>CM068958.1:76324905-76335013 GCA_035128595.1 Eptatretus atami | reverse complement strand
TGAGGGAGCAAGGTAGGAGGAAAAAGGTAGACCACAGTTGAAATGGAAGGATTGTGAGGAGTGTTATCTGTAAGGGAGGGTTTTTTGGAGTGGAGAGAGTTGGCTGAGGACAGCCAAGGGTGGAGGAGTATCGTGGTCAAGGCAGGGCAGAAGCATGGTGCCATCCCCATCGGACCTCAACCCTTATTAAAGGGTAGAGGACAACAAGAAGAAGCACATTTGTGAGATCATGCGACTCCTTCTTTCTGAACTTGCCTATCATTGTGACGTCTTAATTAAAAGTTTTTTTTTCACATCTGATACAACATTTGATGACCGGAGCCCACCATCTCAATTATATAGGTATCCGTGTTGAAATCTGAAAATGTTGGGCTTTTTATAAAGCACGATATTTTACTGCCATGTTTGCTTCTGTGCGAGGTATGGGGGGGAAAAAAAGTCACTGTGTGCTGATGTCATATGCAATGACGTCTTTTGTTATACTGTATATGTTCATGGAAGCAAACATGGGATATCATTTTGCTTGTTGCAGTTATTGCAATGCCTCCAAATTCTGGTGAGCAAAAACTGAGTTATAAGCAATACGTCACTGTGTCCAACAGACAGAAATAACTACATTTGAGGTCCATGATGTGGTGTGGCCTGGTTAATGGGCAGTGCTTGTGACATTGGGACAGAGGCTGAGCAGTGCTTGTGATGCTGGAGGAGGGGGTGGGGGGGTGGGGTGGGGGGCGAAGGCGTGGTCCGTAAAATGCACAGCGATTGTGGCACAGACTCGAACTGACCTTTAGATACATAAGATATTTCAGTAACTGATAATACAAGTAATCATGTATACTGCAAGAGGTTTTGAGCCAGATATTGTGGAGGATAATGCATTGTTTTAGCACCATGTGCAGCCAATACCTGAGCGTGCTTATGTATTGGCTGCACTTCCCAAGAAACGTTGAAGGAGATCTGACAAGTATTGCCTTTGCGTTGTCAGCACTCATTTGTTTCTAATGAAATATTGGTTCCAACAAACCATGGCCTGATACATTACAGCAAACTGCATTTCCCCGAGAATAGAAGAACTAAAAAGTATCGGCTGTTAAAATAAACTGAAAATGACAAAACACACATTGCAGTCGGATTAGACCACTCGCTCTTTAACCAACAGCTAAAGCTCAGGCCTTATCAAAGTATTACACCATAATTATTTTGCTTCATATTTCACACTGCTCATTTCCAGGGTACCTAACTTATTTCAAAGTGCTCTCGGACTCACCTCTCTCCCATGCCACACTCGGCCTCGGTGCTCCATGGGCTTCACAAGGCAACTCGACAATGGTCCTTGCAATAACCACTGCATCTGCTGGGCCTCGCATAATGCTTGCTGCAACACCTATAAGTAGAAATAAAAACAGGCACACACAAATATAATGCCGATATTGATGGAAACATGGCATTATTGGAAAATTTCGTTAGGATGGCCTGTTTAGTATTCCTATCTGAGCACTTAAGCAGTTTAGTGGCTGAGCGGGCAAGTCCCTGTTGCTTTGTCCCTGCCGGTGTGAGTTTGATTTTCATGGCTGCTCATGCAGCTGAGCAAGCAATGATAAACCATGCAGCGTTTTCCTTGCCTTTAAATTGCTTAGGTGAAATCGACATTATGGCAGAGTTCAGGACATGACATGGGGATGGGATTTAAACCCTTAATCTTGCTGCAACCCTGTGTTGAAATCCCATATGTGCTGCATTTGTTCGTCTCTTACTTCCTTATATCATTGTCCTAAATGTAATACATGTATAAGTTACTCCGACAGCCTTTCATTAGACAGGACGATATAATTAATCCACACACTGTCTCTATGCTTCTTTGGAAACTCTGTAATAGCAGGTTAAGCAGACATTTGTTCCAATCATCAGCTTGAAAAGGCAGTGCATTACATTCCCCAGGATGTTAGAAGGTCCCCAGGGATATTGATCCATTCTGTTATAAATATTTGATACAATTGGTGTAAGTGTGAGGAGGATTGTGATTAGAGCTACAGTATATTATGTATGTAGATAATGCCATTTTCAACTCCCTCTTCCAGTCCATTATTCTTGCCTTCCCTCTTATCCTAACCTACCTTCCACTTGTTCTCTTCATCTCCCAATTAGGCCGAACCCCATACCTTACCCTTTTCTCCTCATCATTCTCCATTCTCTTCATTTTCTTTCAAACCTCTATTACTACCTATATAAAATGGTTCTCACAAACTCACAATGTATTCTGTTTGCAATCTCTCAGAGAAGTACTTGCATATACGATGACCAAGGGCAAGGCACTCAAAAATAATGATTCAGAGGCTGCGGCTCTGCCCACGTACGACTCCTGAAACTGTCAGTAACACTTTATATCAGTCACACAATTTTGGTGCTGTAAAAATGTAAAAGTTATTAACCATCCATGGTGGCCGAATGGTTCGAGCATCCGTTTTGAGTCTGGGAATATAGGGTTCAAACTCTGGCTGAGACATAACAAAGACTTTAAAAATGGAATGTGCTGATTCCTTGCTTGACGCTCAGCATTTAACAAGTGAGAAATGATCACGCTGTAGTCACAACCTGCAACACACACACAAAAAAGAAAACCTGGGCAGTGTAGTCAGCAGACGCCTACAATCCTAATGTGTTTGGCCCACAAGAAATCCAAGATGGTGGCCGTATCATTTAATTTGGGTGCCACGGTGGGTGGAGTCAAGCGACCAATGTGGGTGTGGTCCAGCAGCTGTCTGACCAATGAGTGCACATTTCAGAAATCGACCAACAACGACAACAACCTCAAGAGGAAGAAGAAGTTCTTGCAGACCTGCCACGCGTCGCAGGTGAAAAGGATATTGTATCGACAAAACAACCCCTATTATATAATTTGGTAATAATAGCACAGGCTGTGACGGGCCTAATGGCCTCCTGTATCGAAGTTCCTTGAAAGAGAACTCATATTATCATAATCTTGAATTTATTTTTCACCATCAGTTGGGCATGATTTGTAACAGAAGGTCATTAAACCATTGTGGCCTATTAAAGTACTCAAGGAAACTATATGGTATACCAGGGAAGCATGGAGTGCGCAATGACACTGCATGTGCCATCACCGGTGATTGGAACCATTCAGGACTTGAGTGATTTGCGGTGCTTTTCATAAATGATAGGAAAAATAACAAATATGAAGTGAATCTCCAGTCATAAAGTCAAATAACAATTCTTCAAACTCTTCACCAGTCTCTAATATTGATCTCATAACGATCAATGTCATTGTACTTTTTCTTGACATCAATTTCATTGTTGGAGTTTTCTTCACCTGTTCAGGTGTTCTGTTTCTTTCATATTTGATGGAGATTGTAGTTTGGTACTCCAAGATCTTTCACTCACTTTTTTCTTAAATTTCATTTATAAATCACACAGATAAAAATGGCGTAATTTTTGATACCACCCACTTTCTTGACATCAATTTCATTGTTGGAGTTTTCTTCACCTGTTCAGGTGTTCTGTTTCTTTCATATTTGATGGAGATTGTAGTTTGGTACTCCAAGATCTTTCACTCACTTTTTTCTTAAATTTCATTTATAAATCACACAGATAAAAATGGTGTAATTTTTGATACCACCCACTCCTTCCCCCTCCCTCTTCAATATTTACATTAGGTGCTGCTGCCATAACTTCTCTTTACTCTTCCTCAGAACTCCCCTCCAACCTTTCGTTGTCTTTTCCATTTGAAATATATTCCACTTCTTGTTTTTTTCCACCCTCCACCCACGCCACCCCCCCCCCCCCCCCCCCCCCCCAACACATTCCTGCACGTAACTAAGATGGAGCACATAATCGTTTTGTCCCTATAATATGCACTTACCCCTTTTGTTTGTCACTTAAGTTTGTGTCTCCAACCCAGTCTCCTTCTGTTGTCAACATCTGGGGGAAGTGCTGTATCTGGAGCCCCTGGGCCTCACGATCAGCCATAAACTGTCTTGTGCAGACCAAATATCTAAGCTAGCCTCGGAGGGTGGGTTATGTCTTGGTATTCTCCACAGTGCCAAGTCCATTATGAGCTGTACACAGCTCGTTATGGTGTACAAGGCCTTCATCCAAAGTGCTGTGGAGTATGGCTTCCAACTCTTAGCTGATGGAGCTGTTTCCCATCTTTCTCCCCTGGTGGCAGTTGAATGAAAGGCTCTTAGAGTTATTGGCAGCTCGGCAGGAACTCTGAATACCAGGGTCTGCTACTTGCTCACCACAGGCATCTTAGTGGCTAATATCTCCTCTCTTGTAGTCTTGCTACTCTATTCTCTCTACCCACTCTCACACCCCGCATGCTACATAAATCCGTCCAGAAACCCACACCTAATTACAGCTCCACAGTCCAAGAATGATGCTCCTCTAAACTCTTTCACCCGACATTTCTCTGGTCTGTAGAACCGACACACCATGTATGTTGTCTCTTTCTCTTTCCTAAAGTCCTTTAAGACTGATGCTCATTTCCACTTAATAGTTTCTCACATACCCAATACAAGGCTCTTTTCCTCTAAGTGGCCTGGCACAACCCTTCTCATACTGCAGTAATGCATTGGTATGTTTTCTCTGACTTCCCTTCTGCCCCTCTGTCAACCTCTCATCCTCTTGTCATTTAGCTGCAGCCTCTCAATCATAATTTTATCCTCTTGTCGGAGCCTGTAGCCTCTCAATTGTAGACTGCAGCCTCTCAATCATGAGACGTGGTGTCAATTAGCTGCAGCTTTTTCCTTTCCACGAAATCTTAAACAGCCTTGGTGGCGTAAGGTTTAGAGTGTCCACTCTGAGTCTGGTAGGTCGGTGGTTTGAATCCTGGCTGAGTCATACCAAATACTTTAAAAAATGGTACATGCTGCTTCCTTGCTCAGCATTAAAAAAGGATAGAGTATGGAGAAACAACCATAAGTTGGTAATAATAGCACATACTTTGATGGGCCTAATGGCGTCCTCCTTCATTAAAGTTCCTTGCAAGGGAACTCATATTATTATGATACTGGTGTGGTTCGGCTCGCTACGCTCGCCTCCCCACACATTATTGCGGACATTGATGTCACAAATTTGCCGTGTTGGCATGATTTACATCAATCTTAATACAAACATTTCTTCTCTACAAATGTATTTGTAATATTGGTCATTTTATATTTATTTTAAATTTCATTTGTGATATAAGAAGGTCCAAGTGGTCTAAGTGGTCAAGGGTCTTAGCTGTCTCATCTGTCTAAAGGGTGTAAGGGGTTAAAATGGTGTTAAGGTTGAAGGGGTCTCAAGGGTCTTTGGGGTCTTTTGGGTCTTTGGGATCTTCTGGGTCTTGGGGGTCTTTTGGGTCTTGGGGGTCTTTGGGGGTCTTGTGGGGTCTTCAGAGTATTGGGTTCTTTAGGGGTCTTGGGGGTCTTAGGGGTCTTTGGGATCTTCTGGGTCTTTGGGGTCTTCAGAGTCTTGGGTTCTTTGGTGGTCTTGGGGGTCTTCTGGGTCTTCGGAGGTCTTTGGGATATTCTGGGTCTTTTGGGTCTTCAGAGTCTTGGGTTTTTGGGAGTCTTGGGGTCTTCAGGGTCTTGGGGGTCTTAGGGGCCTTCGGTGTCTTAGTGGTCTTGGTGGTCTTTGGAGTCTTTTGCATTTTAAGAGTCCTCAGGGTCTTAGAGGGTCTTCAAAGGTCTAAGGGGTCTCAGCAGTCTAAATGATCGAAAGGTACATTCCTATAGTATGTAAATAATAGACATATAGTCACATGGACGGACGGACGGAGGGAAGGACGTAGGGAGGGGTGGAGAGTTGGAGGGAAGGAAGGACGGACAGACGCGCACGGCGAGAGCGAGCTCTGTTTATATATAGATGATATAACTGAGTATCTTCCATGAGCCTCAACTTCCCATGGGGAAAAATGTTTCTGGTTATTACTCTCCTGCCATTACCCTCACAAGTCATGTATTGCAGAGGTTAACAATATGACTAAACTTACGATTATAAAAGTCAATTGATAGTTATACACAATCATGCCTCATTGTATATTGTTGCTAAATCTTTTCCTTTCCCAATTTTAGCAGATTATGTTGCAATTCGGTGTTCCGACAGATTTATATGAGGCAGTCCTGCAAAAATAACAACTCACATCACGTGATCAATAACTTGCACACAATTCTAGTTCAGGATGCTTATCATCATCGTGAACCATGCATGCTCTTATACCAAGTGTCGGTTCTGCTGAAGCAGTTTCTTTGGCTGGGGTTACAATCCCGAATGGGTCGCCACTCCAACACAGGAAGTCAAGGCAGGAATTTGGAATTTGCTCAGGGTGCCGGAAATAGCTTGCTTACTCTTCATGACAGACACCGTGGGATCTTTAACGTCCAACTAATGCTGGCAGACAGGATGCCCAGTTTAACATCCATCCACAGGCCTAGCAACACATATAAAGCTCTGTTTTTTGTAAAGTAAACCGATTACATTTTTGAGCTATTCACATCGGTCAGACAAGCAAACTAATGGAATCATCTTACTATTCTTGCACTGAATATATTATGTTCCCAAAACATCAGTCATACAATACTCCAAGAGGGGCCATATAAAGCTTCTTAACAATCTTTCTAATAATCATAAGACTGAATAACAATATCTTTCTGCAAATACAGCATAAATTTTATCGACTTTATTTATTGCTGTTTTTCGCTAACTGATGTTTAAATGACATCCACAATTACTACAAAATCCCTATCTTTATATTGCATATAATCAGGCATTAAAATAGTATTTATCTGCCAGATATTAATTTCAAAGCCAAAAAACATTCAAAAACGTTAGGAAAAAAATAACCCTCATGTTATTATCCATGCTCCATCGAGTGGAACATTTTGCATCTTCCTCCGTTACTGCAAGTCAATTGCATTACTTCCCCGCTTTATGGACTGTTCTACAATTCCATTTGTCATGCTGCAGATACCTGTTATTTATCTTATTAATAAATAAGTAAAGAATTCCAAATATCAAGTCACTAACTTCACAAATTCGGGGGCCATTCTACAGCAGCTAAACAATATGAGGCCTTAACATTTGAATTTAAATCCCTCAACTGAATATAGTTTAAATATATAGTTTCTGGCTGTCTCTCATTAATATTCCTTTCAATCTTTCAATAGTTTTATAGAATCATTTATGCTCTTAATGACATGAAAGTAAACCATTTTTGAGCAGATAATTTTATGCACTATGCCTATAAGACATGATAGATTCCAAAACGAAACCCACTGGTCACGGATAGGTGCGTGTAGGACTGAGTCATTCCGGCCATATTCTCTGCCCAACACTGGAAAATTCCTGTGTCCCCAGGCTCCAAAGCTCTGATCCGTAACCCTCCATTCGGTGTAAGGGAAACTCGTGGGTCTCTTTGAATCAACAAACGATCTCCATCTTTAAACCACGTGAACTTAGGTGGTGGAACACCTGGCAATCGCAGAAGAGGGGAAAGAAGTGTGAAAAGTTTATTAGAGAGTTTGCAGCAGCATTGTTTGTATTTCATTAAAGGTTGTGCATTTTAAATCGAACAATACTAATAATTTAAATGACAATAATTGCAATTGTTTTTTGATACATTCATCCATTTTGTCATCTTAGGACAACACAATGTCCTCAAGAGATCACAGGCTAAATTAATATAATGTCATACACATCGATCCTGGGAAATGTTGAACCCTTCCAACTAACTTTCTTGATAAGTCAAAATTGTCCTTGTTGTTATTTTCATTATTAAACACTTACATTTCAACAATAAAATCACTAGTTTGAGTCAAATGTTCAAGTCAATGAGTAGGAAATTAAACTTTCAATTCACATTTTTGTTGGAAAACATGTGTACAAAGTGAAGTTAAATAACCTTTTACCCACAACCAATAAGTAATACTGCAGTGCCAGTGAAACTAAGTTTCACATGGACTTCAGTCCTTTTTTATGAAGTTTCCAACCTGTATTACATGTTCGTCCAAGTGGTGTGTGAGTTTACTGATACCATTAGAAGATAAGGCATGTTTTTGGTTCTGAAACATTTTTCACCACATTTAGTAATAAATAAATAAAAACCGCTTTTGATTCCTTCCGTACCGTTTTTCCTTGTCTCCAACTATCCATGTATGTTGTAGCAAACATTAAAATTCCCCCTAAATACAATATAATCGTCAACAACGACAACAAAATATTATACTGTGAAGCAAGGCAGTTTTTATAGTACACGATGGGGCTACGGGCATAAATTGAGCAGATTTTAGGATTGGAATGTACAGTACGAAATAGGAACAGTTCTACGAAAGAGGAAAAAACTTGAACGGATATTCTAGCAAGTTTATATATTTATCTTGAAGGAGTGAAAATGTTACAAATCTTGTAAAATCAGAAAAAAACATTCTACCACAACCTGGAGTACAACTCGTGCATTTCTCAGCTTAGCATTCAAAACAGAGAATGGTACAATTTAAAGACCAAATTCATTATTCCAATAAAAAAACACAAAATGCCAGGTATGACTTGGATGTAAAAATTCTCACACATGGACAAACAAGGCATATGGACAAGCACACAAATGGAGATAATAGTGTTGCTTTGGGGTTCATAAAGTTGAAGTATTCCACAATGCAATGCTATCTGTTAAGGCTCAAGCCATGATCTTGCATAGTGAAATAATCACATACTAAAATACACTTTTTGATGTCTGTCTGTCTGACCACGATACATTCGGTCATTACTTATCCAATCTCAACCAAACCTGATTGTAGCATTAAGGGCCACATGACAGAGGTTTTAGCGACATCATTTGACCCCTCCCCAAGGGGGCTGTCTGTCTTAGACAAAATCCGTGTTGATATGTATAGATAGCTTACCATGGCGTTTTTCCAAGGATGCCAAAATAAATAACAACAATAATGATAACAGCACAATATTGATGTTATTACAAAACAATATTAATGGCCTACCAATAATATCCCCCCTCTGCAAGGGTTTTTTTCCTCCTTGACCAAATACCGTGTTAAGGTGTATAAATGGCTTACCGTGGTATTTTGTGGGGCACACCGATCGGAAGTAAAAATGTTATAAACCACAAACACATGATTACCTTTTTAAACAGCTGCTACTGTTGTTAATAATAACAATAATAATACAAGTGGTGCCAGGCACAACAAATCCCACCCATTTATCACAAATATGCATTTTTTACGTATAGGAATGGGTAGGATTATAAGTGACAAATAGAATAAGGTTCACTATAAGCTTAGTTTGAAGTAAATCAGATCATTTTTGACGAAGTTATGAGTGAAAAAACGATTTTGATCTTTTCGTGACCTTGACCTTGACCTTTGATCAATTGGACCCAAAAGTTAATGGGGTCGTCCAAGGTTCATTGCCCACCTGTGGATTAAATTTGATAGTGTTTGCTGAAGCCGTTTTGCCGTAAAGTTGCTAACAGACAGACAGACAAACAAACACACAGACAAACAAAACGGACGATTACAATATCCCGCCCTCCCTCCGGGGGGGGGGGGGGGGGGGGGGGGGGGATAATAAATAGTAATAGAAGTAATAATTGCAATAACAAGAAGGATAATAACATATAATATTGTTGTGGATTTCCGCCCGCCGCGCATCGAGCGACCGCGTTTAGCTAATGGCGGCCGCTTTCCCACCAAACGGACAATCTAGTTGCAGTTTTCGGAAAACGCCGAAATCCCGCTACGGGTGTGTTTTGGATGCACACCACAGCCTAGTCAACACTCTACCCGCGCTACAGGGTCAATCGCGAATTGTCGATATACCTAATTATCGGCGGGCAGACTACTGAGAGACTGTACCTCAACGGGGCCCGCTTGAAACGAGCGCTTAAGCAGCTCGCTTCGTTTTGGGATAACCGAGCGGGGTATTATCGCGAAAGCCCCATTGGATCCGATTCCATTTATCGGCTATTAAAAAGCCAGCTATTATTCCGAACTCAATATGGCAGTTCAATGAAGTAAAAGGGACGCGACGAACGGGTTAACATTCACACAAGCACATTTATTTGCACACATATACGGTCAAAGCAGAAATGCAGGGATATACA
>CM068958.1:76312115-76324679 GCA_035128595.1 Eptatretus atami | reverse complement strand
TCAGGAAAGGGACTTGCGTTGTCAAGGGACAAGAAAACTTAGATATGTGTGAAAGAGTAAGGAGGTAGTGATAGCTAGTTGGTGCAAAAGAAGGGGTTTATAGAAGAGGCTAGAGAAGATCGAGCGACAGACAGAGGCAGCCAGACTCCAGGGTTGCTATACAACTATGGGTAGAAGAAGAATCAGCAAGGAGAGTTGTGGATAAGGCGAAGAATAAATATGGAAGAGGAGGTGTATAACAAGTTGGAAGAGATGGTGGGAGTGCAGATGATATATAAATGCTCATGACAGGATGAGGATGGCTAGAGACATGAAGAAGGATGGTGGCGTGGTGACTCTGAGTGGCGGGAGGGGTATTTCAAAGAGCTGTCGAACCAGGATTGAAGCAACGGTGAGCTGGAGCTACAGTGGTTATGTTGGAGGGGAAATGGAGTTGGTGGACATCATCGAGGAGAATGAGTGGACGGCACTGAAGAAGGAACTGAATAAGGAGATAGAGCACAAGGCGATAATGAGTTGTAGACAGACGCTATCTGAATCTGCCAACGAAGGAGTCGGGAGTCAGTAAAGATGAAGAGGCTGTTGAACTAATCGTATGCAGACGTCGGGGGATAAGCGTTAATTGTCCCTGATTGGCAAGATAGGAGAAAAACCGACCCTTCAAGAGATCTGGGAACGTACAAGGCATTAGTTCTTGATGTCATGTAATGAAGGGCTTGGAGAGCGGATCTGAGATGGCTGATGATAAGTGGATAGAGGATGGAATATGGCTCGATCGTGAGCAATGAGCAGCAGGCAGTTCAGAAAGGCACAGGGGTATGGGATGGAGATGTTCATGCTGAGAAGCTGGTGGAGAGAAGATTGGAATGCAAGTAAGATGCATTGGGATTTGTGGAAGCTGGAGAGGCTATGACAATGTCCTGAGAAAATGGTGAATGGCGACACTGTTAGATGACATGGGAATGTACGGACAGAGAAGTTAGTTGTGCCTGGAAGGGACTGTGGAAGGGAACGAAGGAAAGGCAGTGTTTGGTCGGTCCTGCAGATGTTGAGGAGTTCAGCGGCGAACTCAGTTTAAGGCAAGAAGCTCTCTCAGCCACACATGTTTATCATGGTGATTGAGCTGAGAAAACAGGAAGGTGAGTTTGAGGGGTAGTATGGGAAGATATTGTGTGGGACGATATGGCTGTCGTGGTGGAGAGGGGCAGGAGATGTAGGAAGGACTGTGGGGGGTGTCGAAGGAGGTATTTCGGAAGCATCGGCTGAGATGAAGTATGGAGAAGACTGAGGTGATGTGGGTCTGGCAGCAGAGAAAATAAATGAAATATCAGGTTAGAGTGGAAGGAGATCAGCAGGGAAATAGGTTCGAGTATCTAGAACCAGTGACCAGGGATGTAAGTCTGAGGAAAAAGGTGCAGAGGAGGATTTAGGTGGGTGCCAAAAGCATGGATGAGTGTGGAAGGAGTAATGGGCAGACAAAGATATCAAGAAATTGAAAGGGAGGTTCTGATGTTATGTGTAACACCAGCCTACCTTTATGGACTAGAGAATGTGGCACTGACAGAGACAACAACGGAGCTTGCAGGTTTGTGAAAACAACTGGTCAGGAGGATTATGAGAAGCAAAGATGGTGATAGGAGGAGGATGGTGTGAACGAGGGAGGAGATTGGTTGTGCAGATGAGTTTAACGGGGAGATTGGTGAAATGCCGGCTGCGATGGGTTGGGCACTTGGTGCAGATGGGGGAAGAGAATGGCAAGAAAGTGGATAGGTTGAGGGAGCAAGGGTAGGAGGAAAAAAGGTAGACCACAGTTTGAAATGGAAGGATTGTGAGGAGTTGTTATCTGTAAGGAGGGTTTTTTGGAGTGGAGAGAGTTGGCTGAGGACAGCCAAGGGTGGAGGGTTATCGTGGTCAAGGCAGGGCAGAAGCATGGTGGCCTCCCCATCGGAACCTCAACCCTTATTAAAGGGTAGAGGACAACAAGAAGAAGAAGCACATTTGTGAGATCATGCGACTCCTTCTTTCTGAACTTGCCTATCATTGTGACGTCTTAATTAAAAGTTTTTTTTTCACATCTGATACAACATTGATGACCGGAGCCCACCATCTCAATTATATAGGTATCCGTGTTGAATCTGAAAATGTTGGGCTTTTTATAAGCACGATATTTTACTGCCATGTTTGCTCTGTTGCGAGGTATGGGGGGAAAAAAGTCGCTGTGTGCTGATGTCATATGCAATGACGTCTTTGTTTATACTGTATATGTTGCATGGAAGCAAACATGGGATATCATTTTGCTTGTTGCAGTTATTGCAATGCCTACAAATTCTGGTGAGCAAAAACTGAGTTATAAGCAATAGCGTCACTGTGTCCAACAAGACAGAAAATAACTGCATTTGAGGTCCCAAAGATGTGGTGTGGCCTGGTTAATGGGCAGTGCTTGTGACATTGGGACGAGGTCTGAGCAGTGCTTGTGATGCTGGAGGAGGGGGGATGGGTGGGGGTGGGGGCGAAGGCATGGTCCATAAAATGCACTGCGATTGTGGCACAAGACTCGAACTGACCTTTAGATACAATAAGATATTTCAGTAACTGATAATACAAGTAATCATGTATACTGCAAGAGGTTTTGAGCCAGATGTTGTGGAGGATAATGCATTGTTTAGCACCATGTGCAGCCAATACCTGAGCGTGCTTATGTATTGGCTGCACTTCCAAGAAACGTTTGAAGGAGATCTGACAAGTATTGCCTTTGCGTTGTCAGCACTCATTTGTTTCTAATGAAATATTGGTTCCAACAAACCATGGCCTGATACATTACAGCAAACTGCATTTCCCGAGAATAGAAGAACTAAAAAGTATCGGCTGTTAAAAATAAACTGAAAATGACAAAACCACATTGCAGTCGGATTAGACCACTCGCTCTTTAACCAACAGCTAAAGCTCAGGCCTTATCAAAGTATTACACCATAATTATTTTGCTTCATATTTCACACTGCTCATTCCAGGGTACCTAACTTATTTCAAAGTGCTCTCGGACTCACCTCTCTCCCATGCCACACTCGGCCTCGGTGCTCCATGGGCTTCACAAGGCAACTCGACAATGGTCCTTGCAATAACCACTGCATCTGCTGGCCTCGCATAATGCTTGCTGCAACACCTATAAGTAGAAATAAACAACAGGCACACACAAATATAATTCCGATATTATGGAAACATGGCATTATTGGAAAATTTCGTTAGGATGGCCTGTTTAGTATTCCTATCTGAGCACTTAAGCAGTTTAGTGGTGAGCGGCAAGTTTGTTGCTTTGTCCCTGCCGGTGTGAGTTTGATTTTCATGGCTGCTCATGCAGCTGAGCAAGCAATGATAAACCATGCAGCGTTTTCCTTGCCTTTAAATTGCTTAGGTGAAATCGACATTATGGCAGAGTTCAGGACATGACATGGGGATGGGATTTAAACCTTAATCTTGCTGCAACCCTGTGTTGAAATCCCATATGTGCTGCATTTGTTCGTCTCTTACTTCCTTATATCATTGTCCTAAATGTAATACATGTATAAGTTACTCGACAGCCTTTCATTAGACAGGACGATATAATTAATCCACACACTCGTCTCTATGCTTTTTTGGAAACTCTGTAATAGCAGGTTAAGCGAGATTTGTCAATCATCAGCTTGAAAAGCGGTGCATTACATTCCCCAGGATGTTAGAAGGCCCAGGGATATTGACTCATTCTGTTATAAATATTTGATACAATTGGTGTAAGAGTGAGGATGTGTGATTAGAGCTACAGTATATTATGTATGTAGATAATGCCATTTTCAACTCCCTCTTCCAGTCCATTATTCTTGCCTTCCCTCTTATCCTAACCTACCTTCCACTTGTTCTCTTCATCTCCCAATTAGGCTAACCCATACCTTACCCCTTTCTCCTCATCATTCTCCATTCTCTTCATTTTCTTTCAAACCTCTATTACTACCTATATAAAATGGTTCTCACAAACTCACAATGTATGCTGTTTGCAATCTCTCAGAGAAGTACTTGCATTACGATGACCAGAGGGCAAGGCACTCAAAAATAATGATTAGAGGCTGCGGCTCTGCCCACTACGACTCCTGAAACTGTCAGTAACACTTTATATATCAGTCACACAATTTTGGTGCTGTAAAAATGTAAAAGTTATTAAACCATCCATGGTGGCCGAATGGTTCGAGCATCCGTTTTGAGTCTGGGAATATAGGTTCAAACTCTGGCTGAGACATAACAAAGACTTTAAAAATGGAATGTGCTGATTCCTTGCTTGACGCTCAGCATTTAACAAGTGAGAAATGATCACGCTGTAGTCACAACCTGCAACACACACACAAAAAATAAAAAAACCAGGGCAGTGTAGTCAGCAGACTGCCTACAATCCTAATGTGTTTGGCCCACAGAAATCCAAGATGGTGGCCGTATCATTTAATTTGGGTGCCACGGTGGGTGGAGTCAAGCGACCAATGTGGGTGTGGTCCAGCAGCTGTCTGACCAATGAGTGCACATTTCAGAAATCGACCAACAACGACAACAACCTCAAGAGGAAGAAGAAGTTCTTGCAGACCTGCCACGCGTCGCAGGTGAAAAGGATATTGTACGACAAAACAACCTCCTATTATATAATTTGGTAATAATAGCACAGGCTGTGACGGGCCTAATGGCCTTCCTGTATCGAAGTTCCTTGAAAGAGAACTCATATTATCATCATCTTGAATTTATTTTTACCATCAGTTGGGCATGATTTGTAACAGAAGGTCATTAAACCATTGTGCCTATTAAAGTACTCAAGGAACCTATATGGTATAACCAGGGAAGCATGGAGTGCGCAATGACACGTGCATGTGCCATCACCGGTGATTGGAACCATTCAGGACTTGAGTGATTTGCGGTGCTTTTCATAAATGATAGGAAAAATAACAAATAAATGAATCTCCAGTCATAAAGTCAAATAACAATTCTTCAAACTCTTCACCAGTCTCTAATATTAATCTCATAACGATCAATGTCATTGTACTTTTTCTTGACATCAATTTCATTGTTGGAGTTTTCTTCACCTGTTCAGGTGTTCTGTTTCTTTCATATTTGATGGAGATTGTAGTTTGGTACTCCAAGATCTTTCACTCACTTTTTCTTAAATTCATTTATAAATCACACACAGATAAAAATGGCGTAATTTTTGATACCACCACTTTCTTGACATCAATTTCATTGTTGGAGTTTTCTTCACCTGTTCAGGTGTTCTGTTTCTTTCATATTTTGATGGAGATTGTAGTTTGGTACTCCAAGATCTTTCACTCACTTTTTTCTTAAATTTCATTTATAAATCACACAGATAAAAATGGTGTAATTTTTGATACCACCCACTCCTTCCCCCTCCCTCTTCAATATTTACATTAGGTGCTGCTGCCATAACTTCTCTTACTCTTCCTCAGAACTCCCTCCAACCTTTCGTTGTCTTTTCATTTGAAATATATTCCACTTCTTGTTTTTTCCACCCTCCACCCACGCCACCCCCCCCCCCCCAACACATTCCTGCACGTAACTAAGATGGAGCACATAATCGTTTTGTCCCTATAATATGCACTTACCCCTTTTGTTTGTCACTTAAGTTTGGTCTCCAACCCAGTCTCCTTCTGTTGTCAACATCTGGGGGAAGTGCTGTATCTGGAGCCCCTGGGCCTCACGATCAGCATAAAACTGTCTTGTGCAGACCAAATATCTAAGCTAGCCTCGGAGGGTGGGTTATGTCTTGGTATTCTCCACAGTGCCAGTCCATTATGAGCTGTACACAGCTCGTTATGGTGTACAAGGCCTTCATCCAAAGTTGCTGTGGAGTATGGCTTCCAACTCTTAGCTGATGGAGCTGTTTCCCATCTTTCTCCCCTGGTGGCAGTTGAATGAAAGGCTCTTAGAGTTATTGGCAGCTCGGCAGGAACTCTGAATACCAGGGTCTGCTACTTGCTCACCACAGGCATCTTAGTGGCTAATATCTCCTCTCTTGTAGTCTTGCTACTCTATTCTCTCTACCCACTCTCACACCCCGCATGCTACATAAATCCGTCCAGAACCCACACCTAATTACAGCTCCACAGTCCAAGAATGATGCTCCTCTAAACTCTTTCACCCGACATTTCTCTGGTCTGTAGAACCGACACACCATGTATGTTGTCTCTTTCTCTCCTAAAGTCCTTTAAGACTGATGCTCATTTCCACTTAATAGTTTCTCACATACCCAATACAAGGCTCTTTTCCTCTAAGTGGCCTGGCACAACCCTTCTCATACTGCAGTAATGCATTGGTATGTTTTTCTCTGACTTCCCTTCTGCCCCTCTGTCAACCTCTCATCCTCTTGTCATTTAGCTGCAGCCTCTCAATCATAATTTATCCTCTTGTCGGAGCCTGTAGCCTCTCAATTGTAGACTGCAGCCTCTCAATCATGAGACGTGGTGTCAATTAGCTGCAGCTTTTTCCTTTCCACGAAATCTAAACAGCCTTGGTGGCATAAGGTTTAGAGTGTCCACTCTGAGTCTGGTAGGTCGGTGGTTTGAATCCTGGCTGAGTCATACCAAATACTTTAAAAATGGTACATGCTGCTTCCTTGCTCAGGCATTAAAAAAGGATAGAGTATGGAGAAACACCATAAGTTGGTAATAATAGCAACATACTTTGATGGGCCTAATGGCGTCCTCCTTCATTAAAGTTCCTTGCAAGGGAACTCAATATATTATGATACTGGTGTGGTTCGGCTCGCTACGCTCGCTCCCCACACATTATTGCGGACATTGATGTCACAAATTTGCCGTGTGGCATGATTTACATCATCTTAATACAAACATTTCTTCTCTACAAATGTATTTGTAATATTGGTCATTTATATTTATTTAAATTTCATTTGTGATATAAAGAGGTCCAAGTGGTCTAAGTGGTCAAGGGTCTTAGCTGTCTCATCTGTCTAAAGGTGTAAGGGGTTAAAATGGTGTTAAGGTGAAGGGGTCTCAAGGGTCTTTGGGGTCTTTTGGGTCTTTGGGATCTTCTGGGTCTTGGGGGTCTTTTGGGTCTTGGGGGTCTTTGGGGGTCTTGTGGGGTCTTCAGAGTATTGGGTTCTTTAGGGGTCTTGGGGTCTTAGGGGTCTTTGGGATCTTCTGGGTCTTTGGGGTCTTCAGAGTCTTGGGTTCTTTGGTGGTCTTGGGGTCTTCTGGGTCTTCGGAGGTCTTTGGGATATTCTGGGTCTTTTGGGTCTTCAGAGTCTTGGGTTTTTGGGAGTCTTGGGTCTTCAGGGTCTTGGGGTCTTAGGGGCCTTCGGTGTCTTAGTGGTCTTGGTGTTTGGAGTCTTTTGCATTTAAGAGTCCTCAGGGTCTTAGAGGGTCTTCAAAGGTTAAGGGTCTCAGCAGTCTAAATGTCGAAAGTACATTCCTATAGTATGTAAATAATAGACATATAGTCACATGGACGGACGGACGGAGGGAAGGACGTAGGGAGGGGTGGAGAGTTGGAGGAAGGAAGGACGGACAGACGCGCACGGCGAGAGCGAGCTCTGTTTATATATAGATGATATAACTGAGTATCTTCCATGAGCCTCAACTTCCCATGGGAAAAAATGTTTCTGGTTATTACTCTCCTGCCATTACCCTCACAAGTCATGTATTGCAGAGGTTAACAATATGACTAAACTTACGATTATAAAAGTCAATTGATAGTTATACACAATCATGCCTCATTGTATATTGTTGCTAAATCTTTTCCTTTCCCAATTTTAGCAGATTATGTTGCAATTCGGTGTTCCGACAGATTTATATGAGGCAGTCCTGCAAAAATAACAACTCACATCACGTGACTAAAATAACTTGCACACAATTCTAGTTCAGGATGCTTATCATCATCGTGAACCATGCATGCTCTTATACCAAGTGTCGGTTCTGCTGAAGCAGTTTCTTTGGCTGGGTTACAATCCCGAATGGGTCGCCACTCAAACACAGGAAGTCAAGGCAGGAATTTGAATTTTGCTCAGGGTGCCGAAAATAGCTTGCTTACTCTTCATGACAGACACCGTGGGATCTTTAACGTCCAACTAATGCTGGCAGACAGGATGCCCAGTTTAACATCCATCCACAGCCTAGCAACACATATAAAGCTCTGTTTTTTGTAAAGTAAACCGATTACATTTTTGAGCTATTCACATCGTCAGACAGCAAACTAATGAATCATCTTACTATTCTTGCACTGAATATATTATGTTCCCAAAACATCAGTCATACAATACTCCAAGAGGGCCATATAAAGCTTCTTAACAATCTTTCTAATAATCATAAGACTGAATAACAATATCTTTCTGCAAATACAGCATAAATTTTATCGACTTTATTTATTGCTGTTTTTGCTAACTGATGTTTAAATGACATCCACAATTACTACAAAATCCTATCTTTATATTGCATATAATCAGGCATTAAAAATAGTATTTATCTGCCAGATATTAATTTCAAGCCAAAAACATTCAAAAACGTTAGGAAAAAAATAACCCTCATGTTATTATCCATGCTCCATCGAGTGGAACATTTTGCATCTTCCTCCGTTACTGCAAGTCAATTGCATTACTTCCCCGCTTTATGGACTGTTCTACAATTCCATTTGTCATGCTGCAGATACCTGTTATTTATCTTATTAATAAATAAGTAAAGAATTCCAAATATCAAGTCACTAACTTCACAAATTCGGGGGCCATTTCTACAGCAGCTAAACAATATGAGGCCTTAACATTTGAATTTAAATCCTCAACTGAATATAGTTTAAATATATAGTTTCTGGCTGTCTCTCATTAATATTCCTTTCAATTTTTCAATAGTTTTATAGAATCATTTATGCTCTTAATGACATGAAAGTAAACCATTTTTGAGCAGATAATTTTATGCACTATGCCTATAAGACATGATAGATTCCAAAAGGAAACCCACTGGTCACGGATAGGTGCGTGTAGGACTGAGTCATTCCGGCCATATTCTCTGCCCAACACTGGAAAATTCCTGTGTCCCAGGCTCCAAAGCTCTGATCCGTAACCCTCCATTCGGTGTAAGGGAAACTCGTGGGTCTCTTTGAATCAACAAACGATCTCCATCTTTAAACCACGTGAACTTAGGTGGTGGAACACCTGGCAATCGCAGAAGAGGGGAAAGAAGTGTGAAAAGTTTTTAGAGAGTTTGCAGCAGCATTGTTTGGATTTCATTAAAGGTTGTGCATTTTAAATCGAACAATACTAATAATTTAAATGACAATAATTGCAATTGTTTTTTGATACATTCATCCATTTTGTCATCTTAGGACAACACAATGTCCTCAAGAGATCACAGGCTAAATTAATATAATGTCATACACATCGATCCTGGGAAATGTTGAACCCTTCCAACTAACTTTCTTGATAAGTCAAAATTGTCCTTGTTGTTATTTTCATTATTAAACACTTACATTTCAACAATAAAATCACTAGTTTGAGTCAAATGTTCAAGTCAATGAGTAGAAATTAAACTTTCAATTCACATTTTTGTTGGAAACATGTGTACAAAGTGAAGTTAAATAACCTTTTACCCACAACCAATAAGTAATACTGCAGTGCCAGTGAAACTAAGTTTCACATGGACTTCAGTCCTTTTTTATGAAGTTTCCAACCTGTATTACATGTTCGTCCAAGTGGTGTGTGAGTTTACTGATACCATTAGAAGATAAGGCATGTTTTTGGTTCTGAAACATTCACCACCATTTAGTAATAAATAAATAAAAACCGCTTTTGATTCCTTCGTACCGTTTTTCCTTGTCTCCAACTATCCATGTATGTTGTAGCAAACATTAAAATTCCCCTAAATACAATATAATCGTCAACAACGACAACAAAATATTATACTGTGAAGCAAGGCAGTTTTTATAGTACACGATGGGGCTACGGGCATAAATTGAGCAGATTTTAGGATTGGAATGTACAGTACGAAATAGGAACAGTTCTACGAAAGAGAAAAAACTTGAACGGATATTCTAGCAAGTTTATATATTTATCTTGAAGGAGTGAAAATGTTACAAATCTTGTAAAATCAGAAAAAAACATTCTACCACACAACCTGGAGTACAACTCGTGCATTTCTCAGCTTAGCATTCAAAACAGAGAATGGTACAATTAAAGACCAAATTCATTATTCCAATAAAAAAACACAAAATGCCAGGTATGACTTGGATGTAAAAATTCTCACACATGGACAAACAAGGCATATGGACAAGCACACAAATGGAGATAATAGTGTTGCTTTGGGGTTCATAAAGTTGAAGTATTCCACAATGCAATGCTATCTGTTAAGGCTCAAGCCATGATCTTGCATAGTGAAATAATCAATACTAAAATACACTTTTTGATGTCTGTCTGTCTGACCACGATACATTCGGTCATTACTTATCCAATCTCAACCAAACCTGATTGTAGCATTAAGGGCCACATGACAGAGGTTTTAGCGACATCATTTGACCCCTCCCCAAGGGGTGTCTGTCTTAGACAAAATCGTGTTGATATGTATAGATAGCTTACCATGGCGTTTTTCCAAGGATGCCAAAATAAATAACAACAATAATGATAACAGCACAATATGATGTTATTACAAAACAATATTAATGGCCTACCAATAATATCCCCCTCTGCAAGGGTTTTTTTCTCCTTCACCAAATACCGTGTTAAGGTGTATAAATGGCTTACCGTGGTATTTTGTGGGGCACACCGATCGAAGTAAAAATGTTATAAACCCAACACATGATTACCTTTTTAAACAGCTGCTACTGTTGTTATAATAACAATAATAATACAAGTGGTGCCAGGCACAACAAATCCCACCCATTTATCACAAATATGCATTTTCACTATAGGAATGGGTAGGATTATAAGTGACAAATAGAATAAGGTTCACTATAAGCTTAGTTTGAATAAATCAGATCATTTTTGACGAAGTTATGAGTGAAAAACGATTTTGATCTTTTCGTGACCTTGACCTTGACCTTTGATCAATTGACCCAAAAGTTAATGGGGTCGTCCAAGGTTCATTGCCCACCTGTGGATTAAATTTGATAGTGTTTGCTGAAGCCGTTTTGCCGTAAAGTTGCTAACAGACAGACAGACAAACAACCACACAGACAAACAAACCGGACGATTACAATATCCCGCTCCCTCCCTCCGGGGGGGGGGGGGGGGGGGATAATAAATAGTAATAGAAGTAATAATTGCAATAACAAGAAGGATAATAACATATAATATTGTTGTGGATTTCCGCCCGGGCATGCGAGCGACCGCGTTTAGCTAATGGCGGCCGCTTCCGCCCACCAAACGGACAATCTAGTTGCAGTTTTCGGAACAACGCCGAAATCCCCGCTACGGGTGTGTTTTGGATGCACACCACAGCCTAGTCAACACTCTACCCGCGCTACAGGGTCAATCGCCGAATTGTCGATATACCTAATTAATCGCGCGGGCAGACTACTGAGAGACTGTACCTCAACGGGGCCCGCTTGAAACGAGCCGCTTAAGCAGCTCGCTTCGTTTTGGGATAACCGAGCGGGGTATTTATCGCGAAAGCCCATTGGATCCGATTCCATTTATCGGCTATTAAAAAGCCAGCTATTATTCCGAACTCAATATGGCAGTTCAATGAAGTAAAAGGGACGCGACGAACGGGTTAACATTCACACAAGCACATTTATTTGCCACATATACGGTCAAAGCAGAAATGCAGGGATATACAAGCATGCAATGAATGGGGGTAGGGACAGACGCGAGCAAGAAAAAGAACTACCACCATTCTATTAATTACGTACACTTATACAGTCTACTGAAAGACATGGCGCCACAACGTTCATTCAAAAGAAACAAGGAGAAACCCCAGGAAAGACGAGGGGTAGACTGGACCTCTTGGGTCTTTATGAACATGGAGCTGTGATGACCGCAGAAGCTCCGAGAGGCCGGGCTGGTTACCTTCACCTTCGTGGTGCCTCGCTGGGGCGACCCGCGACGTCCCGTCCTCACGGCAGCTGGCGTGACCGCGGGTTTGGCCCAGGCCTCCTCGGGCGGCCTGGTGATTCGGGCCCAGCCGGCAGCGCCTCTCAGAGGAACGAACGGGTCTTTGCTCTCTAGAGTTGATGCTCTCTTAAGAGCCCGTCCGTCCCTCAGCGCCGCTCGGACTGTCCGAAGCCCGATCACCTCGGACCGTTCGGTGCTGTGTGGCGATCTCTCTCGGCTCTCCCCACGTCCCGACACACACGAACGCGCAGTTCTGCGCGGCATGGCAGGCTTGGCTGCGCTCCCAGCTCCCGTCTCCTCGGCGAACACAGACCTCCACTGGACTCGAACCTTGCTCTTCACACCATTCCAAACCCAGACCGACTCAACGCGAGCTTGGCGCTCTGCGCGCTTTTATATGGGATCCGTGAGGCGAGGTTTGATCTCCGCTCTCTCACCTCTGACCCCCACTGACTCCTCCCCCTCGATCTCCTGATCCGAATTTCGAGGCG
>CM068958.1:76245758-76312105 GCA_035128595.1 Eptatretus atami | reverse complement strand
CGAGCGGACGTGGTTGAAATCACCATCCCTGGCAATGAGGAAACCCCCGCGTCTGTTTGCAGCGATGCTGTTCACTGGGAACTCGCCGTGGCTGGCGCAAAATTGGCGGCGTTTGCGGAGTTGAAGGTGAAGCGATGTTGTTCGTTGTTGGTTATTGGGGGAGATATGTGTTTGGAGAATGGTGGCTGTGGTTAGCGTTGTGGAGAAGGTGGTTGTGGTTGGCGTTGTGGAGAATGTGGTTGTGTGAAGGCGGTTGTGGAGAAGGTGGTTGTTGTGAAGCGGTTGTGAGAGCGAGTTGGTGGTGAGGGTGTGTGAACGTGATGAGAGCGATGTTGGTGGTGGAGGTTGGTTGTTGTAAGCGGTTGTGGAGGAGGCATTTGTTCGTTGTCGGTGGGATGTTGGCGATTGTGGAGAAGGTGGTTGTGGTCGGCGTGGAGAAGGTGGTTGTGGTGGTTGGTCCAAAATAACGATAGCAAAGAAAAAGGCTACCTCAAATCACAGCCCGGTTACACGAATAATTCCCTTTTCAGTGGGGAAATCTAATCTGAACACTCACTTATCGACATAACTGATCTCTGGGGAACCTGTATGGTGTTCTGTAAATTCCACCCGATTAGTTATATACCCCTTCCGCTCCTTTAAGGAGTGGGTGTACTAGTAAGTACAAAGTCAAAACCTCATGGAAGAATAGGCTCTGATCATTCCACATCTGAAACACACAAAGATTGATGCCCTGTAGATTGTTCCTGTGAATGATATCCAGTAATGCTCTGTTCTGAAATTCGAGCACTCCACAGTGTGGCACTCATTTATGACTGCTACTCTTTGGAGCTCAGGACAGGTGTAATCACAAGGAGTCACTGGATAGTTGCAGAGTCACAGCAGCGAATGCAGAATGCTCAGGAGATCTTGGAGGTGATGACCGTCAAGTTCAGCTTTACCACTATTGAGCCCTATCTACAATGTCATCTTGAGCTGACAAAATGATAGTCTTTCTGGCGCCTAAAAAACTGCCTTGACTTTGGTGAATTTAAGTTCACCAGTCAAAGTCCTGAGCACAATTATTGTACAAATTTGTGTCTCTGATTCAGTCTGTAGTTTTCAAATGGCTCCTGGCAAGTTCTTTGGATTATATACCACAGCCTTTTCTGCTCATCCAAAAACAGAGGTGAATCATGGGCCACAAGGCCAACAATGTCAAACAGACATGCTGGACACCCCTCGAATACATGCAAGTGCACTCAACAACCACAATATGACATTTCTGCCACATGCCTACCCTCTGTCACAAAACAGTACTTACCTCCACAGCTCATAACAATATGCATACTCACATCTCACATTTTAGCCACATTTTATGCCAACTGTTTTACAATGCATATAATAACTGCCTACTGGCACTGGCATTGAATTTCTGCACTTTGTTTCATTATCCTCCATATTCCATTCTTGCTCACATTTAATCATACTGCAAATTGCAGGCAATCCCTGCTGTTTTCGCACATTAACGGAAAAATCAAGTACTGCCATTGTGACAATGTTTCTTTCTTTCTGTTTTCCTAACTCCCACACCAAAAGTGTGTTCGAGTTACTTCAAAATTTTATCCCCACCCCTTCAGGTTATAACTCATTAATTTAGGTGAAAATTATACAAAGGAAACATGGTTGTTATTGAAATTTTGAAAAGATTTAATAATCAGTGGTAATAAAAACAGACACAACAATCCATTTTTAGCCACATTTTAGCCCCCTGTTTTTACAGCCATATCTACATGAAAGATACAACTCGACTTATTTTTTACATTCACATCTAAACAAGTAGTTGAAATAAAGCAGTAATTGAAGGTTTTAATTGTTTAAGTCGTGTGAAAATATTCATTTTTTAAAATAAAATCACCTGTAATGTCGTTTTTTAAGAGACATAATATGACATGAATTGGGTAGCATGTTACATTACAAAGTACAAGAACACGATTTTGCGATAAAAAGCAGGATGGACTTGTCTATTTGTTTGAACAAGATGCTTTTTGTAAATACATCTTTTATAACACAAGTGATTGTGAAACAATTGTCGTAATGATACAGAAGACTGCCTTTAAGTTGAATCATAGCCGAAAACTGCCTTAAACTTCCTTTAATCTAACTTCTTTCAACTGCGTTTAACTTTAAACTTAACCAGACTGCCTGATGCTGGAGACTGATTTTAACCAGACTTAGTGGTGTAATGGTTACAGCATCAACTCCACGTCTAGGAGGTTGGCAGTTCAAGCCCTGGTTGACTGATACCAAAGATTTAAAAAATAGTATGTGCTGTTTCCTTGCTTGATGTTCAGCATTTTAAAGGATAAGAGCATGGACAAACCCCCTAGGTTGGCATCCATGGGGATGTGGAAATTCTTTCTTCAGAAATGCCTGGCTGAGCGCTGTGAGAAAAGTGGTGCCATTGTTGTCATGTGGCTGGTATCCACAGTGCCCCGGGAAGTGACGGCACTTCTCCCAAGCTCAGCGGCTGTGTTTGTCTCATCTAACAGTCATGTGTTGTGTCTCGTGTATTTGTCTGTCTCTCCATGTGTATTAGATGTGCGTGTGCGGCAGATCTCCTACAAGCCTTTTATCCTGTAAAAATAAACAAATAAATAATTAAACCCCCCGATAAGACTAATTTTGATAAGCCCAAAAAAAACATTCCAATGAATAGGATTTAGCTCTGTCCAGTTGGCTGAATAGCGTTACCTTTATTCATTTGGTTAAAATATTCAGTTGTACTTAGTTGTGAATGCCTGGTGTTGGCTTAATGGTTAGGGTGGTGGGCTTTGGATCCTAAGGTCCTGAGTTCAAATCCTGCTCAGCTGTTTAATTAATACCAGGTGGGGTTGACTTCCTGTCATCCTTCCGAGGTCGGCAAAACGAGTGCCAGCACGCTGGTCTCCTGTGTCGGAGTGACGACCCGTCCAGGATTGTGCCCAATCGCCATGGAGACTGCTTAAGCAGCACCAACGCTCTGCACAGAATATGGTCCCAATCTACTCTCCTCCTCTTAGTTGTGTGTGAAATGCAGTCCCTGCTCACGTGATCATTATACTCGTTTTGTTATGAACACTTCCAGCCGTGCTGAATGCAGGTTTGTCTGTTTTGTGTACCGCTTCGTTTTGCTACGCTCATGCTTTGCTTTGCCCACTTTCAGTACTTTGCTTTGATAATGAGTTTTAAGGGGAAGCAAAAGTCAAGTGTAAGGTTTTCGCCATTAGAGCAGAAGCTTTCAACTGTTGCTTGTGTTAAAGCTGATGATATTATCAACAGCATGGTTTGCAACACCAAAAGGATGTGGGCCAGCTTTTGTGAATTGGAATGAAGCAAAGCTGCGCAAAGGATACAAATGTGAAAGGGCAGCATAAACACAATTAACTTGGCAGATACATGCAGATAGTGGAGGCTTTGCTCTTTTGGTTTCCTCCAGAAGTTTAACTGACAATAACATTTAATTGTACTTGAAATGTGGTGTTTCCTCATTGTTTGTTGTACTTTCCTGAATGTGGTATTGTTTTGGGCCGGGTATCGGTGGCGAGCGCGACCGCTACATGGAGCAGTAGAGTCGGCTCACCAAACACCCAGAATTCAGATCGTTACCCTCGGATAACTCCGAAGGTACGGGTCCCTTACAGGACCGTGAATCGTCAATAAATCAACTGCGTGGGCATAGGGTTATTTGCCAAACTTCAAAATATCTAGAGGCCACGTGGCGAGCTACCGAGGGATTCACACCCTCGACGGGGCCGAACGGGATGAGTCATTACCGTGCTCGCCGTGCGTAACCCGAGCAGATGGTTACCGAGGTCCCGTCGGTCCAAATGCACAATTACAGCAGCAACGGCCTTTTTAATCACAACAACACGCACCGTGCTAAACCAATGAAGGAAAGGACAAAGACGAGCTGAAACATTCAACAATAGGGGTATTATTTACAATAGGTGGGGAAGGAACACATAAAGGGCAGAGTTAAACCGACTATAAAGGATGCAAATAATGTACAGCAAAAGCACTTAACCAGTTGCTACTTAAAGACAGCCCCACAGCACACACACGCACAAACAAATACCCAAAAGGAAATGGACTTTCCGCGCCTCGTGCGATTTGGCCGAGACGAGCGAACCAGATGAGACCAGCCGCATCGAGATGAGACCAGACCAGCGTCAAGATGTGACGAGACCAGCCTTGAGATGAGACGAGATCAGCGCCAGCGAGATGAGACCAGACCAGCATCGAGATGCGACCAGACCAGCCTTGAGATGAGACGAGATCAGCGCCAGCGAGATGAGATGAGATCAGCGCCAGCAAGATGAGAGCAGACGGGGCGCAATCCTCCTCCGCTTTCCGCTCGTCCCGACAACCACCACACTTCTTTTTCAGGAGGGAGGGGCTTCTTCTCCCAACCACTCGCCTCCCAATTGTTCGGACCATCGGCGATTCCTGGCCATCCTCCATTGGACAGGCCCGCGGTAGGCGGGCAAACTCCCACCCTCTGGCGGAGTCCCGAGCGGAGGCGTTTGTGGCTCCGCCCACCTCCTCACCTCTGGCCAGTGCCTAATGGCGATGGTGCTGAGTCGGAAACGGGGGGGTGAGACGCCCGCTCCTTGCCGATTGGCTTAGAGGGATGCCATGCCTATGTTAGGTCCGCCATGCGCACGCTCACCAGCAAGCACGACGAAAGAATGCCGAGCGTTATGGCATCAGGATGGAGCGAAGGTGTTGTTGTTGTTGTGATACGGGGTGTAAAAATGTAAAAGAAAACCCTAACTATCAAAATAACTTTGCAGCACATGTATGTAATTCCCATTAGACACAGGTAGGGGGCTCTAACTAGAAGCACTCACTTACCGATATAACTGTTCTATAAGGACCCTGACTGTTGTGTGCAGTAAGGTTCCAAATTCGTAACAGTATAAACAGCTTTGATCATATACCTACCTGTATTTAGCATGCCAATCCCCCCAAAAATAACTTTGTAATAATATTAATAATAAGCATCATCATAATTGCAGCAGAGTTTACATATACAAAGTAACAGTAGTTGTATTATTATTATTATTAATAATAGTAGTTATCCTGGAACGGCCTCCGTGTCCCCATTATTTGAAGAAAGAATGCTCCAGGCAGCTTACCAACACTGAGTGGTTTGAAGCACTTTTCACTTTACTCAAAAACACTCCAAGTGCGATGGTAAAAACCATGCTTTTTGACACAAAACCACCATTCCGCCAGACAGGAAAGAGCAAAAAACCTCACACCCCTCCCAGTGGAGATGATGCAATACATGGGAAGAGCATAAATAAGCATGAGGCAAAACATGAATGTTATATATATATACATTTTACATTCAAACTTGGTTACATCACAGTCATAGTAGTAGCCGCAGTAGTAGTAATAGCAGTGCTTTTGTTAGAAAGATAAGGACTGCCATACAACCATAACTTGTCTAATGCAATAATTCAAGAAAGTCAGAAATTCAGGGGTCAAAAGTAGCATTTGCAAGAGAAAGCCCTACCAAGACAGAGATAGGCATGGAGGCAACAGCAACAAAATTCACGTTCTGTTAAGTAAAAGCAATGAACCTTGAAGAGAAATACAGCAAAATGCATCATTTAGGGTATAAAAACTTGCAAACCTATTAATATTCCTGAAATATTGTGCTGCCTTTTATGCCAAACTGATAAATGAAGTGAGTGAGGCTTTCTGCAATGCAGAACTATCCTGCAGACCGAAGAAACTGATGTTAACCTTCTTGATTGAGAACTCGCAAATTTTTCGGAGGCCAGAATGAAATTCACGAGAGGAAGTTGTGACCTCATTCATTTCTGGACTAATGTCCAAAAATGTAATGACAGTGAGAAATGAAGTACAGGATATACTGTAAATCCAAAATCATACTAAGACCTACCCTGCCAATTTAATAGACCTACTCTGCCAATGAAATTGGCAGGGTATGTCCTGATACATAATATTGGTTGGATGCACCTTTATAATACACCATGGATAATCCCAACCACCCTAAACCTATATCCTCTATACATATACCTCGATAAGAAGGGGTATTCCACTTATCCTATCCCAGGCAGAGGTGGCTCTGTGTTGGTATACTCTACCGGTCAAAAGTTTTAGAAGACCCCCATTTTTCAGTTTTTACTGAAATTTAGTTCAAGTCCAGTGAATAACCTGAAATGGTACAAAGCTAAGTGGTAAACTGCCAGAGGTTAAAAAAAAAGTTTAGGTTACCAAAAACTGAAAAATAATGTAAATTTCAGAGTTGTTAAAAAGACCCTTTTCAGGGAAAAAGTAATGGGCTATCAACTGCAGCTGTTCTGCAGCAATGGAAGTAAATTAAGCCTTGAAAGTTGAGGCAAACAATTCCTACAGGTGTCCCAACTTTTGTTGATTAGTTACAAACCCTCTGCCTGTGTAATGGCAGTGTTGGAACAGACTGTGTTGCTGCACCCTCTGAAGCATTATTTGGACAATATTGCACTGCGAGGAAATAGTATATTGCTTTCATAATGGGTGAGAAAAAGACAATGACAAAGGAAGAGACACAGACCATTATAACCCTTAAAAGTGGAGGTCTTCCTTTAGAGGAATTGCAAGAAGCCAGGTGTCAGTGAGCACAGTTTCCTATCACCATCGAAAGGCACTTGGAAACTGGAGGAAACTCTGACAAGAGTCTGGCAGACCTAAAGCTACAACACATTCACAAGGCAAGTTTCTGAGAGTCAACAGTCAACAGCTTCTGAGAGTCACAGGACAGCAGCTTAAGCCACAGCTTAACATGGTCAAGTAAGGCGTCTCATTCAACTGTGAAGAGAAGACTTCTAGCTGCAGGTTTGACAGTTTGAGTGGCAGTAAGAAAGCCATTGCTCAGATGATAAAATAGAAAAAGAGGCTTGCCTGGGCCATATGACAGAAACCGCCAGTGGACGACAGAAAACTGGAAGAGGTTTATGGACTGATGAATCAAAATTTGAAATCTTCGGTTCATCACCAGGGTTTTTTGTACGTCGTCGAGTGGCGAAAGGATGGTTCCTCAGTGTGTGGCACCAACTGTCAAACATGGAGGAGGAAACGTGATGATCTGGGCTCTTTTGCTGATCGAGTCACGCGACTTGCACAGATGACTGGTACCCTGAACAAAAGGGCTACCACAGCATTTTGCAGCACCATGCAATACCCTCTGGTCTACGCCTAGTTGGTCGAGTGGTTCATCCTACAGCAAGATAATGACCCAAAACATACCTCCAGGCTATGTCAGAACTACCTTTAGAAGAAAAGAACAAGACGGTAGGCTTCAAATCATGGAATGGCCAGCACAGTCTCCAGACTTAAACCCATTGAGCTGGTTTGGGATGAACTGGACAGAACGCGTTATGAAGCAAAGCAACCTACAAGTGCAACACATCTGTGGGAACTTCTGCAACAGTGTTGGGAAGAACTTTCTGAACACTATTTGATTTCCATTGCAGAAAGATTGCCACGAGTATGTTCGGCTGTTATATCTACAAAAGGTGGCTACTTTAATGAGTCAAAAATTTAGATTAAATTTTGTTCAACTAAACAATTCCATGATTTATTTTTTATCTGCAATTGTTTATTTGATCTATGCTTTAATTTTAGAGTATATCGAAACATTAAACTGCTTAAATTTCAGTAAAAACTGGAAAAATGGGGTGTTCTAAAACTTTTGATCGGTGGAGTACACTTTGGGGTTTTTCCTCCCTTTAGTGCAGTATGTTGTTTGTGGGACCAAACCCAGTTCGTTCGCTAACGACCACAACCCAAGGTTTGTGCTTCACGAGTCTGAATGATCATACCGGTCGGCTATCAATCAAATGGATCTTTGTCAGTTGGGCCTGTGACTTCTGAGTGATGTTACAGTTACCACATCAACAGCGTAACATTTTTGAAACTTGTATTTCAAATAAACAGATACAAAGTCAAATTAAGTTCTCCATTACACACAATGTCCAGCAATGAATCCTGCATTGAGTTGTTTCTGACCAGTGTCCCTGTCCAACCGGCTCAACTCATGCATGTTCACCTCATCTGCCGGGGCTGTCGAACGATAAATTCCGGTCGCATCGTTCTCACTCGATGTATGTGCAGCATCTGTTGGGGCTGTCCAATGATCGACTCACATCATGTTGTTCTCTTTTGTGCACTGGCCCATTCAAGATGATTGAAGAGCTCAAAGGAATTATTTACTGATACACAATCTTAATGAGTTTTAATCAACCTGATTATAATTGGCTCCACACGTTAACAACCACTCTGGACATTAACACCTCGTGCACTTATTCCGGTTCAATCAAACATGAGGACGATCGATACACACATCTCCCATCTCTCTCTCTCTCTCTCTCTCTCTCTCTCTCTCTCTCTCTCTCTCTCTCTCTCTCTCTCTCAACACATATATAGTGACACAATGACCCCGTACATTCCAGCAAATGTGATTCTCATCTATACTGGAAGTTTCATCCTCGAACAATCGAGCATTTTCACGAATCCCACCAGGCAGTTTGCAGTACAATATTGTCATCCACAGTCAAAATTATCTCATTATGTCAAGTGGTTTATAATACAATTCACAGATTCATGCCCAACAAACTTATAACATGTAGCCGTCAATTTTAATCATCATTTATAGGCATTTACTAATGCTTATCTACAAATACCACAACCAATGCTTACTAGCCATAACATCTAGCTTTTAACTGACACTCCGTTTGTATGACATGTGGCACTGTCCTAATGCAGTAAATATGTTCCATACTGTAAATGCCTTGTGTAATAGTGGTAAGAGGGTTTCTTGTAAGGTATTTTGCAGTATGGAACAAATTTTCTGTGCGAAGACAGTGCCACATGCCAGCCATACAAACAGAGCCACGTCTGCCTGGAAGGGACAAAGTGGAATGCCACTTCTTGCTTAGGCACCACGGAGTGCTGATATGACTGCCATTGAACAAATCAGGCAAAATTGATTGGGTGTTGCAGAAAAGCTGACCTCTGTCAAGTAGTATGCAAGATCTGCAACAAAATATACTCCACATTTTGCAAATTGTGGATCAGGCTGTCATACAGAACATCATTGATTTAATAGTCTATATGACAGTCTGATTTGGATGTTAAAGTAAAGGAAGTTAAAGGCAGTCTGGTTCAAGGCAGTTTTCAGGAGTGGTTCGGCTTTAAGACAGTCTCCTGTATCACTGCTACTCACATTCAACCCATCGTTTAGCTGACAGAATTTGAACAACAAAAAGTACGTATAGTGGGGGCCAGTAAGCTCAAACATGGAAGGAACTGTGCATTTCATGACTAAAGCATGCAATTTTCAGCACTGTTAGGAGATACCATAAAGTTTGTTTTCAGAAGTGGAGGCATTTCAGATCTCATCCCTGGGGGCCGTGACAGGTCAATGAACTCGACAAGATTTTCATGATTTTTATACCATTTAGTGGTAATTACAACGCAATACACAATCCTTTTCAGATGACAACTCATCAGAGGCTCTCCAGAGGTGAAGTTTGACAATAATATTGGCAACACAGACAATGATATTGGTTCAGCGACCTCAAAAGATGTTTATCCACGATTTTTACATGTGCAACATTATTCCAGTTCTTGAACCCAATTTTCATGACATGATGGCTCTCTCTGACAAACACCCAGCTATCCTGGCTGAATTCAAGGCAGGAAACTTTGTTGTCCACAAGACCGAGAGGAAATTCGCTGGCCCTCGACGAGTGTCATGAAAAAAAATGATACAACCATCAAGGGGTCAGGTGGAGCAGTTGGGCTGACAGGAAAACCTGGTGCACTCAGGCGGTGGATGGTGGTAGGCCCAGATATTTCCAGACCAAACACAGAATAGGAAGAACAAGTACATGGATTGCTAAAGAGCACAGACAGTCTGCACCATGAGCAGCAACCAGGAGTCCAGACAGACTTCAATAAATAAGTCAAGGCACTTACAGTTGTGGTTGATGACTTGGGAAATCCATTCCTGGAACAGAGTGAAGACCTCCTTGTGATGGATACCAAGGATATCCTGGATACATCTGTTGCTGAATCTGTGAGAAAGGTGGAACACAATGGACAGGAGCAGTACGAGAAGTTTGTGAAGGAGAGGCTGGAGCAGTGTGCAACACCAATCACAGCAACCATACCAAAGAATAAGCTCTCACTGTTCAGATGCACCCATAAAAGCACCTTCAAAGGATAAGGTTCAACTGGCAGCTCTGAAGATTGACTGCAATCTCTTCTCTCAGTTGTATGTCTCCTGCCAGACATGTGATTGAGATCTGGACCAATTCTTCTCGCATGAAAACCAGGCAGCTCCACCAGCTTTGTCAGTAGGTGGCAAACTGCAGCTTGGGACAAAGACAAGTCAACTGCACTGCATAGAACTGGATGAGACAACGCCCTCAACCAGGCCATTTGTGGATGCGACAATTTTTGATGATGCAGCTGTCTTTGAGATGATGAATCCTGGCATGGCTAAGACCTTCCAAGAGTATGCAGACACAGCGTTTGCACCATACATCAACTCAACTTGATAGCAGCAGCCGTGTTGATCTTGTGTGGGATGTCTACTTACCAGGCAGCTTGAAAGCCACAACTAGGCAGAAGAGGGGGAAAGGGGTGCGGAGGCGAATATTCCCATCTGCCATGATGCCAAAGAACTGGAAGGATTTCCTAAGGGTTGATGATGATAAAACAGAACTATTCTGTTTACTGTCATAGGAAATTGTATGTAAGCCTATTGAAGGTGACAATATAATCTACGCAACCAAAGGAAAAGACGTCCTCACTTCTTGAGCTCAATCAGACCTCAACAGCCTTGCTGGATGCTCACATGAAGCAGCAGACACCTGTCTACTGCTACACGTGGCACATTCTGTATGCCAGGGGAAGGAGGTCGCCATCACACAGTTGACAATGATGCTGTCATTCTTGTTGTGGCCTTGACACCGAGGATTAAGCCTGATGAGCTGTAAGTTGCCCTCGGCACAGGGTCGAATTTTTGCTAGATAGCTGTTCACGAGGTGGTTACCACAATAAATCCAAGGAACGCTTCTTCCCTCCGTCTTTTGCACGCCTCTCCAGGATGTGACACAGTCTCTGCCTTTGCTGGACAAGGGAAGAAGACTGCTTGGGAAACCTGGCAATCTATACCTGAGGTCATTAATGCATATGAAGAGCTCGCGCTCCTGCCGGCAGATATCAGTGAGCAATGTATAGCACTAAAAGAGTGCTTTGAGGTCCTCATGTCCAAACCAATGACACAGCTGAACTCAATGATGCAAGAAAGCAGCTCTTCAGACATTAATCCAGAACCCTGGAGAACATACCTCCAACACAGACAACACTCAAGTAACGTGTGAAACGGGCTTGCTACCAAGCCAACAGCGAGAACCAGGCTTTTGACCAGATCCCCAAGCTGCCAGATCTGTCTGAGTGGGGTTGGAGGAAATAACCAACAGAGTGGCAGCCACTGTAGACCATGCTCCCAGAAGCCTCAAAGGCATGTTATGAGCTAATCCACTGTGGCTGCAAGAAGGGGTACACTGGCCGCTGCAAGTGTACTAAGGCAGCATTTAGGTGCAATGCAATGTGCTTCTGTTCAAGAGACCAGCAGAACTATTTAGAGTGAAGGATTTGTTTCTATGCCATACAGCCATTGATAAGGTGGTTGCATTTGTGAAATTCCAAGAAAATTTGGTCCAAGAACTGGAATAATGTTGCACATGTAAAATCGTGGATAAACATCTTTTGAGGTCACTGAACCAATATCATTGTCTAACTTCACCTCTGGAGAGCCTCTGATGAGTTGTCATCTGAAAAGCATTGTGTATTGCGTTGTAATTACCACTAAATGGTATAAAAATCATGAAAATCTTGTCGAGTTCATTGACCTGTCATAGCCCCCAGGGATGAGATGTGAAGTGCCTCCACATCTGAAAAAAATCATTATGGTATGAAGATAATGCATGTGAGAAGTTTCTTGCTTTGGTCATAAAATGCACAACTGCTTTGCCTATCTGCTCCACTAATAAAGTAAAACAGCTTAATGAGAGTTATTTGTGATTTTGCTATTTCAGAAACCTTTTTGTTTACTGCTAACAACGCATCGTTGATTGTCATAATATGGATCAGACGATACATCGGGTACTTTTTCAAGTTGTTTAACCATGTGAGACATAATCTGTGGCTGATGCTCACCATTACAGCCAGGTGGCAAGATTGATGTCTAAACGACGAATGTGCTCATCATTGGTTCGATATTTAGATGTCATGACATCCTGATGAGGGTAAATATGCTCGAAATCGGGATAAGCGGCTCTGCTTTTTGTTTAACGAATGGCGACCACATAATCTCTGTCTGTTTGACAAAGTCGCCGGACTGAAGCCTCTGGATTGGAGATGACACTTTGGTGTAGGACTTTATGTCCATTGGAGATCGGGGGAGCACTCGTCATGCTCCATAAATTTTGATACACTGTATACAATATTATATATATATATATATATATATATATATGTATATATATACATACATAATATGTGGTCCTCAATATATTATATATATATATTATATATATATATGTATATATATATATATATATATATTATAATATATATATGTGTGGTCCTCAATATATATATATATTATATATATATAATATACATATGTGGTCCTCATATATATATATATTATATATATATATATATATATATACACATATGTGGTCCTCAATATATAATATATATATATATATATATATATATAATATATATATATATATATAATATTATATATATATTGTTACGGCTGTGGAAATTCGCAAACACCATTCAGGTCCCGTAGGTGAGGTATTTCTGAAGTACATGTATAGTTAGCCCAAACCCATTGTTTAGAGGGAATTAATGTGATTCATTCGGGCTGCGACACTTTGAGTTAGTCGTTTTTCTGTTCTTTCATTATTTTCGAACCAACCACACTTCAACCTCAACCACGCCACCACTCCAACAGCGCCAGCACCGCCATCTCACAACAACCACCACCATCTTCGCCACTACCCACACCAACGAACGCCATCCTCCGCGGTCCACGTACGACGGTTTCCGCGTTGGAAACCGTCGAACGCGAGAAGGGAAAGAAGAAATCACCACAGCGAGGGTGCCTGTTTTTTTCCCTGGCCCGGCGCCAGGACGGATTTTCCTCGCCCCCCGCATGGCGCAGGGAGGGGGAACGAGAGGAACGCCCCTTTTCTAGAAGCGCCTCGAAGGAGGGTGGAGCCAAGAACGGGGCGGGGCGCCGGGGATATAAGAGTCGGAGGCGCAGGAGGCGTTCGTTCTCTCTTGTTCGTTCTCTCTTGGTGGTTCTCTCTGTTCTGTCTCTCTTGGTGGTTCTCTCTTGGTGGTTCTCTCTTGGTGGTCTCTCTTGTGGTCTCTCTTGGTCGGTATTTCGCTCGGTGCTCTCAGTCCGGTGTGTTCGTGGTTTGGCTCTTACGCAGTCGGTGCTCGGTCCGTGGCGTCGAGGGCCAGCACGGGCAGGCACGAGGCACGCCGGAGAGACCTCGCCGACCACGCTTGAGCACGGAGTCACGGCCAGACGGGACCATGTCAGAGGACGGTCGCCAAGGACTCGAGGGCAGGGAATCGCGACTTCCATTTTCTTTTGGGTTCTGTGTGAACGTGTGTGTGGGGCGCCATGTCCGTAAAGTAAAATTGTATAAGTGTTGCCGAGTGTTCGCGTTAGCCGGTAGTATCTCTGCGTCATTGTTTCTTTTGTTGCCTTTCTTTTAACTGCTATATGTGCATTACATGCTTTATGTGTGCTTTTTGTGTGTTGTGTGTAAATAAAATGCGTGCTTGTTGAATGTTCGCCCGTTTCGCTGCGTCCTTTCCTTGTGGGTCTCCATCTTGCTTTACGTAAAGGGTTTGAGTGGCGCGGACGCCCGATAATTAATCAGGAACCGTCGAGGCCGACGATAACACCGCTCGGTTATCCCGATAGCACGGAACGGATCGCTTAAGCGCCCGTGTCCGAAGTCGACCTGCGGCGAGGTGCGGTCGCCCGTTTACCATCCGCGTGGGTACTTAGGTAGGTCGAGTTTGGCGAACAACCCTATCCCACGCGGGTGCCGATTGGCACGATTGTGGTGAGGCCGAAAGGCCCACCCGTGACTAGATCCCGGCATTAGTCCGGAGGGGTCACGACGGAATTGTCCGTCCGGTGGGCGACGTACCGCGATTCGAGTTACGTGGTATCGCACGCCGCGGCGCGCATTCGCAACACTGGTGTCAGAGAGCGGGAAAACAAACCCTCCTTTCCCAAGCTAAATTCACAGGGAATCGGTCAGGGGTGAGAGAAGCGACCCCCGATTCCCTCTAAATTACGAGCAGGCTAAATTAACCCCATTACGTGAAATAAGATGGCGTCTCAAGGCGAGCGGGTGCCGGGGTAGAAATAGATATGTGTAGAAGTGTAGGATCCATGGCTCAGGACGAGATCACCGTGCAAGAGAAACCCGTACCAGAAGGTTGGAAAGGCATCGATGCCTTCATCTGGTCGTTTTTTTATTATAACTCCACCACTAAATGTAGTCAGTGGGAGTGGCCAGGGCAGGTGACAATGCGGGATTTTATGGAACTCGTGCAAAGAATAACAAACAAAATGAAATCGAATACGCAACAATTGAAGGATGAAATGAAAACGAATATGGAAAACAATGCGCAAGGAAAGAAGGAAGAAATAAAAGAAATGCGTGGTGAAACGCAGAACATGGGCGAAGCCTGCAGGCAGGCATGAAGGCGACAACAGCGGAGTGCATAATGGCGACGCCACGTGGCGGAGACTCCGAACCAACGGGAGGGAGTGCAACGGCTATCAGGCCCGCGGTGGGCGGGTGTGAAAATAATTCGGGAGACGTGTAAGACGAGACACGAGGTAAAGGAGGCAATAGAAAAAATTAAAAGAAAGCCAGGAGGAGACAAAGGAGGGATTGAAGGTCGTAACGGTGGAGTGTGAGAAAAGACTTCAAGACATGACGAAGAGAGTTGATAAGCTGGGACGGAGGTAAAACGGGGACAGAGGAACTGGAAGACGGATAGACAAACACAAGGGCAAGCCGGAAGAACAGTTAGAAGCCAAAGCAAGGTCGGAGTGTGCGGAGATGAGAAAAGAATTAGAGAAGAAAACTGAGTTACAGAAACACCAAAACAAAGAGACGGAACTACAAAACGAACTGAGAGTACTGAAAGAAACAAGGAATGAGACAGGAGAAAGAAATCTGTCAGTCGAAAGAAATAACGAGATTGCAGAACGAGGAACAAGAGAGACAGTGGAATAAAAAACTGAAAGAGTATGAATTTGAAACTGAACGACAAAAATAGGTTGGAATACGAGGAGAAGTTGAAGGAGCAACGAATGAAGCAGGAAGAGAAATGAGGAGATTGAAGGACACAACGAGATTGGAGAGGGAAGAGCGAGAGGAACAATGGGATAGAAAACAAAAGGAACATGAAGCTGAGGTTGACCAATTGAAAGAAAAGGCAAGGCTGGAGTGCGAAGAGATAGACAAAGAACAGCGAATGAAACACAAAAGGAAATTAACCACATGAAGAAAACCATGAAACTGCAGAAGGAGGGCAGGAGAAGAAACAAGGAAGAGTAATGAGACAGCAGCAACTGAAAACAAAAAAGGAGATTAACCAAATGAAGCAAACCATGAAACTGGAGAGGGAAGGACAGGAGAGGAAACAAGGAAGGTAATGAGAGAACAGCGAATGAAACACAGGAAGGAAATGAGCCAATTGAAAGAAACGATGAGATTGGAAAGTGAGGAGCAGGAGAAACTGTGGGAGAGAAAACAAAACTATACGAGTTTTAAATTAATGAACTGAAGGGAGAGTAAAATTGAAGTCCAGAGAGATGGAAAACTCCAGAAAGAAGCAGGAGACTAATAAATGTATAGAGAGCGGGGAGACAGGAAAAGTAGAGGAGAGACTGCACGATAAAGACGGGGTTAAAACAACAGAACACACAACAGAGGTAGTGGAGGATAATGGGGTGAGCTCGCGGAGCGTGTGGAGACCCGGTGCGAGCGGGATGGCTGCCTCCAGGAACGAGGGGAGGGAGTATGCCCCCTTGAGGCGAATCACGACTAGGTGGGTTCGGTCGTGCCAAGCGGAGTTGAAGGACGAGTGCTGTGGATAGGTGCACGTGCAGCTTGGGGGGTATGAGGCCCCGGGAACCCTTGTGGGACACAAACCCCAGTGTGGTTGTGCAGGGTGTGTGTTTGCGAGGTGTGGGAGATGCGTGCTTTCGGGCACGCATGGTGTGAGTGAGACCCCCTGTGCAAGTGAAAGGTTTGGTGAGTGAGAGGGTCCGTGTGAGAGAGACAGTGTGTGAAGGTCGCTGTATGTGAGGGAGATGTCGGTCGGCATGCGGGAGCATGCAGCCGCGTCTCCCGGTGTGAATGTAAGTGTGTTGGAATGGAGTCTGTGCGTCGTAACACGCAGGTGCGTGGTTAGAACGGAGACGACGGCGACAGAGGGACAAAAGCCGGGTAGCGGCTGTAGCGATTTGGGCACCGCGCCGGGTTCACCAGCAGCGAGCGCGAGAGTCCGTGCTGTGCAACGCACGAGGCGCCACGTGCTCGCTTGCGGGAGTGAAACCCGGTCCGGAAACGCCAGCGGTGGATTTGCCGATCCCGCGGACGGACAAAGTGTAGGCAGGATAACGGATTTGGATCGGACGGGTTCTCCACGCGAGCTTGTGTTAAGCTCCAACGGGCAGAGCACATGTGTTCGCGTGGGGAGCCCTCCGGAGTGCGAGGTTTGCTTTTGGGGTGCGCAGGGTGACGTCATGGCTGCACTGGGGTTGGAATCCGGCAGGAGGGTAATCCCTGCCGGATGGTACCGTCCAAGAGGGACAAGGTACACGGCAGCTGCATGACGTCACGGGCAGGTGCAAAGTGCGCGCGCGAGCTGTGAGTTGCCGCGCTGGTGCTGTGCAATTTGGAAAAAAAAAATTAACAAAAGCAAGCCTCGCTTTCGGTGAACAGGATTCCCGGGCATGGGGTGAAGACCCCCCTGCCAGGGCACAGGATGTCACTAGCTAGGGGAAGTTAGCTTAGTTAGACCGACTTCATGGGCAGGGGTAAGTCCTCATGGGGCCCGTGGAATGGATTAGGTAGAGGATTGTAGTTGAGATTTAGGATGGAAATGGATTTTTGGAATTTGAGGACAATGACTGACTTTGAGTGGTGTAGTGGGGACGTAGCTTAGCTACGTAGTGTTAAATGGAACGTGCTATAGTGTAAGGACGACGTGGGCACGAGTTAGTTAGGGGAAGTAGTCAGAAGGATGGCAGAGTTCAGCGGTGTGTGTGTTGAAGAGTTGGTGAGGTGTCTGGAGTCATGTTGAGTGAGTGAGGCCAGCGGGTCTGTGTGTTTGGAGCGAATGTGGAATGCATGGTGTGATGAGTGATTGGGGAGAGAGTGACTCCCGCCCAAGGGACCCCGGGGTCAGTGTAGAGTGAGTTAGCTGGGTTAGTTAAATTGACAAAATGGAGGTCGTTTTGCTGTTGGTGGGAGCGTAGGTTGAAACCTGTTTTGAGGGTGCTGGAGCCCTGTTGACAGGTTGGGAGCGTGGCTGCGAAAGTGAGTATCGCGTGAGTGGTACCCCAGCACCGGGCTAGTCGGCCGTGGTAGGCCAAGGGCCCATGGGGCCGGGATAGCGTAGTGGGCACGGGGTGCGTCCGCAGGATGCGGGGGCCCGGCGGCGCCGTTAGCCGCGTGGGCAGTGTTGTGGGCACGGTGACCCTCGGAAAGGGGCCCGGGAGGCCAGCCTGCCACGTGAGCGTTTCAGGGGAGTCGCCAGGGAGGGCACTCCCCGGTGTTTAGGGAGCTGGTAGGCTCGAGGCAGTGTAGTGCCCGGGGTGCCATCGTTAGAGAATCGGCAGAGGGAAGTGCCTGCCAAGGGAGCCACGCGTCACAACCATGAGAACGTGCAAGGGCACGAAAGAAAAAGAAAAAAAAAACTAACCCTAACAGCCTCCAGGTGTGTGTGTGTGAAATCGATATATGCAAATTCTAGGATCAGGGAGATTCACGCCCCCCGTTCCTCCGACCAATGGGCGAGCGTGGCTCCGCCCCCGAGGTCATTCTGATCCGAATATTTTGCATATTAGCTGCTCCCACCCGCCTATAAGAAGGCGAGTGCAAGGCGAATGAAGAGAGTTGGGTCTGCATTCGGGTGAGGAGAGTGTCACGAGAGAGTTGGTTCTGGAGTCGCCGAGAGAGTGTCATCGGAGAGTCGGGCGAGGAGAGCAGTGGAACTGCAGGCAAGGGAGCTCGGGTCCGAGGCGGGAAGGACGGCGGTCGCGCGATGAGGTCGCGGTGTGATCGCTCGTCACTGGACCCAAGCAGCCAGCCACTCCCCTCCCCCAGGGCATCAAACAATCTCCCTTTCCCCCACGCTGAGATAGTGCAAAAGGGGCCCCGTTCCCACCCCACCCCACACGTTGTGCCAATGAAACCCGCCAAGGAGCACGGAATCGGGGCACAGCCGCGCGGCACATTTGCGGCTCGCCCGCCAACGCGTCACGAGGACGCGGGTAGGACCCCCACGGTCTCGCGGGCCTGGCCGCTCCTCTAGGTCCCACGCACATTTGGCCTACGGCCTGTCTGCCTCCTTGTCTTTGAGGGTGGCTTCTTTCCTTTGCTTTTGTGTATAATGTGTGTTGGCGCCGTCTGTAAAGTAGAACTGTATAAGTGTTTGCCGTGTGTGCGCGTATTCGGTTTTAACTCTTTCTTTGCTATATGTGCATTTTGACTGTATGCTGTATATACTTGCTTTCCGTGTGTCGCATAAATAAAATGTGCATTGTGTGAACTGTTTTCCCATTTCGCTTCGTCTTTTCTTTAATTGAATCTCCATCCTGCTTCACGTAAGGGGTTCGTAGTGGGCTTAATACGCCCGAAAATTAATCGGAACGTCGAGGCGACGATAACACCGCTCGGTTATCACTGTAGCACGGAACGGACCGCTTAAGCGGTTCGTGTCCGGAGTCGGCCTGTGGCGTGTGCATCGCCCGGTCGACCATTCGCGCAGGTACTTAGGTAGATCGAATTTGGCGAGCAACCCTATCCTGCGCGGGTAGCAATTGGCACGATCGTGGTGAGGTTAAACCCCCACCCGTGACTAGCTCCCGGCGTTGGTCCGAGAGGGTCACGACTGATTTGTCCGTCGGTGGGCGACGTGCCGCCGTTCGAGTTACGTGGCCGTTGCACGCCGGCGGGCGCGAATTCGCAACTATATATATATATATATATATATTAATATATATATATACATATGTGGTCCTCACTATATATATATATATATATATATATATATATATATATATAATATATATATAAATATGTGGTCCTCAGTATATATATTATATATATATATATACATATATATACACACATATGTGGTCCTCAATATATTATTATTATATATATTATATATATATATATATATATATATATTAGTTACAGGCCGGCGGGTCTCGGCGCCAACGACCACTCTGAACGGAGCCGCAAGTCGAGTCGGCCCGACCGATCACCCGGAATATAGATCGCCGCCCGGATAACTCCGAGCGACGGGTCCTTGTACAAGAACCGAAATACGCCAATCGGCAGATCACGTGGGTAGGGTCGATTGCCAATCTTCAATGTACCTAAATACCCACGTGATCCAACTACCGGGTATTCCACCCTCGACGGATCTCGTACGGAACAAACCGCCGAGGCGAGCTTGTCCGTGCGCGATTCGAGCGGCGTAATCTCCGAGAACCGTCGGTCCAAATGTCCCCCTATTACGGCAAACCAACGGCTTTCTAAACTCCCAACACATGAAATGTTCAGTCAATGAGGGAATGGACGAAGCGAGCAGGTTTACATTTACACAAGGACATTTTATATAATGAAACACGTATGCAATTAACAAGCAACAAAAGAACTACAACCGTCTATAAGCAATAATTATTAATGTACAGTCACTTACACAGTTTTACTTACGGGACTCGGCGCCACAAACATTCATTCGAAAGAAAAGCAGGAAAAAGACCCCATCAAAGGCAATGGGGTCAGACTGGACCTCTTGGGTCTTTATGCGTGGGACTTGGCAGACGAACGAGTCCCACGAGACCGTTGCAGGTTACCTGCACCCTCGTGGTGTCTGGCTTGGCGACCCACGATGCTCCTTCCCCACAGCAGCTAGCGTAGCCGCGGTCGAGCTCGGGCCTCCGTGTGGCAGGCAAGCTCTCTCGGCACTCTCCACACGAACGCGCGGTTTGCGCGACACAGCAGGCAAGGCTGCGCATCCAGCTCGCGTCTCCTTCGCGACGCCCGACTTCACACACAGCTCCTGGCTTCTGGGTTCCTCCCGACTCCCCCAACTGCCGAAGCAAAAAGCTTACTCCTCCCACGGGACTCCTTTACTCGACTTCACGAGCTCTTTTTGGATTCTTTCACGGGACTTCACCGCGAACTCTTTCCACGAACTCTTTTTGGATTCTCTTCACGGACTTTCACCGCGAACGCTTTCCACGAACTCTTTTTGGATTCTCTTCAACAAAGAAAAGATGTCCTCTTTATCCTTTGCACCCCTCCCCGCACCCGCGTGACTCATGCCCTCGTGATCCACCCCCGCTCAACCACGGGTGGGAGGGAGTTGTTGACGTCACCGCAGGTTCTTCTTCCTCTCGCAGAAGAGGGGAGGACGTCTCCATTGTTTCTTTCCCTAACTATTAAATCGATCCGCAGCGCATCTAATCGATTTCAAAACATTTAAACAATGGGAGGTGAGCTATCTAGGGAACATGCACTTATTGACATAGCTGACTAAGGGAACCTGTATGTTGTGTGCGATTGAATTCCAAATTCGTAACACTACCCCCTCCCCTTTTTACAGACTCGTCCCGAGTCGTCAAATTTTCGTGTGACCAGCATGTGTAAGTTTTCCCCTAGTACGTTCTACCTTCGGATCCCTGAGTGCGACATTTCTTTATACGTGTCCCAAAAAATAAATAACCTAATGCGCTGCGTAACTAACTAAACAAACTCCACAGACTCATTCGGACAACTTAACTAAAATTGCCGCGCTAAACAAACATGCAGCGGGGTTCCACGTATTTACAATTTTCACTCAACTTAACCTTAACTTATAAATTTACACTAAACCATGGCCAGGACTTGTAATCTGTGAAAGGGAAAGGGGAAAGGCAAAAGTCGTTGCAAAGTCTTTGGTGCAGGGAATGGATGGAGATGGTTGCAAAACACAAAAAATGGACTGGATGCACAGGCTGCCTGCAGGGCAGTCCTCACAAAACTAGATTGTCCTGGCGCGCATGGTGATGGATGGATACAGGGCAAACGCAACCAAGGGGCAGCAGCATGGGGTCATGGCAGAGGCAGGCAACTAGGCATGCAAGGTAAGCCCATGCAGAACAGGCAAGCTGCAGCACAACAGGCCGGCAGGTGAAGCTGGCTGGCCTCTGGTGTGGTTCCATCAGGTCTGGAGGGAGTGCGGTAGTGCGGCCGCTTTGAAGGGGCTCGGACCCTAGCCTACGTCTCCCCCCACTCTATCGCGCTTTGCCTGCTCTGTCCATACCCACTCCCTTATTTTGCCACACACACAACAAAATTAGCCCCTCTTTATTTTTATTATTTTTATTTCCCTTTACAATTGTCTCCCTAACCCCCTTATCGTCATTGTCCGGCTAACCTTATCCTGTGCACCTAGCCTACTCCCAACCCCTACGTTCCCTCTCTGGAGGGGAATAGGGAGAGACTAGCGTCCTGTCTCGAGGCCCAACAAAGCCTCAGGAATGGCCTCCTCAGAGTTCAGCGATCTACCAAGGTGAGTCCAGCGGCCTACAATGAGCGAAGGGATGGATGGTGCGAAGGGGTACATCTCCTATCTACCCTAACATTCATTAACCTGAAACTACCCGCGGGCTTTCCAAAAACGCCTCACACTTTAAAACTATCGGTTCTAAAAACCATGATCCCGTCGCCTGTGTTGGTGTCCATTTATAATTTGGCCTTGCCCTCAAATTTCATACGTGCCCTCGCACAATTTCCGTGGTGGGGCAGCGTGGCTCAACTGGCAGGAACTCCCCCTCTGCCGACTCTAACCATGGCACCCCAGGCCCGCAGGCTGCCTCCGAGCCTCGCTGCTCCCTACAACGCGGGGGTTGCCCTCTCTGCATGCCCCCCTTCCGATGCCCACGTGGCGTGTTGATGCCCCGGGTCCCTTCGAGGGTCTCCCGTGCCCAGTACACTGCCCCCGTGGCATTCTGGTGCTACGGGTCCCGTTTCCGACGGGTCGCCCGTGCCCACTACACTATCCCGGCCCCTCTTGGGCCCTTAGCCTACTCTGGCGACTAGTCCGGTGCCTGGGGTGCCCACTAAACAAATACTCAACTTTCGACAGCCACGCTCCCAGCCGGCCATGAACTCTTGCACCCCTCCAAACGGGTTTCGTGCCTTCTCTCGACACCAACAACAAAATGACCTCCTGTTAGGAAATTTGAATAACCCACTAGCTAACATTAAACTGACCCCGGGGTCACTTGGGTGGGAATCACTCCTCCCCCCAACCAGTCATTCGCACCATGCATACAACATTCGCTCCACTCGCACACTTGGCCCACTGTCCCACACTCATTCCTCAACACACTTTCCATTTCGCAATCACACCAAACTCCTCATACTGCCATCCTTCTAACTAAATCCCTGACTAACTCGTGCTCCCTCGTCATCCCTTAAAACTCATGCACGTTCCATTTACTCTACGTAGCTAAGCTACGTCTCCACTACACATTTCCAGTCTGTCCATGTCTCCGAAAATCCTAAAAAATATTTCCATTTCCTAAATCTGAACTAAAATCCTCTAACTAATCCATTCCACGGGCTCCATGAGGTACACACCATGTCCCATGAAGCTGGTCTAACTAAACCTAACCCATCCTCCTAACTAGTACTTCCTGTGCCCCCACAAGGGGGTCTTCCACCCCTTGCCTGGAATCATGTTCACCCGAAGCAAGGCTTGCTTTCTCAACTCTTTTTTTTTCATAATGCGCACCACCAGCGCGCAGTTCACAGCCGCGCTCTTTTTCCGTGACGTCATGGCAGCTGCTTGCACCCCGCGTACCTCGTCCCTCTTGGACGGTACATCCGGCAGGAATTCCCTTCTGCCGATTCCAAACACACGTGCAGCCATGACGTCACTCTGCGCATCTCAAAGCAAGGCCCGCGTTTCGAGGGGTTCCCCACACGAACACATGTGCTCTGCTCGTCGGAGCTTTACAAACACGCTCGCGTGGAGAACCCATCCGTCCAAATTCCGAATCCAGCCTAGCTTCTGTCCTCCGCGGGATCGGCTAACATCAACCGCTGGCTTTCCGGACCGGGTTTCACACTGCGCAGCCGCGCACGTGGCACCTTGTGCGTAGCACAGCATGGACCCCGCACTCGGCTGCTGTGCAAACCCGGCACGGTTCTCAATTCAGCTACGGCCGCTACTCGGACCTTGTTCTTCATCTGGTCCCGTCGTCGTCGCCGTTCAACGCACACACTCCTGCGTGCCACGACGCTGACACACTCCACCATGGCACTCGGCACGGGGATGCGGTTGCGTCCTCCCGCATACCGACTGTCATCTCCCTCACATACAGCGCTCTCACACACGCCGTCCCTTCCACACTCGGTGTTTCCTTCACACACGGCATGCTGGAAGGCCGCATTTGCACACTCGCCACCAGGCACACCATATTACTCACACACGCGGGACACTCACACGCCGTGTTTCACTCACACACGGTGCTTCATCCACACAGACTTTCACTCACACACACACGGCCCCTCTGCATGCGGTGCTTCATTCACACACGGAGTGCTGGAAGCACGCACCCCGGCACACTCGTGACCACACCACTACACCCGCGTGTTTCATACCACAGACCGTTTCCTCACACACACAGGCCTCTCTGACATGCGGTGCTTCATTTCACACACGGAAGTAGTGGGAAAGCACGCACCCCGGCACACTCGTGACCACACCACTCACACACGGTGTTTCATCCACACACGGTGCTTCATCCACACACGGCGCTTCATCCACACACGGTGCTTCATCCACACACGGCGCTTCATCCACACACGGTGCTTCATCCGCACACGGTGCTTCATTCTCACTCCATGCGTGCTGGGAATGCACGCATTTCGGCACACTCGCAAACACACATTTCGACACCACACACACCGGAACAACCACGCCTGGGAATTAGCACCACCTCAAGGGGTCCCGGGGTTTCCATAACCCCAAGCTCCGCGTGCACCATTTCACCGAAGCAACTTCGCCACCTTTACCTGTGCAAGGCTCGACCGGTATCTCTCGTCGCGATCCCGCCTCATAGGGGGCATCAGTCCCTCACCTTGTTCCTGAAGGAGGCCATCCTGCTGCTCGCACCGGGTCACAAAACACTCCCCTAGCTCAACCCCATGGTCCTTCACTATCCCTACCTGTGTGTGCTCGTCAATTACCTGGAGTTTCTCCTCTACTTGCTTTATCTCATCCACCGTGTGTTATTATTTTTCCGTTTCTTCCTGGCTTTTTTCGTCTTGTTTCCTGTTCTATTCCGTGGGCTTGGTGTTTTCCCTTCCTTTGTCTCCTGCGTCTCCGTGCATTCTCAGTCCACCTCCACGTGTCTCGTCCTGCATGTCTCAGTCACCTATTTAATTTTTCCCCTCTTGTGTCACCGGTCACTTTTTTTCCGTCACTGCACGAGTCTCGACCAACGCGTCTCCCGAATTATTTTGTCTCCACACGCGGGCCGACACATCCACACTCCCCTGTCGGTCTCGGTCGAGCCTGCACGTGGCTGCGCATTTTTGCCTCCACTGCCGTATCTCGCCACACTGCAGCGCCATTATGCCCTCTTATGCCAGACTTACTGCTTTTGCCCTCCTGATATCAGCCCCATGCTCTGGCATCTAACCCGCAGGCGTATTTGCATCACATTCTCTATCATTATATACTATTGAAGGAAACATCATAGTTTTGGTTGTTTAGCATAATGCAATTGTATTCCTAATACTGGCTACTATCAATGTCAGGATTGCCTCGGATGGCAGTCGTAGCATATATTATATGCTCTACTTTTGGATAGCGACACATATGGTAGGTCAGCATATATTCTAGGATTATACATGTACAGGTTGGGAAGCGACCGTAGGTGTGGTGATTATTTTGAACGAAGTGAGGGGAGGGAGGGTTGTGTCATATATTATAATATACGCGGCTCTAATATTTTAACTCTCCACATGTTATCTTAAGCTAGCATTATACCCATTTGCGGACTTTCTGAGCAGGTAATTTTTGGAATTTGTCCGGAGGATAGCTTACAAAAATTATACCAAGGTTCCTTCAGCTGCATTAATGGGAGTGTCCTGCATATGGGTTAACTAAGTTGCATGTCTAAGATAGTCTCACTTCGATCCTGACCCATGATATTGATGTTTTTGAAGGATATTTCGTACTGCATCAGTTTGCTAAATCGTATTTCACTAGTTAGTGGAAAGAACAATGGAGACACGCTCCCCTCCTCTTCTTGCCCAGTAGGAACGCAAGACTCCGCTCGCTCTTGGCGGAGAGGAGTGAATTCGTTCACGTAGCATTGGCGAACTCCTACAAGTGATTGAATTTCGGATAAGGGGGGAGCTACGTAGCGGGCATGTAGTCACGTAATTGGGAACGGGGGGGGTTGGCTCCGTATACCCCGGCGATCCGAGCGCTGGGAGGGGTGGCAAGGTAAGAGGAACATCTTCCTTGTCTGATTGTTGATATTACTGACGAAACCGGACGAAGAGCGATGTAGGTGGCGCCGGAGAATCCGCACTCTGCCTGACAACCCAGTTGTTTGCGGTTCGAACGGCTGTAAACAAGATTCCCGTAGACAGGAAGGAATGTGCAATAAAAGGAAGGTCGTGAGATGCCACGGTAAAGTCGTGAAAAGCGCAATCCAAAAGCTAGGTCTGAAAGTCGACTAAAGAGTCCTCGTGGGACGAGTGACTCTTTGCTTCGGCATGTTGGGTGGAGTCGGTTTAGGAGCAGGCCAGCCAGAGGGCGGATGGGCTGCGTGAATGTCGGCGGGTCCGCCGCGAAAGCGAGTGCGACTGACGAGGCGCAGCGATTTGCTGTGTGGTGCGCAACACCCGCGCGTTCGTTGTGGCACTGAGAGTCGCGAGGAGAGAGCGTCCGCCGCACAGCAAGTCCGAGTCCGGCCGGCAGACCCGAGGATCGACCTGCGTGGCTTGCTTTGCTGTGGGGAGGCATCGTGGGTCGCAATACTCAGAATCGCGACAGGTGTGTGTACTGCAAGCTCCTCGTGGACTGGATAACGTCCGGATGCGAAGGGGTCCTTGTACAAGAACCGAAATACGCCAATCGGCAGATCACGTGGGTAGGGTCGATTGCCAATCTTCAATGTACCTAAATACCCACGTGATCCAACTACCGGGGTATTCCACCTTCGACGGATCTCGTACGGAACAAACCGCTGAGGTGAGCTTGTCCGTGCGCGATTCCGAGCGGCGTAATCGCCGAGAACCGTCGTCCAAATGTCCCCCTATTACGGCAAACCAACGGCTTTCTAACTCCCAACACACGAAATGTTCAGTCACTGAGGGAATGGACGAAGCGAGCAGGTTTACATTTACACAAGGACATTTATTATAATGAAACACGTATGCAATTAACAAGCAACAAAAGAACTACAACCGTCTATAAGCAATTATTAATGTAGTCACTTACACAGTTTTACTTACGGGACTCGGCGCACAAACATTCATTCGAAGAAAAGCAGGAAAAGACCCATCAAAGGCAATGGGGTCAGACTGGACCTCTTGGGTCTTTATGGCGTGGGACTTGGCTGACCGAACGAGTCCCACGAGACCATTGCAGGTTACCTGCACCCTCGTGGTGTCTGGCTTGGGCGACCCACGATGCTCCTTCCCCACAGCAGCTAGCATAGCCACGGTCGAGCTCGGGCCTTCCGTGTGGCAGGCGAGCTCTCTCCGGCACTCTCCACACGAACGCGCGGTTTCGCGACACAGCAGGCAAGGCTGCGCCTCCAGCTCGCATCTCCTTCGCGACGCCCGACTTCCACGCAGCTCCTTGGCTTCTGGGCTCCTCCCGACTCCCCCAACTGCCGAAGCAAAAAGCTTACTCCCACGGGACTCCTTTTACTCGACTTTCACGAGCTCTTTTTGGATTCTTTTCACGGGACTTTCACCGCGAACCTTTCCACGAACTCTTTTTGGATTCTCTCACGGGACTTTCACCGCGAACGCTTTCCACGAACTCTTTTTGGATTCTCTTCAACAAAGAAAAGATGTCCTCTTTATCTTTGCACCCCTCCCCGCACCCGGCGTGATCATGCCCTCGTGATCCCACCCCCCGCTCAACCACGGGTGGGAGGGAGTTGTTGACGTCACCGCAGGGTTCTTCTTCTCTCTCTCGCAGAAGAGGGGGAGGGGTCTCCATTGTTTCTTTCCCTAACTATTAAATCGATCCGCAGTGCATCTAATCGATTTCAAAACATTCAAACAATGGGAGGTGAGCTATCTAGGAACATGCACTTATTGACATAGCTGACTAAGGGAACCTGTATGTTGTGTGCGATTGAATTCCAAATTCGTAACAATATATATATATATATATACATATATATATATATATATATATATATATATATATATATATACATATGTGGTCCTCAATATATATATATATATATATATGTATCATATGTGGTCCTCAATATATATATTATATATATATATTTATATATACATATATATACCACATATGTGGTCCTCAATATATATATATATGTATATTATATTATAATATATTATATATATATATATATATATATATACATTTGTGTCTCAATATATATATTATATATTATATATATACATATGTGGTCTCAATATATATATTATATATATATATATATATATACACACATATGTGGTCCTCATATATATATATATATATATATATATATATATATATATATATATATATATATATATATATATATGTGGTCCTCAATATATATATTATATTATATATATTATATATATATATATTAAGCATATGTGGTCTCAATATATATATTATATATATTATATAATATATATATATTAATATATATATATATATATTATATATATACATATCTGGTCCTAAATATATGTATATATACAGTATATATATATTCAGGCATGACAGCTTAAATTGCTGATGTTTCACTAGATACATACATACATATACAGGTAGTGGACAAAAAAATGGAAATATGTGGGTAAATGAGGTACATCAAGTACAGTATATTGAAAGCAATGGTTTCATGTGTTAATGAAGCAAATAACATCCCAGCATGCTTAGGCTCATGCGTAATAATGCTGTACATTCCTCGTTGCCTATACTTTGGCTAGCATGGCTGCAAGTTAAGTCATCAGTGACTGAAAGAGGGGTGATTGTTTGGGCAAGTTTGACAGGAGCTTCAGTGACAATGACAGCTGAATTTGTGGATGTTTCACGAGCTATGGTGTCTTAAGTGATGTTGGCATGGAACTCGGAGAGAAAGGCATCATTAGCAAAGGGCAATAGTGGGCGGAAGCACATACTACTCCAGGACCATTATATTCGTGCATTAATTTGAAGTGCAAGGCAAAGCAGGCGAGCAACTGCAGATCAATTTACTATAAACTTCAACCTGGGGTGCGAGCAGCCATTTTCATAAAAAACGGTCTGCCAAAACATCCACAGAGTTGGGATACCATTGTGAGGTTGCAGTGCACAAACCTCTCATCACACCTGGCAATGAATGTTTGTGAGCCCAATGGTGCAAAGAACACAGGAAATGGACTACCGAGCAGTGGAGAAATGTGATATGGTCAGAAGAATTATCCTTCACCATGTTCTCACCATACGGATGGGTGCACATGTGGTGCCAACCTAAAGAACTCTGCAACACTAAGTGCTTGGTTCCAAAAGTGAAGGGTTCTTTTGGTTCTGTAATATTGTGGGGTGCATTTTCCTGGCATGGTTTGGGTGCAGTCATTCCCTGAGAAGGCAAGGTCAATGCCAATCACTATTTAATGGTACTGAGTGATCATCTTCACCCCATGTTGCAGTATTTCTTTCCTGTGGGGAAGGTATCTTCCAGGATGACAATGCCTCCATCGACAGAGCACATGTGGTCACCCAATGGTTTGAAGAACATGACACTGATGTCATCTATATGTCACAGCCTTCTCAATAACCAGATCTGAACCCAATTGAGCATTTATGGGATATTCTGGAATGATTCCTGAGACAGCATTTTCCACCTGCATCAAACAGGAATGAGTTGATCGACTTTCTCATGAAAGAATGGTGCCATGTCCCTCCTGCAGAATTCCAGACACTGGTGGACTTTATGCCATGGCACATACAGGCCGAACTGGCCGCACGTAGTCTCCCAACATCCCATCAAGTGACTTTATATTGTGTTTCAATTTTTTTGTCCACTATCTAATATTTAAAGCTGAGCTCGTGTCTGTGGGTCTGTGTCTGTCTGTCTGTCTGTCAGTCATAACACCCATTCTACAGGCTACGCCCTTCAGCCATCCAGAAATCGCCACCATCATTTTTTCTCCACGTAATTCAGATTGTTTTAAAGGCCTCATGAACATTTGAAGACTGAACAACACATTATCATTAAATGAAGATACCGTTTTGAGGAAAGAAAAAGTAACATTTGGATTAAAGTAACATTAGAGGGAGAGAAGGTGGAAACAAAAGTATGTGAAAAGCACCTATGTGATGTGAATGAGTGCTAGAACATGGTAAGAGCACATATGGGGGCCCCACCAGGTAAGGTGCATGTGCATGAGAGATACGAGTGTGTGGCAGGTGAGTTTTATGAGCGAAAAGGCTATGCCAGAGAAAAAGCAAAGCTGTGGGGAAGACAGATTTGTTATGATCAGGGATGAATTGGTTCCTTGGGACCTTGGGATTGGATGGCTAGGTTTACTGGGGTGAGGAAGAGAGAATTTTGCAGTGAACTGAGTTGGGGGTAATTAGGCTGGCATTCAGCAAGAATATGACACTAATCACCGACGATGGGCCAAAGTTTGGGGGGGCATTTCTAACCCAATTTGGCTTTGTGAGTGGACAGAATGCATGTGGAGAAGGAGAGAGTATGGTTCGCTGGTGTCTGCGCAAGGTGGAGTCCGTGTGGGAAACTGCATCAGCTACGAGAGCCAAGAAGGAAAGGTAGGGGCCACTTTGGGTGATTTTAATGGGCCCAGGGCACATGTAGAAATAGGAGAGTATTTCTGACATAGTTGAGATGGTAGGCAGGTATGGGTGAGATCAGGTAGTGAAGACAGAAGGGAAGTCGGTGGAAAGGCAGCATGTGACTCACAGGAAATTACACGAGTGTGTGAATGGTGACGTACTAAATTAGAGTGTGAATGTCAGTTTGTTTGATATGTGAATGAAATGTGGTGAAGAGGTAGTGGCATCGAGTGTGGACACTGGATAGCTCAGACCAAAGTCGTATTATCATAGGGGCTTAGTTAAAGCAATTTGACACCTGTTTAGACCTGGTCACGTTCAGGCATGCCATTTGTAAGAAGTTTGAGGAGAAGGCTGGGAAAAAGTGTTAAAATGTAATGAAGTTGGGAGCGAGGTGGTTCAGTGGTGAGAGACGTCGTAAAGAGGAAAGGATATGGTGTCGACTCGTGCAGAAAGTTTTGAGAGGGGTGGGGGTTGTGGCTAATGTATATGCCAAGAGGGTATAAGTTAAGGAAATTGTGAAGCTAACCATGAGGACCCAAGATGATGAGGTGATAAAGGATCACAGCATAGTGAAGAGGAATTAAAAAGGTACCAAGGGACAGAACCATGTGTTGAGCTCGTGAAATGGTTTTCCACCCCTCGGGTTGCAATTCGAAGTTGGGTTTTGTTGTTTATGAGGCGGTAAAGACTCAAATGTAGGAACCACCCACTTATTATGACATGGATTTTATGGAGATGCAGAGTGAAGAAGTAAATTAAACTTAAAGAGTGCCACATCCGGATTTCAAACTGAACGCATGTGACAAGTATGGTAATCGGGGGTTAAATTTACTTATATTGATTATATTTGCTCATCATTATAAAAAAGGTTTATTAACAAATACTGAGCTTGCAGTATTGAATTGGTCAGTTGCAAGATAACACCCTCCTTTACCCATTCCAGTGCATCACCTGATTGTTGAATGGGCTACTGCAGTGACTTTTGTCAGAAACTTTAATGAGCCGGAAGACCTTTCCTTGGTCCACATATCTATCAGCTCTTTGATAGAGTTAATAATGTCATGCACTCTTCTCAAGTAGGGACAGGAAGATTGAGCTGATTGGCCCCTTTGACATCACGTCCACAATCAGTCAACCACAAAAACGTCCCCGCTTCCCACCAACCTCACCATTGCTGCCAAGACTTTGCTATGAAGATGATTTTTGACCTGATGAACTAATATGGACGTGGGATTGACCCACTGCTATGAGTATTGCGACAAGATTTCTGCTACAAACTCTGATGAGCATGGCATTGCCCAATGCCATGATTTTTTTTTTTGTGTACATAGTCGAGGTTCGTGGAAGAGCAAGTACAAACACTGAAAGGATCAGGTCATAACAAGATGCAAAAGGAGCAGTAGAGAGAGGAGGGGGGGGGGGGGGGGGTAACGAGAGTAGAAAAGATCATGGTTTTGGATTGGAGACAATATGAGATGGTGGTGGACAGCTGTCTTGAAGACCTAAAGGGGAGAATGAAATTGTAGACAATGTGGAACTCCAACCTTGACAGGGAGAGGAGATGAAAGGATTCCGTTGAGAGTCATGAGTTGGCTACGAGAGTGGAGTAAGTCAGTAAGCTATGTGTGGAGTTGGCCTTTGATGACATAGGTAGATAGTTTGGAGAGTAAGCCAAGATGCCAGACTGTAGCAAAAGAACGAGATATGTCTGGAGAGACGGTCCTGATGTCAAGTCTGACATTGAGGGCCTCCATCCATTGTTGGGTGAGTAGAAGCAGCATGTCCAGGGTAGAGTGACCTGGTCTAAAACCAAATTGGTGATCTGATGAGGTTATTTAAGAAAAGGAAGGTTTTCATATAATCTGCGATGATGGATTCCATAACCTTGCTGATGATTGGAAGTAAGCTAATGGGTCTGTCATTAAGGGGATCAGTTTTTGCACCGTTTTATGTAATGCAGTGATATTGGCTGATTTCCAAACAGATGGAAGATGACGTAGGGCAAATTATGGGTTGGAAAGGGCAGAAAGAAGATGTGCAAGACCAGCAGAGCAGATATTTAGGCCACGTGGGTTGATGCCATCCGATCCAGTTGCAGAGTCAGAGTCAAAGTTTGAAAGAACCTTCTCAGGTGCAAAAGACACAGAGTCCAGGAGCAGTTGGGTACACCAGGGAAGGATGGGAACCGAGAGCGAGGGGTTCGGTCCACAAGATTTGGAAGCAAACACAGAATTGAGGCATCCGGCCTTCTCATGAGTGAAGTCGGCTGTTATGCCATTTGGAGAGAATGAAGGGATGGAAGGTCGGCACACTCCACCAATCGAAAGTTTTCCCAGAGATTGAAAGAACTACTTTCATAACCCTTCAGAATCCATCAGGAAGTTCCATCCAATAAATCATATTCACTGAAGAACGACAGGACCATCGATAGAATTATATCATTTTACTACTCCAGCCTTTATAAAAACCGTGGCCATTAAAGAAGTAAGAGTCTTTGTAAAACTGCCGCAGACAATTCCTCATCTTTTAAGATTATCCACAGGTAATTATGGTATTAAACAATCAACAGTTCCAAAAACAGCTTCTTACCCTCTGTAGAAACTTTTTCAATTCAACGATCTCACCCAACCAACTACATAAAACACTCGGCCCAATGGGAAATTTAACATTCAAATAATTCATCAAATCTATTTACTGTTGAAACAATGAACACAAGGGAGACGTAAAAATATAAACATTTCAATACCAAACAATGCAATTAACACGAGTTGCTTTAATACACAACATCATTAAATGCACTGAACTTTGTAAACATCTAATTTTATTGTGAATTTAATGATTTTATTATAAATTTTATGATGAATTATGAAGTTAATTATTCTATTATGAAATTAATTTTGAATTAAGAATTTAATTCAATAATTTTATTATGAATTATTATGAATTGAGTTCAAAGCCCCTGTTGGGCTGTTGAATTAACACCAGGTTAGGGTTAAGGTGGCTGACTTAAGATCCTGGGGGTCTTGAGTGGGTCTTGAGTTCAAGCCCCTGTTGGGCTGTTGAATTAACACCAGGTGAGGTTGACTCAGCCTGTCATCTTTATGAGGTTGGCAAAATGAGCACCAGCTTACTGGTAACAGGGGTACCTGCATCATTGGCACAGCTGTGTCCCCACAAAATGATGCAGCTAAGAAGCCACAGGCTGCATACAAATAAATAAAAAAATTCACCTCATTTACATCTTCTACTCCCCATTCTACTTACATCCCCATTCTTCAAAATATTTATTAACATATGCTACAGATCATTAGGAGGCTGGAAGAAGAGCATTGAGGTAGCATTTATGCTTTTGACCTGTCTTTTAGTCGAAGTTAAATTCTCCAACAGGCTATAACCTCTTATTGCCGCAGTGCTTAACAGGCAGGGCAGAATGACGATGGGTGTGCTGCCATAAGATGGAGGGTAAGATGTGTGTCTCAACTTCTCATATTTGCTTGTGGACATATATCTCATAGAGGTTTTTCACAAGAGTAGACCATTGTTTGCTGCAACCTGGCAAAATTCCTGTTCTCACCTACAAAGCGCGACACAGCCACGCTCCTCCCAATGATGCAAACCAGCAACCCCGTGCTACACACAAAATAATGATGGTCAATATTAATCAGACTCAGTGGTGTAATGGTAAAGGTCATCTGCTGTGAGTCTGGGAGTTCGGCGGTGTGAACCCGACCTGACTGAGTCATACCAAACACTTAAAACTTAAAAAAGTACGTGTCATTTCCTTGATTTATATTCAACATTGAAAAAGGACAGAGCATGGACAAACAACGATAGGTTGGTAAACTTTGCACAAGATTGTTGGGCTTACTGGCATCCTCCTTCTTTGAAGTTCCTTGCAAGGGAATCTATATAATAAACATGTTCCATGTGTACATATATGTGTTTGTAATGAATGTCTGCCATAAAGACTGCAGTGTCATGTGCAAGGTCACGTCAAGGGACATACCAATGGCCTTGCAAGGTAGTTCCACCACACTTTCTACCTCCCCAACTGTGTGTCCTTCTGGCTCTTGGATAAACACAGGTTGTTCTGGGGATGCAGAGCGATACAATATTCACAAAAGATCAGGTCTCATTCAAGATTGCCTAAGTTCACTGTAAAGAGAGAAGATGGACGAACACAGAGTGAGGCACAAAAACTCACCGGTGATGGTGAGGTGAGCAAATGCAGAGGCTGAGGGCACCCGGCTTCCACGTAAAAGAGCCCGACATTCGTAAGACCCACCATGGACTGAAGTGAGAGTGGGGAGAGACAATCGACGGCCCCAGGATGAGACACCTTCCATAACTTTTCGACTTCCCCGCCACCATTCCAGGGTGAGAAGATCAATCGGGCTAAAGCAGGAATGAGATGGGAGGTGTGTGTTAGGGAAAGAAAGGTTTATGAAGACAGTAATTTAGAAAAACGATGATTCGAAGAAATGATGACAAACAGAAGAGAGATAATGAGAAAAACTGTGAGTAAAGGTTGCTGGAAATAGAACGATGCTGATGAAAGATTAAAAAGGGTGCGTTGAGGATGTGGGAGTTGAATGAGGGATGCGCAAAGTCTGGTAGTGTGGTGAAAATTACAGTAAAGAAATGAAAGGCACATTGCACAAGGGATAAGTGCAATGTGAGAAGGACGGTAAGAATGGGGGAAGTTATGGTTGGGTTGGGGAAGGGTGGCAAGCGGACATTACACGGTCATGTGTCATTGCACTGGGTCATAATAGGGTTGTGGAGATTGGGATGACGGTGTGGAGGGACTTTTGGAATAAATAAAATTGGTAACACATTAATGGGGGAAGATGTGAAATTGAAAAGGCTCCAATGATCATTTAGGAGTGAGGAAAATATATCATGCAAAGACTTGTCATGCACCCAAGACACCAGGCAAAACCCCTTCGGCTCACAAATTAGTGGTTGTGTCAAGCCTGTTATTCAGGACTTCATGCAAAAAGTGACGGACATTAAGTGAAGGTGTGTTTGGGGTGAGATGGGCGGCATGATGCGTTTTGCAAGATCTTGAACTCCCTATGCCACTGAACAAACGAGCTGTCACGTCAAACAGGGTTACTGCCAGCAGCACAAGCTGTGGAGCCCAGGTCGAATAACTCCTCACTGACCTCAAGCTACTTTGTGCATCACAAGCAGCTGGTTTGGAATGGAAGGATCATGTGTTTATCTGTACATGTGCAATGACCTCTGTGCCATCTTGCTTTTTCACCCTCCGCACTCTTATTCATAATTATCTCTCATTTGCACACCATCACTGCTCCCACAACAGGGAAGCTTTCCTGCCAGGCTTGGCCTAATTTTCGATGGGTGACTGGCTCTTTGCCCCTGTCTTAATTAGATGGCTGTTTTTCACAACCCCATTCATCCTGACTTTCACCCTCCAGTTCCTCATTACTTTTCAAATGGTTATTTTCTCAGTGAGTGAGTGAGTGAGTTAGTGAGTGAATGGTTATAAAGTATACATTAAAACACATATTCACAGTGCCTTCAGAAGGTATTCACACCCCTTGACTTTTGTCAAATTTTGCTGTGTTACAGCATGAATATAAAAAGGATTTGATTTAAAATTTTTGTTACCGATGGACACAAAATACCCCACAATGATAAAACGAAAACATGTTTTTAGAAATTTTTACAAATTAATTAAAAATGAAAAGCTGAAATGTCTCGAGTCAAAAGTGTTCAGCCCCCTTGGATATGACACTCCAAATTGAGCTCAAAGTACTCATCCCCCTCCAATTTTCAAATTTTGATGCCACCTGAGCTGATTACCTTTGCCACTGAAGGTGAAGGAGGTTATGTTTTCAGCCCTTCCTGTTTGTTTGTTTGTCTGTTTATTTGTGTGCAAGATATGTCAAAAAGTTGTGGACAGATTCGGATGAAACTTCGTGGACAGGTTGGGTGTGTGGCAAAGACGAATTGCTTCGATTTTGGTGAAGATCTGAATCCGAATCTGGATCTGGATATGAGAATTATTTAATTTAAAAGTGATTCTTCACTATGGAGAGATAGGGCCAAAAACGATATATAGCATGATGTTTCAAAAATGTAATTGGCCCGATATGTTCTCGTGGATCAGGCATTGGCAAAAACCCCCAAAAATTGCATGGCGGAGGTATACGCTCTAACAAGTGCCCTCCTAGTTGCATGATGCTGTCAAATCAAACTTAATATATATATATAGAGCCTTCACAAACTACTCCAAAATGAAAAGCTAAAAATATGTAGACAAAATGTGAATAAGTCAGTCAGTGTTACAGAGAAAATCAGATAATTCTCAGTTTCATAATTATTTAAACCCTTTTCCAAATGAACCATAAATCACTCCAGGAGCAAAGTATTTGCTTGAAAAACTACAAATAAGTGTAATAGGTTTCATCTGTAGGTAATCAGTGCTTTAACTTAAAATTTAAGCTCCCCCACTTATCAAAGGAGTTTTAAGGTACAACTCACTTGGTTAACAAACAAGGCAAACATGAAGACCAAGGAGCTTCCCAAAGAAGTTAGACATAAAGTGGTGGAGAAGCACTGTTCAGGAGAGGGTTATAAGAAGATTTCAGTCACTTATTATCCCTTTGACGATGGTAAAATACATCATTAAGAAGTGTAAGACGTACCACCCAGACTCCATCCAGATCAGGTCATCCATCCAAACTCAGCAACCGGGCAAGCAGGAAAATGGTTCAGGATGTCACTATAAATCCAACAATGACTTTGAAAGATCTGCAAGGCTCTCTGTCTGAGATGGTGAGTTAGTGTTCATCAATCAACAATATCCTGTTCCCTTCACAAAGCTGGCCTCTATGATCAGATTGTAAGAAAGAAGCCATGACTGAAAAAGACACATCTAAAAGTTTGTATGGAGTTTGTGAAAAAGCTTCATAATAAAACTGCAGGCAGGTGGCGAAAGCTTTTGTGGTCAAACAAGACAAAAATTGAACTTATGTTGTATAAATTCAAAGCGTTACATATGGCGCAAGCCTAACACTGCACATCATCAAGTCAACACCATCCCCACTGTCAAGCATGGTGGTGGCAGCATCATGTTTATGAGGCTGCTTATCATCAGCAGTGACTGGAAAGCTTGTCAGGATAGAAGGGACAATGGACAGTCCAAGGTACAGGAGAATCCTTGATGAAAACCTGCTTGAGTCAGTCATGAATCTGAAACTGGTAGGAGATTCACATTTCAGCAGGACAATGATCCAAAGCACGAAGATAAATCCACACTGGAGTGGCTGAATAAGAACAAAATACATGTTCTTGAGTGGCCTCGTCAAAGTCCTGACTTGAACTCAATTGGACATTAATGGCAAGTTTGCAGTCCATCGACGATCCCCATCAGACTTGGCAGAACGAGAGCAATTTTCACATGAAGGAGTAAAGATGTCACCATCTCACTGTGCAAAGCTGGTAGAGAGCTACTCTTAAAGTCTCATAGCACTCATCGCTGTAAAAGGTGTTTCCACCAAGTACTGACCTCAGGGGCTGAATACTTTTACAACCAGTGAATTTTGATTTGTACATGTTTTTTGCACGTAATCCTGACATGTAACCTCCTTCGGCTGTAACAGTATTTTGTTTGATCTCTTCAGTTATGAATGAAAAAGTTCATTTGGAAAATTTGTCTTGATGTAATTTGCAATTCATCTCAATGTGGCATTATTGGTCAGGGGTAAAAACTTTTGCAGGCCACTGTATGGTGATTTATATTGTCACCATGCAAATTGGCTGGGTGTTGTTGGTACCTCTCTCACCAGCCATTGCACTTTAGGAAAGGACTTCTGTGACTCCATGAGTAGTGTCAAAAGGGAGGGTTTGATGCAGTAACGTGTCCCATTTCTCAAAGTCACAATATTCACTCACTTACGCTCACTCATATTTCTCGTTTTCAAACTGGAACACATTACTTAGTCAAACACCTCCCTTTCGACATTACTCCCCTGCGGGGGGCTGGGGCTTCGCCTTCCTTTCATATGATCATTTATTTAACCAAATTGAGACCACATGGCTGAGGATGAGAGAAGTGATGTACTGTATGTCGTACTTCCACTTCTGCTGCACTCCGGTGTGAAATGTAAAAAAAATATTTCCACGTGAAAAATATGTAAACTCAAAAATTAGGAGGCGTAAATAGAAAATTCTGCGATATTTTGTCTATGGAGTTAAGTCGAAAAGACGTAAATAGAATGAGTTTAAATGGAGGATCAAGTATACATGTGTGTGTGTGTGTCTGTATATATATATATATATATATTATATATATAATATATATATATATATATATATATGCATGTGCTTAAAACAAAAGGGCACTCGGTAGAGTGGTACCACCACCCCATCATGCCTGATCCACGAGAACATATCTGGCCCAATATATTTTGAGATATTGTGCTAGATATTTCGTTTTGGAGCAGAATCTTTCATGGTGAAGAATCACTTATAAAATTCTAGTATTTGGATCCGGATTCAGATCTTCACCAAAATTGAATCAGCTCTTCCTTGTCATACACCCAACATGTCACCAAGTTTCATCCGAATCCATACACAACTTTTTGAGATATCGTGCTATATATCGGTTTAGCCCCATCTCTCAATGGTGAAGAATCACTGAAAAAAATGATCAGATCGGGATCCGGATCTTCACCAAAATTGAATCATTTCTTCCTTGTCATACACCCAACATGTCCACCAATGTTCATACGAATCAGTCCTCAACTTTTTGAGATATCCTGTACACAAACAAACAAACAAACAAGCAGTCATAGACTGGTACTTACGAAATCGTCAACTTGACCTCTGACCTGTCTAATAAAAGCTGTCTCTAGAGAAGGTAGCGACGCAAACCAGAAGTTTCTACGATGATTCTGTACCAAACCTCTCATAAAACATCGATTTTACCAGAATTTCGAACAACCGAGTATTAAGCATACTTAACCGTTCCCAAAAGTGAAGACAGGATTGAAATTGACTTTAAAAAAAATACCCCCGAGTGGGAGTGCCGGTCATCTCTGCCAGAGGTCGAAAGTAAGTAACTCTGTTCCAGACTGGAATAGGGGCAGTTCATAAAGTACGTACGCTCTACTTCCGGGTTTCAAAACCACCCACCCCCTCTGTATGCAGGCTAGTGACACCCACCCACCCCCTCTGTATGCAGGTAGTGACCACCCACCACCCACCCCCTCTGTATGCAGCCGTCGTACCACCCACCCACCCCCTCTGTATGCAGGCTAGTGACCACCTACCCCCCCTCTGTATGCAGGCTAGTGACCACCTACCCACCCCCCTCTGTATGCAGGCTAGTGACCAACTACCACCCCCTCTGTATGCAGGCTAGTGACACCCACCCACCCCCCTCTGTATGCAGGCTAGTGACCACCCACCCACCCCCTCTGTATGCAGGCTAGTGACCACCTACCCACCCCCCTCTGTATGCAGCTATGGACCACCCACCCACCCCCCTCTGTATGCAGGCTAGTGACCACCTACCCACCCCCCTCTGTATGCAGGCTAGTGACCACCCACCCACCCCCTCTGTATGCAGGCCGTACGCGGGCTTTAAACCACCCACCCCCCTCTGTATGCAGGCTAGACCACCCACCACCCCTGTATGCAGGCCGTACGCGGGCTTTAAACCACCACCCCCCTCTGTATGCAGGCTAGTGACACCCACCCCCCTCTGTATGCAGGCCGTACGCGGGCTTAACCACCCACCCCCCTCTGTATGCAGGCTAGTGACCACCCACCCCCTCTGTATGCACGGCCGTACGCGGCTTTAACCACCCACCCCCCTCTGTATGCAGGCTAGTGACCACCCACCCACCCCCTCATATATCGTTAATCGCTTGCAAAGCCAGCAAGTCCTTATGAACCGATGTTTGTAAGCATGACGATGCAGTCCCTAGCGGTGTAATTTACCTTTTTCTTTTAATATCACAGCACATCATTTATGAAAATAAAAGTACAAATTGACATTCAAGACAATGTTAATGTCATAAATGAAAGTAAGTGTGCATATAAACTTGTGTTCCTTGTTTTAGTTAAATCTGACAAAAGCTTCAAATGTAATATTTGTCTCAGAGAGTTCCGGTTCTAATTAATACTTTTTTTTTTGTATGTACGTACTTTATGAAGGCCCATACGGGGAATCAGAGCGAAGTTTGAAGGGCTATAAAATCGTAACGAGAGCAAATTTCAAAAAAATGCTCGTGTTGTTCTAGATAATAGTCCGTAGTATCTGAATCACTAATAACATTTGATCTCTCTTGATAAATGAGGGAGAGATACGATTTGAAATCGACGATTTTCGCAACTTTGACAGCCTCGTGACCATTGACCTCGACCTTGGACGACCTTGAAAGTTATATCGTTGTGCACGTCTCATCGACCTCTATCCATTCCACTATTGGTTATTTGTCTCCACTCGGTTTGATGTGACGTACGGACGGACGGACGTACGAGTACGACAGACGTACGGACAGACTTTGAGACTGTTATTATTAGGTCATCTCTACTGAGATGATAGACATGACCTAACGAGCGCGTAATGCCGTGTGTTACAATCCCCCTCATTAGCATAATCTTCAGTACATAATACCTCAGATACGACACCGACATAAATCTCATAAAACATCCGATTTTTACCAGAATTTCGACAACCGAGTTTTAAGCATACTTAGCCATTACCAAAAGTGAAAACAGAATTGCGATCCGAGTTAAAACGAACTCGTAACGTCGACCGAAGCAAAAATCTCCATTTTCCACGCAATATTTAATATTATTTTATCAAAGTCACAAAACCGTAATATTCGGCCATCCACCAACAATCTTTACATAATCCGACGGCTTAGCGAGTCAGGCATGCGACGATAACCTTTATTGGGATAAAAATGACTTTTAAACACCATCTTTATGAAAAAACCGTCACCGCGCACACGGAAAACCTTAACGTGACTCAACGCCGTGTCTGCTCGAGCGCGCTGCACCACGTGACGAGCCGTGACGCGGAGTGAAATATTTTTTTATACAATCTTAAAACGTCTCCAAAACATCCGATTTTTACCAGAATTTCGACAACCGAGTGTTAGCGTCCTAAGCGATCGCAAAAACGAAGACAAAATTAAAATCGAAGTTAAAACGAACTCGTAACGTCGAGCGAAGCAAAAATACTCCATTCCTCCACATCAATTTACGGAATTATGTTTGACCTCACTGTGACCTTGACCTTTGACCGATTTTGACAAAATCTAACCAGCGCTAGCCATCACCCTCCTGAATCACGTGGTGTAATTTGACATTGGTACTTCTTCCGTTCTCAAGTTATCGTGCCTACAAACAAACACACACACACAAACAACAACAGCAGTCATAGACTGGTACTTAGAAATCGTCAACTTGACCTCTGACCTTGTCTAATAAAAGCTGTCTCTAGAGAAGGTAGCGACGCAAACCAGAAGTTTCTACGATGATTCTGCACCAAACCATCAAAAATCGAATGTTTGACCTCACCGACCTTGACCTTCGACCGATTTTGACCAAAATCTAATCAGCACTAGCCATCACCCTCCTGAATCACGTGGTGTAATTTGACATTGATAGCTTCTTCCGTTCTCGAGTTATCGTGCCTACAAACAAACAAACACACAAACACACACACACAACAGATGACGGAAGTCATCAATATACTTACGAAATCTTTAGATTTCGTAAGTAACAAACACACAAACAGAGGACGGAAGTCATCAATATACTTACGAATCTAAAGAATTCGCTAAGTAACAAAGACAGAAAGGGGTGAAAACATAACCTCCTTCACCTTCGGTGGCATGGGTAAAAATACAGTTCACATTGCTGTATATAGATCGGATGTCATGTTTAATTGTCGGTGTTTATGGAGTGCAGTCACACAAAACAAATACTGCAGATATTATTTGACTCTCATTGTCCCCTATCTCTGCTGACCGGGCATTGGCCACACACTCAAGGGTGACCCCTTCTGTGCCGAAGCGCACACTCATGTTTCTGGGAGCCACCACAATCTCTGGAGCAACAGGGTCTGCTGGACTTGAGGCATCTGAGGAGGCAGGTGGATGGAATGGAAAGACAATCGAGCAATTCGGTCTAAATTTGATTGATCAAATGAATAATCATTATGATTACATCAAAAGCAATGCGTTGTATTTACTGAGATCCAAGAGCAAGGCATTCACTAATATAGTTTCCAAATGAAGTGAATTAACAAAATGACGAAAATAAGTAGCACAATGTGTGGTGATGTTATGCAATCGATGTTTGCAATTCTGAACCATTTTATGTCTTTCACTAAATGCTTGGGTGAATTGTTGAATTTTTCTTGATATTTCTGATCAGTGAAGGCAACTCGAGCATTCCTTAATTGTCATATAGAGTCAATGAATGTATCTGCACATGATGGTGAGTGAGTGAGTGAGTGAGTGAGTAAGGCTAACCCTCGACATCCAACTCCAATTCTTGGCTAGTTTTGTTCTCTCCATTTCTTTCATTCACAGCCTGCACTCGGTACCGCCCAGCATCAGCGGCCGCCGTTGCCAGGACAACCAGCTGGTTCTCCATAGTAACAGCACTGTGGAGGGAGAAGGGAGGGGTCTCTGTACCTTCTTGTGAAGATCTGGGATGAGAGGTTTCGTAACATAGTCAAAGAAATAGAATCACGTGACTCCCTTATATTGAAGGTCTCCTTTCCTATCCTCAAAAAGTGTGCTCTTTCTTTCAGAAAGTCACTGTCAACCTCTGAGTTCGTTCATGAATCCACCAAAGATTTAGGTTTCATAAAGCAACAATGTTTGTTGTCATCCAAGGTACCACTAGATAATGTAACTCAGTTACTAGAGGTATGCAATTTTCTGTGATGGTGCATTTTCACCAAACAGCTGCAAGTATGCGATGAATTTCAATAAATTCAACTCCCTCTCTCATCAAAAACTGCTATTTTTCATTGCCTTCATCGGACACTGTTTGTACCAGTTGGTGATTGCACATGTTGGTGCAACGGGAGGACATTCAGGATCCACATGCTCCAGATGTGCCAAGTTGAGAGATAATACATTGTCTTTATCTGTAACTGTAACTATTAACAGTCGTGTAACTTCAGATTGACCGACCTGTTTAGCATTCCGATCTGGACTGATGGCTTAAGATGTTGGGATTCTGGGTTTAAATGGACCTCACATACTAACTACGATATTGGTAATTCTGAGAAAAGTAGAATGATATCCTCTTGGTCTTTGTCCTGCATGTGAACTAGTTTTTCTCACTACATTGAAGCTTGCATTTATTTGCAACGATTAATTTTTTAATCATAATTGTTTTTTTGTTTTTTTTCACACGTTCACCTTATACGGAATCGCCAACTCATTTTTGATCATTTTGAATTTATGTGAAAGTGAATGAATGAAACGACCTATGACAAATAACTCTGGGCTTTAATAAATGACAGCCAATAAGAGAAAACGAGGTCACTGACGAAGGTCTAAGTATCAGCCGCACCGCACTTTCCATGGTGGTTAACCATATACATTTATAGGTTTCAGTTGACAAAATGTTTGTTTAACTTGTCTGCTGACAGGGCGCGACACTAGCCTTCACGAGCATTCGTATTCCATTTTATGAAACGACTGTCTGATAGGATCGGGCAGAGGTACTCACTATCCTTTTAGCTGCCTCGTATGGGTTCGATTCTCGACACGACAATAAACAGTTAGATTGGTGCTTCGCAAGCAGAGTGTTGCATCAAACAGTGTGCAGTCCGTTGGGTAGGCCATTACACTGGATACTAGTCTGCTGGATAAGCTGTTGGACATTAAAGATACCATGATGTCTTTTGAAAAGAGTAGGCTCTGCCATTGCCAAAAGCACCCTGGCCAAATTCAAATTCCTGGCCTAACTAGCTTTACAAAGTCTAACCCCTGAGTTGACGCTCTCTCCTTCCCTTCCCGTCACCAACTATGCACAAATGCCCCATGGCAGGGCCTAAAACATGGCTGTGATAAGTAAATATACAAGCTGTTTCAAAAGTCCTGAATCAAAGGAAATATTTTAAATTCCTTTTTTGAAACGATGCCTTTCAGGTGGATAGGACGTTGTGGACCAATATAATGGCTCCCATGTCATCCAGATTGAGCGGCACTTGACTTTTTTTGGGGGGGGGGACCCAAAATCAGTGGCTTATACCATGGGACCACGTACTATTGAAGATATAAAGAATAAAATAAATAAAAAATGTGCTAAAATTCATGTGTAAATGTTAAGGAAAGTTCAAGAAACCTACATACAAAATTTTTATGTGTATGCATGTAAGTGGCTTGCAATTTGAGCAATCTTACTATAATGGAACAAACTGGATGTCACAGAACTCCACAATTGACATGTGGTGGAAATAGCGCCACCTTTGGTGGTAGCCAGTATGACAAATCATCTTAATTTATGTTATGACAGATTATAGAGTGTGAGATATAAAGACCCGTCGCTTCGCTGACGGAAATACCAATCTTTGCTGTGATGGCTAATCAATAGGGCAAGAAGAAAATGCATTCCTGCGAGTGCGGGAAGAACCAGCTTCGCAAGTTAGTGTTTGCAGTTTCCCACGTGTGCCGGTGTACCCATTAAAAAAAATAATTCATCACAAACCTTCCCGGGAGTTCCCTGAATCCACCGTAGTTCGATTTATTGAAATCCGTTAATCTGTTCTCAAATTATACACAACAGACAAACAAACAGACAGGCCAATATATATATATATATATATATATATAATTATATAATAATATATGTATATATATACATATATATATATATATAATACACACATATATATGATATGTTGTGATCAATAAAATTTATTTCAAAATTTACGAAAATTATATTTGCAAGACTGTTCCGAAGCACATTGCCCACCGAAGGTGTGCCCAGAAGTGTACTCCCGCCCTCCGGGTGCCCGCTCATTATTAAAATACATTTTTGTAAAATAAATATCCCTATGATTTCAGCCTTTTGAAACACGCTGTATCATGAGGAATATTGATATGAATAACAGCATGTTGTGTTTTGCTATACGTTGCCCAATATAAAAAGGTGTGAAAGTTTAAAATTCACGGTTCGCCATCGTATTGGTTATGGTGCTGTCAGTTAGTGCACTACAACATGGTGTACGATAGATGCTGTGTGAAAATGTGTCACAGCAAGTCATACATGCGAGCTGAAGGAGATATTTTCTGGCCTTCATGGAACCATGTAACTTGTGGCTGTGGGTAGCTCGGAATGTGTGGTGGAGTCAGCACCGCTGCCTGACCTTGCCACACGCCCTGCCGCCGCCTACCACCATCAAACTTGCCCATATCTGCACATGTGGGAGAAAGTAAGAGGAACCAAAACAAAATGGAGGACAAAAACCAGCTGCATTTGTACACACCTCTGCTTTTAAGATGCACTTATTATTATTATTATTGTTATTATTATTATTTTTATTATTTCGTAGGCATCCTGTGGCTCCTGGCTCCATCATTGCTGGGAGCACAGCTGTGTTGCTGATGTAGTGCTCCCTGTTACCAGTAAGCTGTTATTCATTTTGCCCACCTCAGAAGGATGACAGGCTGAGATAACCCACCTGGTGCTATTTAACAGCACACCAGGGACTCAAACTCAAGATCCTAAGATCTTAAGCCAGCCACCTTAACCGTTATGCTAACACCAGGCTTTCAAGATGCATTGTAGTAAGATTAATGCAGCAGTAGATTTATAAATCAATGATTACAAATTTTGAAATAACTCCCGACACAAGTCATGGTAAAACTTTTGCTTTCATCTTTTGATAATTATTTAACCTTGAAAGCATTGAGTAAAAATTGACCAAATGAATGAGTGAGCAAATAAGTGATGTCATAAATCGAACTCACATGCAACATGGATCTCTGTTGGTCTCTGCATAAGTGCTCCTGCACGATTCCGGACCACACATTGATATGAGCCTGCATGGGAGCGATCCAGCGACGGAATAACAAACCTGCAGTAAATAAGGAGGGGGAATGTTTGAATGATGTGGATGCAGAATATTTGGTCTTTATTGCCTTTTTACATTTTCTCAGACTACACTACTCGGTGTCAAACACCACAAGCAAACGCCATTGTGTTTTACAACAAATACCTACAAGGTTACCTTCATGTAATAGGATTTTATAATAAACTAGCAGGGGTACCTGCATTGCCTGGTGCTGTTCTATCATGTTGGCATTTTGAAGAAATCAATATTTTTTTTTGTGGTTGGCCTAAAACACCTCCTTACATGTACCCACTAAGGAATGGGGTCAGGGATCATTTAACATGAATTTTTCCATAGCAACAAAGATTTAAGCATTAAAGAGCGATTAAATGTTATTTGTGGTCTCAAACACTCCCCGACACTCACTGATGAACCTCTGAAAGTTTGACGAAGATCCGTTCAGCCATCTCTGATTTTATTTTTTTTTAAAGGCGACCCACACAGAGACAGACGAACATCTCTCTTATAGTAGAGATTTTAAAAAGTTTATGAATGAAAAGCCTTAATAGAGTGAAAATTGTGTTAAAAATATTCGGGAGAAAAACTTGTATTTTTGGGGAAATTCTGATTCCGATGTATCATATTCTTTTACAGAGCATCAGTGCTGCCAAAGCAGTTTCTTGGCAAGGGTTATCTTGGGTGGTTTGCCATTGCGTTCTCAGCAGCAGTTAAGGCAGTAATTTGGAATTTAGTCATGATAGATCGTGTACTCATTATGAAAGACACCATGGGATCTTTAATGTCCACCAACTAATGCCAGCACACACGAAGCCAGTTTAATGTCCGTCCGAGGAACGGCACACACCTTGATGAATCGCCCTGCCTGTGAAACCCTGGGACGACAGTTTATAGCTAGAGTGAGATTCAAACCCAGGCTTGACAGCTTAGAGGCAAGCATGCGTACCTCTAGGCTATGCTGCCAGCCCTTTGGGATATTAAGAGAGGGAAATTATGACAACTGACATAACAATCTATAAACTGCCTGAAACCATAATTAATCCACACCTACTCGTCATCAGGCTATTTCATGATTTCTCAAATTTCAACCCACGTGTTTTCAAAACAAAGACTCATGGTACAAGCGTTAAAAAAAAAACACCAACAAGTGTTTCCCATTACACAAAGTTGTTTTGCGATTGAAATTTCAGAAGAATATGATGGACATCAATTAAAAAAAACAAAATGCAGAGATGAGATTTTATGTCATGGGATACGTAGTATTATGTTGGGATTCAAGAAAATGTTCTAGTGAAGCAAAATGAATAATGGCACACTCAAACCAGAGAGAGCATTTGATGTTGGCCATAATACCAGCCCATAGGCTTAATTTTTATTTTTTTTTAAAGGTACCATGGGATTGTTAACATCTACAAAGTGCAAGCGGACAGGAGGGATGGCTAAATGTTATCTGTAAACTCGATGGACAAGGTTAATGGAATATAAGGATGCCTAGGCTGCTTTAACATTCCCTCGAAAAGAGAGTGTGCCCCATGACATAAATGCTCCACTCACAAAATGAGTCTTCCAACTGGACGTGAAACCTGAAATCGTTCAAATCGAAGGTGACAACATTATGAGGAACCGCTAACCTGTTGTAAACTGTTGCATGGCAGAATGAAATATATCAAGTAACGATATCTATCTATCTATCTATAATATTATATATATATATATATATTATACAGTATATGTACTTTGAGGTTGAGCAAATATCTTGTCAACGAACAATTGCTGTACTTATTGGCATGAATGCTATCGTGGGAACAGCAACATACGCCATAATTGCAGGATCTCAATGGAAGTGTGGCCACTCATAATAAACCACTGCTGAGAAAAGGTAACCAAATCAAGGCTGAAATTAGGTCGTCGGCATGTGGTGCGTACGGATGATTCCACTTCGAATTGTTTGGTAACATTCGAGGTCTGTTTGTTCGACGATAGAGTGGAGAACATTTTCATAATGAACACACCTTTAGAGTGAAGCATGGGAGAGGATGAGTGCAGGTTTGAAGCTCAATCACGGTAAACGGTGTTGGTGGTGAGCTAGACACAATTGATGGCATCGTGACTGCTGACAAGTACAGGACGATTCTGATCCGACATGCCTTTCTCTCATGAGCAAAACTCATCAGGTATGGAATCATTTTCCAGCAAGACTATCCCTTACAAAATTCCATGACTTCTCACAAATGTGGTCAAATGAGATCTTTAACCATTGTTGGAGCAACAAAGCGCACAATGAATAACTTTTGGATTAACGCTTTTGTCTCTCCAGTGAAGACGAATGCCAAAGAGTGCTTTCTGACAGTGAAGCTGATATCAACGTTTGCAAATCCATGTAACCATCATTGCACACCACCCAAATTGAATGGCGGGCCATGTTAATGGCCTGTGAAGACTTATTCCAGTCAATCATCGATGGCCACTTATAATGATTATGGACATGCTTGGTATGACATTATTTCGTGTTCTGCTCTTCTGCCCGAAAGCAGGTCCAGCACTGCCAAAGCAGTTTATTGACAAAAGTTGTGCTGCGTGGTTTGCCGTTGCCTCCCAGTGGTAGTTAGGGTAGCAATCTGGAATCTTATCTGGCCATGGTGCAGGTGACAGCTCACCTTCTCTTCCCAAAAGGACAACGTGGGCTCTTTAACGTCCACCAACTAATGCCGGCAGATGAAACGTCCAGTTTAACATCCATCCACGGTGTGGCACACACATTGATGAATCACTCTGCCTGTGAAACACCGGGATGACAGTTTATAGCTGGGTAGGGATTCAAACTCAGGCTAGACGGCTTAGAGATGAGTGTGCACTCCTCTAAGCCATCCTGCCAGCCCTGGACATTTGGCTTTAACTAAAACTGAAAGAAAACACATGTAGGAAGTGGATGCACTGGCAGTTCGAAAAGCAGCTCACAAGGCTTTTTTCAATTCATTTATGGCACCAGGGGGCACCAGGACACAGGATGCAGACAGGTTTCAATTATTCAGCCTTTTGACGGTTTGTAAATGGTCATTTCTGTCAGGCAGGCTCTGTCCTTTTCAGCACCAGAATCCGTCTCCACTCTACAGATCACATGTAGGCACTGCTGATGTGATATTCCAGTGCATACCAACACAGATGGTGAGGTCATGGCAGGCAGAATCTTGTCTGAACTGCCGGCTCAACGAGCATGCAATTAGCTCAGCAAACCGCCTGTTAATTATGCCCAGTTCCAGTGTATTAATTGCTCCTGAAATAAGGGGAAAAAAAGATAAATTAATGAAAGAGAGAATAATTTCCGAGCCCGAGTTGGCTCCGACTAATTGTCTCTGACTTGGCAATCATTCACAAGGGGTGAGGGATGTGGTATGTTTGAGGAGAGGTACAGGAAGTGTACACAAGCCAACCGCATGATGCTTTAAAAGTCCAGCAGAAGCAATTTCCCTGACAATTTTTCGAGGCAATTATGTGAAAGCATGGGGGAGAAAAATCACAATCAGTTCAAGAGTTTGAGAAATGGGGGTGATAACAGGCAAGTGACCCAGTGCAGATGGGAAGAGTAATGAGGAAGCAGAACAGACTGGGCTCAGACAAAAAAGAATGCTGGAGGGTCAGTTAGCGCATCAGTGAACGTCTTGTAATTTCTAGGAGAGAATGACAAGGGTATGCGAAAGCAATGCCTTAATAAGCTAACTTCGCCGTCCATTGTGAGGTGTTAGAGATCATCAACCTCGATGGAACATATTGCAATTAGGTATTTGGTGAAGGTTCTGGAGCAGATGGGATTCCACAGAACAGGACAAGTGAGTACAATCAAAGATTGCTTTGCCGTTCTTACCGAACATATGCATTTCAGAGGTGGAGAGAGAGAGAGAGGGAGAGCAAGACGTGGCAAGTTATACGACAATGGGGATTAATGTGGGAATTGGGAGCATGGTGTGAGGAGGGACAAACTAGCTGCTTGAAATGGCACATTTTTATATCTCTTGTAAGACCGAAAAGGAAGTAGCAGAATACCTGAGTTGGTAATTCATTAGGGCTGGGTGTTAGGTTAAGAGGGATTTATTGTCACAGTACAGAACACCGAGTCACAGGTTTGGATTTTGGGGATAATAAGGCAGGAAAAGCTATCCTACAACTGCCTGCTCAATGCCTGACACACCAAACAGTTAATTGTTCATTTATCATCAAGATGGCTCTCCAAAAGGAGAAAAACAAAAAAATAAACAAAGAAAAAAACATTAAAGATTCTTTCTTGATTTGAAGTACAAGCATAATTGACACAGAATGAGAAGATTTGCACATATCTGTTTCTTTACTGGCGAATAGAGAAACGAGGATGAAATTTCACTAAGTTTGGTATTTTATTGTTTATACTTTGCCATTGCTATTTGTCTTTGAGCCAAGGTTGGATTCGCCTTTTTTTGGGGGGGGGGGGGGTGTGCTGGAGGTTATCAAGAGGAAAACCGTGTTGAGCTGATCTTGCCATGCTCCTGGGTGGCTGCACACATGGCCAAATCTGCTTCACTTCGCACTCTCAAACGGCCGAGCTCCTTAATTCTCACAGTCATGCTGACAGGTTGCCCCGGAACCTATTGCCACTTTAATCTTTGCAAATACAGCTTCCTCTTATACTGGGCTGCTAGAACACCATCACTTGGGCCAATACAGTTCCTTCGAAGGGTCCAGAACAATATTTAAACTGACTTTTATATTTTACATCCAAAGCCAAAAACACAGGTCACCAACTTATCCATGCAGATTGAAACTGCAAAAGCATCTCCGCGGCACTATCTGAGCTTACCTTTGGGGAAGATTAATCGAAAGTTATGAAGACCGTTGAGTTATAAAAATAATTAACTGGGAATGGTGCTGAAGCATTTGGAAGTGAACTGGGGCTGCATGGTGGTTGGGGTTAGCTTGCCTCTATGGGATGTAAGTGAAAAAGAACAGATGCCTGTGTGGTGTGTGACTCATTTATGAGGCCACTGACAGGGCCTTGTGACCACTAGCGGGGCCTTGTGGCCATTGTTAGTGATGAGAGGAGCTGTAATTCGGCTATAGAAAGTGCTGACAGTGAAGCTTGAGGGAATGCCTGTCAGCAAGCCAGAAGCCACACAGTAATTTGCTGAGCCAGTGACTGGGCTACACATAATCAGGCCAACAGGGAAACCAGAAATTAGTGTGGACAAAGCATCAGGCAACTTAGAAACTACCTACACCCTTCAAAGTTGGTCAAACTATTGTTTTGAAGCATGAATCAGGCTCTGCAGGTGCAGTAAATAACCTCAAAATGGATTCAAATCAACAATTTCATGAATCCAAAGTTTCTGTTCTAAACTGTAGGTTTGAGGAGGTTAAGCCTATAAAGGAACGGTAGTGTGAAGGAGGATTTGACAATGAAGCGAATCGTGACGTTGCATCAATTAATCATCACCCAGTCCTGTGAATGAATTAGTACCCGGGCTGGGTCGATCAACCAAGAGACCAGGGCGCACATGCCGACAGCTTAATTTGCTGCGAGATGTGTCAAAGAATAATTTTCAGCAATAAGCAGAACCACACCATCCATGGCATGTTCCTTGGATAACTTGTAAAAAAATGTTTGGCAGCTAACCATTTTTTTGCATTTCAAACAATGATTTGACCTTCTCGGTATCAGACAACATGAGAAAGCAAGCTAAGAAAGTGATGTTCGAAAAATGGAACGATACATCGTAACATCAAAATAAACAACAAACACCAATTTACAGCTACCCATGCCTTCCTTGCTGACATTACTCTAAACCCCAAATGGGGGTATTTTGTGCACAACTTATTTGCTTAAGGTTTTATGTCATTTTCAGAGCAGGTGTACTTCAGGAAACTTTCATCTGGTGCTGCTTTCTAGATGTTTTCTGCTTTCTTCTTTCCCTTTCACCTTTTGCATTTATATCTGAAATCATAAAACGTGGGGTAATGGTTGACTGTCTACTTGAGGACCTGGGCAGCTTGGCGTTCCAACGCTCACTAATGGCCGAGTCTTCAATATTTAAAAAATGTACATGCAGATTGACTTCCTTCCTAGACACCAGAATTTAGGATTAAGTATACAAGATGGATTAAACACAATGGTTTGGCATCACCAACGTGGTTTAAGTTTAGCTGTGTCCCTGTGAGTCGAGGAGGTAAGCGTAAACCACCCACCTGAGTTTTATGGCCGAAACCCTTTTTTATTACTATAAGTTAATATCGAGATATCAACTTATCAACTTGCTGGGTTTCGGATGCCGTCGCAGGTCTCCTTCACGGCTCCTCTGAACCGATCTCAAAGTTAAGTTTCCGGTCTTATTGTCCCGTTTAACTGTTTTTTTTTTCTCACCTACATGTGACTGTGTGTTCCTAGTATCACGGTTTTGATTGCAAAATCGTGCTATTTTGTGAGATTTCTTGTCGACATTGTCTATACCGGGTGTTGAGGACCTATCCCTTGAGGCTTTAGCAAGCCACAACTGTTCCCTTGGTGTAAGACGTTTTATTGTTTTTTCTCCCCATACGCTTCAATTCTATCTGCCCCAGCTTTCGCTAAAGTCCCCATCCTCCAACTACACCTTAAATCAAGCTACTATTTCTTATCTTAAATTAAAAAAAAAACGCTACCTTCTCTCCTTGCACACTCGTGAGTCTCGATTCTTCTTCTTCCTCTGATTTTTTCTGCCAACACTTCCCATGACCTAATCTGTTGAAAAACTCTCTCAAACATTAAATAAAATAATAAAAACGATCTCTTTATAATCCATTCATTCCTCTTTCAACATGGTGTGGGTACCTTTACTGTAATCCATAATGCACGTACTCTTCTGCATTAGAAACAGAGCTGCTGCCAAATTCGACGTCGCTTTCCTCATACCTTGCCTAAAAAAGTCCAACTGTTACAGCGTTTCTTCTCTCATTCTCTGACAATTCACGCTTTATTAGCAATACATCCTAAGTAATTGTCGTTAAATCGCATTCTTGACCTAAAACTTTTTAAAACCCAGTTGCTAGAATTTCGCTTTCCCAATCACCATCTTTTTTCCAACTTCCTAGATGCCAACTCCACCCTCTCACCCCTCCCTGTCAAAGCCAACGATCCCAGCTCTTCTCCCTCCAAACCTCCCTCTCACCTCTCTCAAAACGTCCCACTCTACGCTTTCTCCCACCATTCAATCCCTCAGCATCATGCGCTTCTCAAAGTTCCCCCCCCCCCTACTCATCCAATCAAAGCTCCTCCTTCCACTGCGCCTCTTCACCTGCTATGCTCTGCACTCCACCGTCGCTCAATCCTCAATGACCTCTCCCCCTCTCGTTCCCCCTCTTACCACCAGCACACCAGAAGCCTTTCTCCTCCTCATCTGGCCCCCGTCCGCACAAGCTATTCTGTAATCCCCCACACTCTTCAACAACCCTCCTTACCTCCCGCTCCCCCTCCCTGCTATACTTCCATCCCTCCCCCCTTCCCCCCCCAACCCCCATGCACCCAAATATCCGGGACTTCGCATCAACCTTCAGATCTTCCATACCAGGTTGCCACTGACCAAACCAGACCAAATCTACCTAACAGAAACTTTCCTCCCCCGCAATGACGTGGTCTGACCTCCAGTATCGTCTCCAGCCTCAGCGTTACTCGGCCTCGTCGCGGTATGACATACTGAGCTCTCCGACTGGTGAGGAGTTGCTCTCTGATCATCAAAGACTGTATTCGCTCACTCTCCAGTGCACTGCCCGCCACTCCCTCAGCACCCGGCCAGGAATACCTCTGGACTACGGCTATTCCCTCCACTTCCCAGCTCAGATGTTTATATGTGTTCCTGTACTGTCCCCCTAACAGTGATCGACTACTCATACCTGGTAACCCCATCACTATCCGAAAACATGACCAACTTTCTATTTTCTCTCATCCAAATCTCTCTCCTTCATATGTGTAGTGGATTTCAATTGTCATCTGTGCCAATTGGCTAGGTGGGGTACCTCTCTCACGCTGTCATGGCACCTTCAGCAAAAGCTTTCCGACTCATTGGACTGACTCAATCGTCCAACTTCCCTACCCGGATCTCAACCAATGTACGATCACACCATCTCTTCTGGATCTGATTTTGACGCAATTTCCCTGACAATATCTGCTGCCTGTCCTCCGCTCCTAATCGGATTCTTCTGCCACGTCTTGTCAAAGTGGAAATCTCTCTGGCTATTATCAGGAACCACCTCACCAGCCAAGTTAGGAGTCTGCATTTCAGCTCAAGCCGACTGGAGGGTCTTCAAGCAGCCATGATACTTATAGAAGGGTCTCGCTATCCTTACTTCTTCCACATCAACTCATCCTGGGAATTCTTTCAAAGAAACTTGCTCTCGCCTCATGCACAGATTTATCCCCTCTCGTCTTTAGTTGTCACTATAACCTATCTCCGCGCACCTAGGTTCACTGAAGCTTGTGGTGAGGCAGTTGTTCTGAAACAACTTCACTTTCCTCATGGAAACAAACCCAACTGAGGGCACATCTCAGTCCTTCCATAAAGCTCGGAATACAGGGTGTATTACCCTCAGGAGAGCAGAAATCAACATCTTTATAATCATCAAGTCTGAACTCTCAACCTCTCTCCCTCCTCAAAATCGCTGGTGACATCTAAACAAAGCGTTATGGTGTATGTTCCCTCTCTTCATCCCCTCCCTTGACTCAAATGGCCTCGCAATGTCACTGCTGATACTCGCCGTGAAAAACGGTGATGCCTAACTCGGTGTTGCAGCTAAATCTATTGTCCAATACCCATCACTTTCTCTAACCCACCTTACAGCCCTGTCACACCTTGACGATTTAAGGCCAGCGTATAGGACCGACGTATGAAAAATTTGTCTAAACGCTGGCACACGAGATAGCGAATAAGTTAGGTAACGTTGTATACTTTAAGACGAACGCTGAAGCACGCTGGCATACGTGCGTAGACGTACGCAATGGAGTCGACAAATTTTAACATACTCAAAAATTTTTTTGACTTATGCCAAGCTATGACTACACATCATGGCATACGCTGCACTAAGTTGTAGCACTTACGCGATCGTTGGACACACGTCGGTAGGCAATTGGATCACCGTACACACTCTGTAAGTATATCATAAGTCGAAACACGTCGAGGTAATGTTAGGTCGTACCCTGAATCTTATTTCTAACCTTAAGTAACGTGCTTTGACCTCATAGAAGTAACGTATCTCCAACGCATATTGACCGTATGAGACGTATTTGACGTCTTCCGGACCACCACAGAACTTACGAAACGTGTTTCAAACTTACAGCTACCGTAATAATGCGATTGGCAGCGTTTAGGGAATTGGTATAGTAAAAATGGGGGTTCACACAGAAGGAAGCCCGTTTGGTTTCAGACTCCATTGGTTGTTTTTTTTTGTTGCTTTTTTTTTTCTTCGGCATGATGTGTAGGTTGACACTTCGATTTCTAGTGGTAGTGGATGTCTAGTGACACGTTCGATTACCCCTCCTATGGTAAGGTGACGAAGACACGCAAGAAGTGACCTCAGCTCTATGTCCCTGGTGACTTCTAGCAGTTTTCACATCATGTCACCAGGGTCAAAACACACCCTTAGAACTTTCAAAGCATCCCTTTGACTCTGTGTACTGTAAGAAAGAGGCAGAAGCCCATCCTGTGCTATCCAAAGTACATAACCTCACTCTTCCTTGGGTTAAACCCTTGAAGAGGAGGCCAAGGCCAGAAAGTGCTCGCAATGAACCTTCCAGTCTGCACATGGAAAGAGCATGTGACAAACACCGACAGCTCGTCCATGTACAGGACTAGCTCACCTTCAGGTTCCCATATGGGTTCCAGTCCCCGCAACCAGGGGAGGTACATAGATTTGGCACATTCGAGTCATGTGCTCCTTTCCGTGAATTTCATTATTCCAAGGAAAACCTCCTAACTGGTGATCAGCAAGGCAGAAGACCCAATGTGTCTGTGCAGACAGATGACACTTGTGCTAATGGGTCATGCAGCAAGTGCTTGATGGGACACTTGATGTGTTCTTGCTGCCTCATAAGTTAGGAGTTTATAGTTTTTCAGTAATGAATGAGCTTAGTATAGTCACGTAAAAACAATTGCAGGAGTCGTCATCCTGACATAACAAGAGCAAAATCTGATCGGCAGCTCTGCTTTTCTTTTATGTTATTTCATCTCTGCAAATAAACTGGAGTGCCGACAGAGCGGACGTAATCCTCGTTGGAGGTTGTGTCAGCATAAATTAGTGCATAATGCTAGTGGCAATGCATATGCTAATGTCAGTGTGCTCTGCTTTCAATTTAAAATGAGAATTCCTGTAGGATTTCTCTGACTGGAAGTGCATTTCACAGGCGAAACCTAACCATGAGCACCAAAGAGCTTTCAAAAGACCTCTGGGATAAGTTTGGAAAGGCACAGATCAGGGATGGTATAAAGATATTTCAAAGGCCTAATATCACTTGAAGCCACAAGTTAAGACAATCATTAAGAAGGTTGAAGGTGTATGGTACCACCAAGACCCTGCCTAGATCAGGCGTCCCCTAAAGAGCTATGACCAGCAAGGATCGATATGATCAGAGAGGCCACCAAGAGGCACAATGGCAACTTTGAAAGAGCTACAGGCCTTTATGGCAAACACTGCCACTTGTGCATGTGACAACACACAATCCAAGCACTCACAAGTCTGGCTGCTACGGTAGAGGTGGCAAGAAGAGAAGCCATTACTCAGATAAAAGCCCACGCTTGATCCATTTGAGGTAGTGCAAAAAAAACACTCCGGAGATTCTGAAGAGGCATGCTGGAAAAAGTTCTGGTCATCTGATAACACAACGAGGGAAATTTTGTAAATGCAAACCCAACTCAGCACATTACCCAATAGAACACCCATCCCTACTGTGACAGAATATGGTGGATGGCAGCATCATGTTATGGAGTATGTTTTTCATCAGCAGAACTGGTTGTACTTGTCAGGATAGAAGGGAAAATGGATGGAGCAGAATACCAAAAATCCAAGAGGAAAACCTGCCGCCCTCTGCCAAGGAAAGTGAAATTGGGACGGGAAGGTTCACCTTCAGCATGACAGTGACCCCAAGCATACAGCCAAGCTACACTGGAGTGGCTAAGGAAAAAAAAGATAAATGGCCTTGAGTAGCCCAGTCAGAGCCCCGACCTATAAATCAAATCGAAAATCTGAAGCATGACTTGAAGATTGCTGTCCACAACACTCCCAATGCAACTTGACTGAGCTTGAACAGTTTTGTAACAGAACAATGGGCAAATATTGCCCAAACAAGGTGTATGCAAAGTTGATGGAGATCTATCCCAACAGACTCACAGCTGTAATTGCTGTCAAAGGTGCTTCCACCAAGTATTTACTCAGGAGAGTGGACACTTATCCAATCACGATATTATAGTTTCGATATTTTTAATTAATTTTCTGTCATTGTGAATTTGTTTTTCACTTGAAAGTTGTGTGTTACAATGTGTAAATAAATGTGGAAAAAGTCTGATTTAACGCAGTTTAATTCCAGGCTATAGGAAAAGAAAAAGGTGAAAATTTGGAAAGGGGGTTGTAGACTTCTTTCGGCGCTGACGACATGTATTACATTCCTCATATGCAACCACATTGCAGAACCATGAAACAGATTTACAGTTGATGTAAGTTATAGTACAATGAATATTAGCCTCACAAAAGTTTTTTGATTAGGATGAGATGTCAAGATTTCGGCTCTGGTTGTTACCGACCCACAACCTCTGAAAACAGTGGAAACTTTCTCAGGACTCCCTGTGGAGGTCAAAGTTGCATAGCAGGTGCACAAGGGTGGGCATCGAATCAGGCAAAATCTTGGAGAGGCTTGCAGAGACCATCTGCCAGGGTTCTACCACCGCAGTCTTGACTCCATCAGCTAATGAACCTGCTGCCAATTTGCAACCGTCTGTCACTGGGATATTCTTTCTTGCCTCTCCTACTTTGTGTGATTTTGAGTCTCAATTTCTTTCTCTACAATTCCACTTCTCCTGGAATGTGGTCATTGGCATTGTCACCTGTGCAGATATCCCTCTGGATTGAAGAGTTCTTTGGATCCATGATTTTCTCCTGTCTGAAGCTATCGTTCCATGTGTGCGGTTTTCTCCGTTGTGTTGTTGTTGTTGTTAATGTTTGTCAGTGCTGCTGTCTTTACTTAATTTCTAACTTTCTTGTTTTCTCTGACTAATGGATTGTTCTGGAATCTTACCAAACACGATTTGGACTTTGTTCTTTCTGTCTCTGATACTCAATGTTTTTGCATCGTGTAGTGCACTTAACTGGAGTCATGATGGTATTTTGCTTTTTTAAGCTTCTTTGCATAAGTTTCCTCACACCAGTCGCTGTGTCTGCCTTAACCACATCATCTAGTGGCACAAAATATTTTATTTTAATTTTTCTTTGCACTGCTGATGACCATTCCACACTGCAGAGTTTGGGTAGTTGCTCTCTCTCTCTTATAATATTATTTCCTTGCCTATTTTGTCTTCCTTTGTTTTCTTCTTCTGATTGCTTGTTTCTTTGTTCCGATTCATTTATACTTATTTCTGTTTCTTTGTGCAAGTGAAAGTGTTTTTGTTTTCAGTCCTTACATAAAATATTGGCTTTAAAGTCAGGAATTTTTTTCCCACAACTTCAGTTTAACCACTCTTTCCTGATGAAACTAGTAATGTCTAAAACATTTCTGTCTGTCTCGCTCTCTCTCTCTCTCTCTCTCTCTCTCTCCTCTCTCTCTCTCTCTCTCTCTCTCTCTCTCTCTCTCTCTCTCTCTCTCTCTCTCTTCTCTCTCTCTCTTCTCTCTCTCTCTCTCTCTCTCGTCTCTCTCTCTCTCTCTCTCTCCTCTCTCTCTCTCTCTCTCTCTCTCTCTCTCTCTCCTCTCTCCCTCTCTCTCTCTCTCTTCTCTCTCTCTCTCTTCTCTCTCTCTCTCTCTCTCTCTCTCCTCTCTCTCTCGTTCTCTCTCTCTCTCTCTCTCTCTCTCTCTCTCTCTTCTCTCTCTTCTTTTCTCTCTCTCTCTCTCTCTCTTCTCTCTCTCTCTCTCCCCTCTCTCTTCTCCTCTCTCTCTTCTCTCTCTTCTCGTTCCCTCTTCTCTCTCTTTTCTCTCTTTCTCTCTTCTCTCTCTCTCTCTTCTCTCTCTTCATCTCTTCTCTTCCTTTCTCCTTTCTCTTCTCTTTCTCTTTCTTTTCCTCTCTCTCGACCTTGAACACAACAGCGGTCATGGTGCTGCCGTTCGGATTGATTCTGGGCCTGAAGAACAAAAACCTAAGTGATGAATAGTGCCCTATTGATCATCTGATGCCATTGAATTCCGGCAGTCAGAAATCTGAAGGAATTCTTCAGATCGCTCGAGAATTAAGGTTATTTGGTGGGCATCTCCCGTTTAAAAGCTATCTTTTATACTAGTGGGCAAACAAGCTACATTATAACACACGCACACACGCACACACACACACACACACACACACACCACACACACACACTTTCCACCTTCTGAACCCACATATGGAGATAAAAACCAATATATCTCGATCTGTCTCTGTCTCAGTCTGTCTCTCCCTCTCCCTAAAAATTAGCAAGAAGGCTTTTCACACTTGTACGTATTGTTTATGTGGTCCATTCATAAGTGTTCATATATTCTGTGTAAGAGAGCCAAAACATTTATCTATATATACTTTTAACCAAACGGTATGTCAGTAGAAGACAAAACTAATTTGTTATTGTAAAAAAAACAACACACTGTCTGAAACAAGTGTGCAAATTATCACAGACTGGTTACATTGGCACTATGTGTGTGACCACCATTGACCACAATACGAACTTGTAAACATCTTGTCATTGAGCAAATCAGATGATCAAAGCTCTTGCCAAGGAATTCGTTGCCATTTTTTTTTTTAACCTTGAAGGCTATTTTAGTTAACTAGTGCGTGCCCGTACGTGCAAAAAAAAAACTTTCAAACGCGTGCCAGAAACAACAACACCACAGGCCATTCCTTCGCTCTCGCGTGCCCGTACGTGCGTGGCCGTACGTGCAAAAAAAAAACTTTCAAACCGCGTGCCAGAAACACAAACCACACAGGCCGTTCCTTCGCTCTCGCGTGGCCCGTACGTGCGTGGCCGTACGTGCAAAAAAAAAAAAAAACTTCAAACCGTGTGCCAGAAACAAACAACACATAGGCCGTTCCTTCGCTGCTCGCGTGCCCGTACGTGCGTGGCCGTATGTGCAAAAAAAACAAAAAAACTTTCAAACAACCACACAGGCCGTTCCTTCGCTCTCGTAAACGACGACTGGATTGGGGCATTGTGTTTAATAAATGCGCATAAGAAATCGAGAAATTATTAGAATACAGTAAGTCATCACTATCCGAAGTCCGTACGTTGTAACCCGTAATGGGGAACGTGCTCTAACTTGGCCATAACTTGGGAACCACTTGTCCGATTAATTTCAAACCTTGAAAAGGCAAACAAATGAGATTGCTGGAATTATAGATAGAAGATAGATACTGTGGGTGCAAAACACCAAGCAACGTGTCCTGTCATTGGTAACTGAGGATCTCTTCCCAACGGCCACGCCTACGCAGCAACGTGTCCTGTCATTGGTTGGTAAATAAATGGCCATAACTTGGGAACCACTTGTCCGATTAATATCAAACTTGAAAAGGCACATCCTCAGGTCCCCAGCAATATACCTGGCAAGTTTCAATTAGATCGGACCAGTGTGTTGTCGAGAACAGCGGTCACAGACAGACAGACACACAGGGATTGCTGGAATTATAGATAGGTGAAGAGATGGACGGAGACTTTGGTGAGCAGAAACACACCTTCTTATGATGTCCGAAACATGTTCAATTCAGATTCAAGTTTGAGGATCATGCAGGCCAGTACGTGAGATGATCTTGTAGTCCTGAAAAGCAGATTTGACAAGATGTGCATGCTGTGGACAGGCTCATCATCTGTGAAGATAAATTTGGGACATTGCTGTTGGACTGCATGAGAGGGATAATTACAAGCATTAAAATCTTATTGCTCTATCCACTCCAGTCATAACACTGCTCAAAATGCTGCTCAGATCAGCTCGTTAACTAATGTAAATGTCAACCCATACTATCTATCAGGCTTCCCTCACCAAACAAATAACGGTTCAAATGGTACAAATCTGCAAATCTCTCTCCACAAAGTCTACAGACATGAGCAGGTCCATGTAGTTTATGACAAGACAGAATCTACAAACTTCAATGAGCAGATCATGTGGCCAATGGTTCACCTCCAAACATGGTGTCTGGTGCCATTCCAAACCTTGTTGGATAGCACTGTTTCATATAGATGTAGAGCGATGCTCTTCTGGGCCTCGTACCACCGGCATTAGTCTGTTAAGAACTCAGTGGAAATCTCAATTAAGAACTCAATTGCTTTCAGGTTATTTTGGAGATATCGTGTTGTTAGAAAGTGATTCCTTCTGAAAAGGATGACAGAATAACAACCTAGTGAGGGGTTTTTAACCATTGGGTGTCTGAACGTGGTCTCTCCTTCAACTGTCCTTTTCAACAGTTCATCGCCAGTCCCCAATAACTGACATTTTACCCAACAATGAAACACCTCGAGTGTGTGAGCCAACTCACTTGGTATTATATGTATGACACCACAACTACTTCGAAATAGATTATGTCCACATAGGACGCCAATTTATAGAAGATACTGGCAGGGACGTGGGCAGGAATGTATACGAGTACTGTAGGAGATATTACTTGTGAGGAAATTTCCAGGATTGCTCAGCTGAAGTAAGGATAATAATTGGAATATTGCATGTGAAACATTCAATTTCCCAAATGGGTTTCTTTTCCCAATTTGCAGAGGCATGATTGAAATAAAAGAAATTGCTAAAGTATAAATCCATAAACGTTGTGTGTGTGTGTGTGTGTGTGTGTGTGTATACATATACAGTGGGGAGAACAAGTATTTTATACACTGCCGATTTTGCAGGTTTTCCAACTTTCAAAGCACGAAGAAGGCTGTAATTTTTATCATAGGTACACTTCAACTGTGAAAGACGGAATCTAAAACAAAAATCCTGAAAATCACATTGTATGATTTTTAAATAATTAATTTGCATTTTATTGCATGAAATAAGTATTTGATCACCGACCAACCAGTAAGAATTCCGGCTCTCACAGACCTGTTAGTTTTGTCTTTAAGAAGCCCTCCCATTCTCCACTCATTACCTGTATTAACTGCACCTGTTTGAACTTGTTATCTGCATAAAAGACAGCTTTCCACACTCAATCAATCAGACTCCAACCTCTCCACAATGGGCAAGACCAGAGAGCTGTCTAAGGACATCAGGGACAAAATTGTAGACTTGTACAAGGCTGGGATGGGCTACAGGCAATAGGCAAGCAGCTTGGTGAGAAGGCAACAACCGTTGGCGCAATTATAGAAAATGGAAGAAGTTCAAGATAACAGTCAATCTCCCTCGGCCTGGGGCTCCATACAAGATCTCACCTCGTGGAGCCTCAATGATCATGAGAAAGGTGAGGGATCAGCCCAGAACTACACGGCAGGACCTGGTCAATGACCTGAAGAAAGCTGGGACCACAGTATCAAAGAAAAACCATAAGTAACACACTACGCCGTCATGGATTAAAATCCTGCAGCGCACGCAAGGTCCCTCTGCTCAAGCCAGCGCATGTCCAGGCCCGTCTGAAGTTTGCCAATGACTATCTGGATGATCCAGAGGAGGAATGGAGAAGGTCATGTGGTCTGATGAGACCAAAATAGAGATTTTTGGTTTAAACTCCACTCGCAGTGTTTGGAGGAAGAAGAAGGATGAGTACAAACCCCAAGAACACCATCCCAACCGTGAAGCATGGAGGTGGAAACATCATTCTTTGGGGATGCTTTTCTGCAAAGGGGACAGGATGACTGCACCGTATTGAGGGGCGGATGGATGGGGCCATGTATCGCAGAGTCTTGGCCAACAAACCTCCTTCCCTCAACAAGAGCATTGAAGATGGGGCGTGGCTGGGTCTTCCAGCATGACAACGACCCGAAACACACACCAGGGCAACTAAGGAGTGGCTCCGTAAGAAGCATCTCAAGGTCCTGGAGTGCCTACCAGTCTCCAGACCTGAACCCATTAGAAAATCTTTGGAGGGAGCTGAAAGTCTGTGTTGCCCAGTGACAGCCCCGAAACCTGAAGGATCTGGAGAAGAAATGTATGGAGGAGTGGGCCAAAATCCCTGCTCTAGTCTGTGCAAACCTGGTTAAGAACTACAGGAAACATGTGATCTCTGCAATTGCAAACAAAGGTTTCTGTACCAAATATTAAGTTCTGTTTTTCTGATGTATCAAATACTTATTTCATGCAATAAAATGCAAATTAATTATTTTGAAATCATACAATGTGATTTTCAGGATTTTTGTTTTAGATTCCGTCTTTCACAGTTGAAGTGTACCTATGATAAAAATTACAGACCTTTCGGTGCTTTGTAAGTGGGAAAACCTGCAAAATCGGCAGTGTATCAAATACTTGTTCTCCCCACTGTATATATATATATATATATATATAATATATATATGTCAGTGTTCTCCTCCATAACTCCAAAACCATGAAACCGAGCAGACTGGAACTTTGCATGCATACTACGGAAATTCCAAGGAAGTGCATGACTGAAAATTGGGTGTTTGGGTTAATTACAACACCTCTTGTGAAGATAATTAAAGGCCTTATTTAATTATATCCTTCATCAGGCACATCCTCAGTCACAGCTCTCTTTGGGGTCTTTAGGTGTTTCCTGGGTAACCTCACTGGGGTCTGGAGCCGCCATATTTTTGACATGCTCAACCATGCCTTGACCTGGAACGATCTTAACGAGAAAGTTTTTTTTTTTTCACTTTCCTCACTCATATTATCAAATATATTTGATTTGCTACAAAGATTTCAAGTTCATCATTGCTACAAATTCCTGGGTATATAGCATTGCATATCAACGCCCAGAGATGACAGCATTTTGCGCATTGCAAGGTGAAGCCACTTGGCGTGCATTCTTCAAGATTCAATTGAGATACCGCGGTTCTGCACCGGAGGTCGGAAGGCAAAATAAATTATACGATCACAATGATAAAAAAAAAAAAATTTCAGTTATGAAGTAAGGAATCGCCACATCACAGCAGGAAAGCCGAGAGGTACATATGCTCACTCTGTATAGCTGGATTTGAATCCCGACCCAGCTATAAATGGTCATCCCCAGTGTTTTACAGGTTGGGTGATTCATCAGTGTGTGTTCGTATCTCAGATGGACAATACACTGGGCACTACATCTGCCGGAATCCCTTACCCCTCCCTCTTCCTGAACTGACCGCTCTCTCCCCCCCCCCCATTATATCTCTCTCCCAACCCCCCCTGGTCCCCCACCCTTCCCCTCTTTGAGGGGACTTAGATTCGGAGTGAGCCGACCAGTGGGGTGAAAAGGTCGCTGCATGTACGAGCATGCATGCAAGCAGACCTTTGGCAGGAAGATAGCGTGGGTTTCAAATAATCCCTCCTTGGGTCTCAAAGTGTGTGTGTGTGTGTGTGTGTGTGTTGTGTGTGTGTGTGTGTGTGTGTGTGTGTGTGTGTGTGTGTGTGTGTGGTGTGGTGTGTGTCATTGTATGGTATCTACATATGCAGGTTTCAGAATGTGGAATGGAGTCCTCCCAGGGCAGGCTCAAAGTATCCACCTTCACTTCAGTAAGGGGTCACAATTCAAGGACCAAGCTGTGAAGTTTTGTTGTCAAAGTTTGTGCCGAGAGCTCTCTTCAGAATCTTCGCTAAGCCCCGGACAATTTCCAACTTTAGGTCGGTTGTTATAACATTCCCAGGGATGGTTCTTTTTATATCTCTATGAGATTATTTGTCATAATTCCTGTAGCACCAACTCTTACTGGTACAACTTTGGCATTCTTCAGCTTCCAGGATCTTTTCACATTCATTTTTGAGGTTTTGGTATTTGGTAATTTTCTGAATTCACCATCGTTTAGAACAAAATCACTGGTATTAACACCTCATTTAGCAATGCCTTCTTCCCTTTTTTGTACCTGAGTATGATGTCTGGTTGCAATGCTTTGTTCTCGATGTGCACGCTCGATGGGATCATTAGGTCGTACGTGAGATGTAGGTTCTTCTATGTTGTCAGTGATTACTTTTGGTTCATTTTCCCACAAATTTTCTGGAACTGGAACATCAACGTTGTTGCAGATGTGCCAACGGATTACATTACAAACTCTGTTGTGTCATTGTGTGTACAGCTGTCCTGACATTGTGTGTGTGTGTGTGTGTGTGTGTGTGTGTGTGTGTGTGTGTGTGTGTGTGTGTGTGTGTGTGTGTGTGTGTTGTGTGTGTGTGTGTGTGTGTGTGTGTGTGTGTTTGGTCATTAAGCATAATATATCATCCTCTTTGTTAACATCACCTACACCACTCACCTTTCAATATACTCTCTGTCTCTGTCTCTGTCTCTGTCTCTTCTCTGTCTCGTCTCTGTCCTGTCTCTGTCTCTGTCTGTCTCTCTCTCTCTCTCTCTCTCTCTCTCTCTCTCTCTCTCTCTCTCTCTCTTCTCTCTCTCTCTCTCTCTCTCTCTCCTCTCTCTCTCTCTCTCCCTTCTCTCTCCCACTCTCTGTCTTTATTGTCCTTTCCCACTAATACTTGACACCTCCAGATATTCATTATCACACCATTTGCACTGTTGCCATGTTGCTT
>CM068958.1:76184879-76197761 GCA_035128595.1 Eptatretus atami | reverse complement strand
CTCGATGGAATCATTAAACAGGATTTCCATCGATTCCACAAAGTGCAGAACAAATGTGCTCGTCTGATCTTTCAGCAACCTAAATGGTCTCATGGAACTCCCATGTTAAGCCAATTACAATGGCTCCCAGTTGCAGAGAGAATACAATGAAGAATTATAATTCTTCAAACTTTCAAGTAAGTCCTTGTCATCTTCTCTTCCAGGATACATGTCATTATGCTTTAGATAGCAGAGAACACCTGCTCACTTCATTCTACAGCAGCTCCTTCCCTTGTTGAACATAAATTCCACAAAAAGATGGGTTTGGGTTCCTTTCAATCAATCTCTAGGCTTTGAGGGGGGGGGGGGGACTCTCAATTTCAATAAGAAATGTAATGACAGTTGATTCGTTTAAAAACTGCCTGATGACATTTTTATACCCTTCTGTGTTTGTGTTTTTCATCCCCTCTTTCCCTCTCCATTCTCTCCATCACTCTCTCTCTGTCTCTCTCTTTCTGTCTCTCAGCACCTTGTAGCCATTGGTAAGAGGCACTATATAAATACAATTATTATTATTATTATTATCATTACTAGTACGGGCCCGTAGGGCGGGCCCGTAGGTGCGTGCCCATAGGTGAGTGCCAGTATGTGCACCCTCTCTCGCCCCCTCTCTCTCGCCCCCCTCTCTCGCCCCCTCTCTCGCCCCCCTCTCTCTCCCCCCTCTCTTGCCCCCCTCTATCCCCCTAGTCTCGCCCTTCCTCTCTCCCCCCCTCTCTCTCGCCCCCACTCTCATTATTTAAATGCCTTCAAATGGTTATTATTCTTATTCCTTAAAGGCCGCAAATTATTCCCACCTTTCTGGGGGGTTGGATTGGGGAATGGTTGTGGGCCAAGTCTTTACGGAATTGGCTGACCAGGTCTGATGTTCAAGTGAATGTGATTTCAGCAGGATGCTGACAACACCTCACCTACACACATAAAATATATTGTGGAATCTCGACTGTCCACCAATAACCAGGGCTGGCAGGTGTCAAGTTAGTTCTAATGGTATCCTGAACTATTTTGAGGCAGTTTCAAATATCGAGTACGATCTGTTCTGTCTTTGATGTTTTGCCATTTTCTATACATTTAATTCCCTGCCAAGTAAAACGCGTTGGATCTTCATTTTTAGCGGAATTCCAATACGATCTCCTCGACCTAATTGTTATTGCCATCATGCCACCGAGAACAAAGTCGTGAAATCAAAGTCAAATTTTGTTCTCAAAAGGAGATTGTGATCTCCTGAACTGAACATTGTATCACTGTTGCTCATGATAAGGTTGTGTTCCCTCACATGATCTTCCCTGGGCGTTTCAAGGACATGTAGCATGTTGAGTACAAAAAGTTGAGTTGAGGGCACAAAAAAAGGAGATAAATAGAGGTTGCTGTTGATGCTGATGTTTCTGCTTTTTAATCACACTCTCAAAGTTATTCTTTTCTTTTTAATTGAGGCGAACAGAAGAGCATAAACTCATTATAATTGAATCATTTCATTTAAATTTTTTTTATAATCATCTTATTTTATCACCGTTATATTTAATTCATTCAGACCACGGAGTTACAGATCAAACTTTTCAAAATACCACTGCTGTGACGTGCTTCGATATACTGTACCCTGAATTCTGCTGAAAGACAAATTGTTAAAACTTTGTACTGAACTGCAATTTACAGCAAATTAATAAACTTTCAATAGAGTCTGTCAATGTCAGAGCAAGCTAGTTAGGCGGTTTCAAATTTATCTTTGAATACATAAATTACTATCTCTGGCATGTTCAGATGACTTTGTTAGGAATGGCAAGATAGCAAGCTCACCACTCACCTGTCTACCTTGGGTCCATACACCAATCGCCAACGGTAACTTAAAATTGCTGTTCTGTTGTCCTGTCATCAGGGGGAACTGCATCTTGGAAACCGATATCCTTCAGATGCAATGTAAAGCCGGCAATCCGTTTTGTAAATCTAGAAAGTAAACATCCTACAGGATCTCTTTTGAAAGATGTTGGCCAATGTATTTCACCTGGCCAAAATGTTATTTTTGCGTTTAGCTGTAGAGTAAGGTGGGCCAAGATATCTCTGTTGGGAAAGGTGTGGAACCCTCCCCCCCCATCCCAATTTTACCTCGTTGATCCTGGTTATATGATTATTGCCATGAACGTCCATGCCAGACGGCTCTCAAGCTGATGGTATAGCATTCAACTTCACATGAAAAATGTTCAGGTTAATGATCATGGACCAAGGAGGATATCCATCCAAAGGAAGAATGGTGTCCCCCTTTCCTGATGGGATGGTGTTTCCACATCCTACATTAGAATTAGCAATTAGCACTCCCTACTATCGGTGGGAATGTTGGGATGTGAATATCGTACAGGCATGATGGCCCAGTGTTTTTACCTATGCCTTAATTTCTGTTGTGATAAATGAAAGCTTCCACAATTGATTAAAGCATTACACGTAGCTTTGAAAAATGGTGTAATGAAGTTGAAATATTGTGTACTCTGTAAACTCGAAGTAATATTTTCGAGTATGGAAAGTAAATAATACAAGCCATTAAAGTAAACCGTACATGTCTGGGCTACGCATTTGGTGTTGCACTATAAATCCTTGTCGCAGGATACTCTAATCCCTCGTCATATCCTTTTTATTGAATGCATTCTTTCCAAATAACTTTGTTATTGGCATTTATGTTCACATATCTTGTCTTTCATAAATTGTAGGTATAATCTTGTAATTTAGACTCTTGCTGTCCTTCCAGTTCATGTGACCATTGCTAAAATCATTCATTTCTATCATGGTATTCTTTGCCCTGTGCATTATTGCATACAACATCCTACTATTGATAAATCTTCACTCATTAGATGTGAAGAATGGCCTCCAATAGTGTGAGATGAAAGAGAAATAATAATGTGATAGTCTCTTGTCTCTTCCAGGTCGAAAAACAAGAGAAACTAGAAGGGCACTCGGTTAGAGTGCACAAGCAGTGCCTGCTTCACAAGAACATATTGGGCCCAATACATTTTTGAAATATCATGCTATACAGCACTATATCATTTTTGGCTCTATCTCTCAATGGTGAAGAATCACTTAAAAAAACAAATAATTCTCGTATCCAGATCCGGATTCGGATCTTCACAAAAATCGAAACAATTCGTCTATGCGGCACACCCAACTTGTCCCCCAAGTTTCGTCGGAATCTGTCAACAACTTTTTGAGATATCGTGCTATATATTAGTTTAGCCCCATCTCTCAATGATGAAGAATCACTTAAAAACTTATCGAATCCATATTCGGATCTTCGCCAATATTGAATCAATTCTTCCCCGTCACACACGCAACGTGTCCACCAAGTTTTGTCCGCATCTGTCCACAACGATTTGAGATATCGTGCTATATATCGTTTTTGGCCCCGTCTCTCAATGGTGAAGGATCACTTTAAAAATTCTAGTCGTCGGATCCAGATTTGGAGCTTCACCAAAATCTAATCAGTTCCTCCTGATCATACACCCAACGTGCCCACAACTTTTTGAGATATCCTGCACAAAAACAAACAGACAGAGAGGGGTGAAAACATTACCACCTTCACCTTTGGTGGCGGAGGTAACAAATGAAGGAGGGTGGCAGTGGGGGTTGGGGCGGGGGGGTGTTGTTTGAAAAAAAAATTGTGTGATTATTGCAAGTGACAATAACCTTGACACATCTGCAGTTTATAAACAGTGTATGAGTTTTTTTTAAATCTTTTTGGAACTCCCATCACGTTGAAATCCTTTAGATGATGTTTTATCCATTGTCACCCAATGTCCTTGGATTAATATAAAAGCATATTAACGTCCCCTAATGATCTCAACTTGTATGTGATTATATAAACAAACTCCTCCATGAACCTTTTAAACTGAAGGAAAATTAAATAAACAAGAAAACTGACTTGACCACAAAAATACCTTCCACAAAATTGCCTTGTAGCGATTAATCACTGGAAGCTGTATTAGCTCATGAGAAGCATCTTCATTGTTCCCATGGACTACAATTAAAATTATCCTGATGCATATGTTTATGTATGTGTGTGTATACTATACATATAATATACATATATATACGTATATATACATACATATATATACATATACATATATATATAGGGTGTCCCAAAAAAAATACAACTTTTAAAATGCTTCGTTAAATCCTGAAAACGCAGTAATTTTGTCACTAATGCTTCATTTCTTGTTGCAGAGACCCTGAAGTTATTTTGATACCAAGCAAGGGCCAGAAAAATGCCAAGACTGACCGTACAACAACGGACGAAAATTGTTGAACTTTGGCACCAGACAAAGTGTCATACAGTGCAACGTCTTTACTCGAGACATTTCGGTATCCACTTGCGCCATGCACCAAACTTTCGGACAATAAAGTACACCATCCACAAAGTTTACCAATGTGGGAACCATCTGTGACCTTCACAAGGGTCACAGTGGTCAGAAAGAGGACAGGTCGTAGTGAAGAAAATGTGGAAATGGTGAGACAGGCGGTCGTTCAGAGCCCAAAAAAACGATTCGACGACTTTCTGCCGAGACAAACATTCATAAGAGCACCGTTCAGAGGATCCTTCCCAAGACATTCATGCCTTCCATACAAAATTCAAACGGAAACGGTGCTTACTGATAAACAAACGCAAACGACTAGACTTTGCAAATTGGTTCTCAGGAAAGTTGGAGGAAGATGCAGACTTCCTCAAAAAACTTCACATGACGGACGAATGCCATGCTCACTTGTCCGGGAGGTAAACAAGCAAAACTTTCGGTACTGGGGAATGAAAATCCTGGTAATGCATCAACTGAACTGGTGCCTCGATCTGTTCTCAAAGTCACCATGTGGTGGCGGTTGGTTGGTTGGGATAATTGGTCCATACTTCTTTGAAGATGACCAGGGACGCACTTGCACGGTAAACCAGAGGAACTCTCGCGAAATGATTCAGGAATTATATCTGCCTGAGCTACATACTCAGGCCCGTAGGAGAAACAACCTGATCCAGATGAGAACCCAGTGGTTCCAGCAGGATGGCACCGCCATACAGCCAGGGAAACAAGCGTTTTCTCAACCAACATTTTGAGGGCCGCTTTATCTCCCTCTATGAGACGTTGAGTGGCCACCGTATTCCCCTGACCTTACTCCTCCAGACTTCTTCTTGTGGGGTATCTCAAGGACAGGATCTATGGAAACCCTAGGCCTCAGACTCTTGATCAGCTGAAGGAAAACATCCACGAGAAATCCAGAACATTCCTCAGGAAACGTTTCCCAAAGTGATGGAGAACATGACGCGTTTGCAGGCAGTGATCGGACAACGTGGAGCCTACGTCGAACATGTGGTCTAAAAGAAAACGACGATTCTTTACCAAAATTTAAATTTTGGTGGCAATTTTGACATTGGTACAATAAACTTCAACCTTTCATCTTTCTATCCAGCCACATATCTTTTTAAAAATAAATGTTATGACCATCCTCTTTGCAGATGAAAAGTTGTATATTTTTTGGGACACCTGTATATATATATATATATATATAATTTTTTTACAGGATCTAGGCTCGTAGTGGAGCTGACACACACACACACACACACACACACACACACACACACACACACAACACACCGACACCACACACACACGGACATTCAGAGGAATACACGAGACACAGCACAGGATTGTTAGATGAGACAAACACAGCCACTGAGCTTGGGGGAAGTGCCGTCACTTCCCATGGCACTCTGGGCACCGCCGACGCCTCAACAACAATGACACCACCTTCCTCAGCTCACCCAGTGGGGCATTTCCTTCAGAGGGATTTCCTCCTCCCCATGGATGCCAACGGATGGGGATTGTCAGTGATCGTTTCAGATTTAATTTGTCGATCACTCAAAGTTTCTGCATTGATTAAACCCATAAGAACATATCTATATCATTTTGGGTGAAGAATGAAAAATTCTTCTTCACTTTATCAACATTTCATTGTTGACTCTTAAATGCCCTCTGGCAGAGGGCATTTAAGTGCCCTATCAATGGACTCAATTCCTGCCAATTCGAATACCTGTCAATTAAACAGCAAATTTTGATGCAGCTTCATGTGGACCATTTGCACCATTTTGAAATCCCTCATTTCAAATAGACCCCAAATTATTTTTTTAATTTATGTGTTGTTTATTTATTTATTTTTTCTTGGAGCTATGATTTCTCCTGTGTAGCATTCTGTTTACTCAGTTGTGATGCATAATTCATATATTGGCTCTATGGCAATTAAAACCAGCATACATTGGCTGATGTTACTCGACTATACATTGGGTCAGCCTGGAACTTCCAGTAACTCATAATGACGATGGAAATAAAGACAAGATTGAATACAATAAGAATGAAGGAAAAGAAAAGATTTATTTACCTAGAAAAGTTATGGAGAAGGACATCAAGTGGTTACGTAGAATGGCAATGGAGAGACATCTACACAGGGATGTACTTCTGTTGGTGCCCCATAGCAAACTTGCTTCCTGTCCATAGAATGGAAAACTAGTCATTATGAAGGCGAATGTTGGTCTAGCTGTGTCTACATCCAGGTAGAACAATGGATGGAATCCACAGAATCTTGATCAAAGCATGTTAGCCACCGTGGAAAGGAGAAGCTGACATTTCAGGCATTCATTCTTCGTCGGTGCAGGATTAATGCACTTTCACTCTGATAAAGGATTAACATCCAAATTGTCAGCTTATTCTGACTTTCCAAGGTGGTTAGCATACTTCAATCAACATTCTGCTGATTCCATCCATTGTTACTTCCTGTCTATTGGCCCAGATTCACATTATGGCATTGTTGATGAAGCAGAATGGAATCTGCTCAAATAAACAAGGCAAATCTGGGTCAATCAACAAGAACATTTTTGCACAGCTTCCTTCAGCAGTCGATCATCTTCTACTAGTACACTTCACTGCATGAGTTCTACTATGGGCAGAGCTGGCAGGATGGCTTCGAGGTATGCAAACTCGCCTCTCAGTTGTCTCGCCTGAGTTGTAATCTTGACCTAGCTACCGGCGTTTCACAGGCAGAGTGAAACATCAATGTGTATGCCATCCCTCAGATGGAGGGTAAACTCAGTGTCGGGTCTACTGGCATTAGTTTGTGGATGCTAAAGATCCCATGATGTCCTTTGTGAAGAGTAGGTGAGCTATGACTGGCACCCTGGCCAAGTTCCAAATTCCTGCTCTAACTTACAGGGGGTACTACATCCCAGCAACGATGCAACAAGAAGCCACGGGCTGCATATGAAATGAAATTAACTATGGGTCAGGCAGGTACATGAAGGACAATGACATTGTGCACCGGTTTAGTAATCTATTGTATTGGATGTTACAGTGTGCTTGTAAAGCAACCTTTTAGGATATTCAAAATAGGCGTTTTCAGTTATATCCCAACTATTCCCGCTAAATAGGTATTTTAAGGTGTAAAGTAGATATACGAAGGTACTGTGGAGTAACATACAAAAGATGTTAATCATAAAAAAGAAACATCAATGGCAGAAAAACAAGAAAAGCACAGAGTGACACAAAAAATAAGCCTTATGCTTACTACTACTACTACTACCACTCATTTAACAACCATTTTCCTGAAATAGGGGTCGGTCGGCGATCGTTGAATGAGAATTTTCCTATGTGCTTATAGTATTTATTTTGTGATTATTGTTTTGATGATCATTGTGTTATATGTTTTCTATATAATGCTATTGATAGCAAGTTAGCAATTGTGGGGAATTTGACAATGATTGATTTAGAATTTTTTTTTTTACATTTACCTAAGGTTCATAGTGGAACTGATACATAAATCTCATGCAGAATAAAGATATTGGTAAACATCAGCATACTTTAACATAAATTTCAAGGACATCAGTAAACAATGAACAAACATGTTTTGTATGTGGGATACGAGCTGAATTACCCAGCATTGCCCAGGGAAATTCAATGAAATATGTATTTAAATATTTCCTGCATGACAATTTGGGGAATGTTGGTCTTGTGGTTTCATATGAATGACTGAACGTCACGAAACATATCACTCGATAATTCCCGGGAAAAACACAGGCAGTGTATAAGCACCAACCTCACTCGAGGCCTGAACACGGAGGTGTTATCATCAACCTGTGTAAAGCAATCTTTTTAATAACAGGCACAAATGTAAACACTTTAAAAATTAAATTTGTGTTTTTGACAACAAATCACGACAACCTCAACATATGATCTTTACAATACATATTACTCGATCACTCACGGGAAAAACCCCAGGCAGTGTATAATCACAGGACCCGATCGAAGCCTGAAGGCCAATTATCTGGTTTTAGCCCTCGACCTTCCTCTAGATAAAAGAGGACACCATGCACAGTATGGTTGCACTGGTTCCCGCAGAGACCAAATACATAAACGAACAAACAAACTTTCTTCTGTTTAACATAGTTATCGTTTTGTAAAACTACCCCTGAGGGAGAGCATACATGGATACGTAGGTGACCGAGGATCAGTTATTTCATTAGTCTTTGTATAGACAGTCCTTGGTCCGTGGTCAAAGGGTTGTTCGGGGGGCATGCATTGACTAGGCTGGATTTGTCCCATGTAATGTCCCCCCCCCCCCCTCTGTTACTCTCCTTCTTCACACCATCTTTCTGTTCAATCCCTCTGTTACTTTCAATAATTCCTCCTTCACACCCTTGGTCTGTCCCCCCTCCCCACTGCCCTTCTCAATCCACTAATAACCTCCCCTTCACCAAACATCCTTTAGCAATACCTCGTTCACCCCATCAGTCTTATCTTCAACCCTGCGGCCGTTCAGTCATCCCTCGGTCTGGCGGAATCCCTCTCCGTTTTCACTCCGTTCACATGTGCATGTTCGTGACACGAGGCGTGGTGCTTCTCGCAGGTATGGTACAGTGCATGCTTCTCCTCACAATATGTCTGACTTCTTTGGAAAGCTCCTTCATCTTCATGTTTGCCTTGTTGATTGTCCAGGTGAGGTGAACCTTAAAACTCCTTAGATAAGTAGGGGAACATAATTTTTAAGTTAAACCACTGATTACATAGAGGTGAAACCCATTACACTTACTTTGTAACCTTTCAAACAAAAATTTTTCTCCTGAAGTGATTTATGGTTAATTAGGCAAAGGGTTTGAATACGTGTACAACTGGGAATCATCTGATTTTCTCTGTTAATCTCAATTATTCACATTTTATCTACATTTAAAAAAAAAAAAAACTTTATCACTTTGAAGTAGTTTGTGAAGATTCCATATATTAAGTTTGATTTGAAAGCATCATGAAATAAGCTCAGGTAGCATCAAAATGTGACAACTTTGGAGGGGGGAGGGGAGGGGATTAATACTTTGACAGGCCACTCACTGTATGTTGATTGTCGTTAGAAATGAGGATCCGCAAACGTTTGCAGCAAAAGGTTCGCCATTCGTAAAAACAGAATGGCTAACACTTGAAACGTCAGCCACACCTTGCTTCCCATGGTAGAAGACATCGTCTCATCGGCTCTCAGTTTATAAAATACGTTATTTGACCTGTCTACCGATGTAAACTGACACAAGCCTTCAAGAATACTTGTATTCCTTTGCTCAGGTTTATGTCGAGGATAACGTCACTCAATCTTTACTATATCATTTGGCAGTCTGAAGACCAATTGCTGGATAATGGGCTCAAAATTTTTCAATAAGGCCAGAGCAATATACCAGAATGGTGTAAAAAAATAAAAAAAATTGTTGTTTTTTTGAAAGAGGACTTGCACAATGTCACCAGCTGAGGCTAAATATAACTACGGTAGCTGGCAACGGGTGAAAATGAAGAATCGATGTGAGGATTAATTGGTGAAAAAATTTCCAGTTATCCTTGACCTGGACAGCACATGCTTATTTTTCTCTTGTAGCAGGGAGCTATGCTTTGGCCTTAAGGCTTATTCTTGTGAACAATGCCATGGGATCTTTAAGTCGACATCATTGCAGCCAAAAGAAATGTTTCGACTTGTTTAGCTGACATGACGGATAATGCTGTACTCCCTTTGAGCACGACACAAGAAAGGAAGAATTTAGTCAGATTCATTTCTGCTGGTGGTTGAATACAAAACCAGACATCTTAGAGAAAGTAGATGTAGTTTAAGTGTCACACTCATGCCTAATGGATGTGTCTCTGGATCTAAAAAAAATATTATAAAAAAATGACATTACATGGAAAGAAGGAAATTCTGAAATAACTTATTCTTCTTACAGCGTGTGCTGGCAGGAGCTCAGGAGACTGAGGAAGGCTATAATTTGAATGACTGATACTGCGCTTTCTTCAGAACTTCTGAATTGCTAATTGAGCATGCACCCGACTCCTCTGGAGAGTAGATTATTATACAACATTTTGCGAAGAGTGCTGAATTTGGGTGCTGAAGCAATGTGTACAAAAGAACAAAGACGTTTCATGGAAGAAAAAAATAGGAAAGTATGAACTCTCAGACACCAGTCTGGTGATGATGCTCATGGTGAATTATTCAGTGCTGCTTGCAATGAGTAAAAATGTACCACTTATAGAAGGTAAAGAGAAATAGTAATGATGTGTTTTCTATTTATATATGCTCAAAAAAAAGCACTGTATATTGAATCTGAATTGTTTAGCTGACGCTCTCATACAAGCCTCGACAATGTATACCAAAAAAAACAACATCTCCAATTAATGACTATTTTGTAATGCTTATTTTAATTTCCTTATTTCAATACAATTCATTACCTGCAACAAAATTATCTTTTCATTCATTTTAATTATTATTTGTTTTATTGCTTTATCTATTTTCATGCACATCAACATATTTTCTTTTTGTGTAATATATATATATATATATATATGTGGCTCTGCTGGCTAAACAGTTGCTCCACCTAATAGGCATAAGCTCAGCAGAGCGACAGACTCTAACATCTCCAAAGGATTGTACCCCGGCCAACACCGGGAGGAGGATTAAATTCTCAAACCCGCACCCCATTTTTATGCATACATAAGATGGCTTGTAGTATTATGGGTTATCTTGATACATCACACTTTCAAAAATGCAAAACACAATTAAAACACAAAATTATTTCAAGTTAAAACTTTACTTATGGCCATTGATTACATCACCACCCCCACTCTTCCCACAACTCCATTCCCCAATTAGACAAAATGGTAATGCACAGTGGGAGATTGAACTGCCACAGTGATAATGAAAACAGGGCAACAGAAAAATAAAGTTTTGATGGTTGAACAAAATTTGCAGACTGATAAACAAAGCCAGACAAAAATGGAAATAATAAATACATGTGTCTTTCCGCTCAACGACAGTGCCTCAGAAACTATTCACATCTCTTGACTTTTGTCACATTTTGTTGTTACATCCTGAATCTAAAATAGGTTAAATTAATTTTTTGTCACTGATCCACACAACATTCCTCAAAATGACAAAGTGAAAACATGTTTTTAGAAATTTTTACAAATTAATTGAAAATGAAATACAGAAATATCGAATTTACATAAGTATTCAGTCCCCTGAGTCAATACTTTGCAGAAGCACCTTCGGCAGCAATTACAGTTTGGAGTCTTCTTGGGTATGTCTGTATCAGCTTTGCACATCTGGATTTGGGGATTTTCTCCCATTATTCCATTATTCCTTGAAGTCTTTCCACAGATTCTCAATGGGATTCAAGTCTTGGTTTTGGCTGGGCCACTCAAGGACTTTCATGTTCTTGTTCTGAAGCCATTCCAGTGTTGCTTTGGCTGTCATTTGAATACATTTGGCAGTGTTGATTCCAGTGTTGCTGTGCTGTTATGTGCCATTTTCTCAAGGGTGGTTTCCATCTGGCCATTGTCCCATAAAGCCTTGATTTGTGAAGAGCTGCAGAGACTGTTGGCCTTCCAGCAGGTTGTCTTATCTCAGCCAAGGAACTCTGTAGTTCTGTCAGAGTGGTCATTGGGTTCTTGGTTACCTCCCTGACCAAGGTCCTTCTTACCTAGTTGCTCAGTTTGGTCAGATGGCCAGCTCGAGGAAGAGTCTGCGTAGTTCCATATTCTTTCCATTTCCTAATGATGGAGCTCACTGTGTTCTTGGAAACTTTAAACACTCTATAATTTGTTTCATATCCTTCCCCAGATCTATTCCTCCTCACAATTCCATCTCAGAGTTATACGGATAGTTCCTTGGGCTTGGTAGAGTTTCTGCTCTGACATGCATCATCAACTGTGGGACCTTATGTAGAAAGGTCTGTTTCTTTCTTAATCATGTCCAATAAATTGAATTTGCCACAGGTGGACTTCAATCAAGTTGTAGAGACATCTCAGGGATGTCCAAAGGAAATTGGATGCACCTGAGCTCAATTTGGAGTGTCATAGCAAAGGGGTTGAATACTTCATGACACAAGACATTTCAGCTTTTCATTTTTAATGAATTTGAAAAAATTTCAAAAAACATGTTTTCACTTGTTACCACTGGTAACGTAACCCAATGCTACCTGCCTCATGGTAGGGGCGTCGGCGACTAAACCGACTTCCCTCACTGGCTTGCCAGTGGGGATGGTGACTGTGACAACCTGCAGGACTAAAAACAACAACTGCTAAAGGGCGGATGAGCTCATTTTGGGAGTCAACGGCCATCCAGTAAGGAGATGGTGTCTCCAAAAAAACACCCATCCAGTTAGACCGGTTTTTTAGGTCGTAGGTTGTAGACAGAAACCACTCAGGGTAGTTCCACCATTCTGACTTAGGAGTGTTAAAGTGGTGCCCGGAACCATCTTACACACTCCATGTCAGGATTGCTGGTCTTACTTTCTGTCTCACTCAAACT
>CM068958.1:76169355-76184595 GCA_035128595.1 Eptatretus atami | reverse complement strand
CCAGGACCCTTGCCTTTTTTGAACCTTGAACCAACGTGACTTTTTTTTTTCTTCAAATATTCAATCCCTTCTCTTTCAAATCTATCTCTCCGTCCAATCCTTGGTTCAAATAATTCCTGCTTTGCAGCCATTCGTGCAAGGGATGCCACATATCGGACATGGAAAAACTCTTCTTCCTCCGACTTGCATTCAGCTTTCATATCCACCAGAAATCATATCATATTTTCTTCAGATATTACTTCGGTTTCTGCTCGCAAAAACTTGCTGCTAGTGTACCTCCACCATTAGCGAGACCAAGGAATACTCGACAAACCACTACATCACATGATTATTGTGTGGCCATTGGCAATTCAAGGGTGGGCCGTTACGATGTTTGTTTCTTCTCCTCCATTGCCAAATTCTGGAACTCTTTACCTTCTCACGTCTTCCCAAAGATTTATGACCTTTCCCTTTTCAAAAAGCAGATTTTTTTACTTTCTCAAAAACTTTTGGACTATTCTCTCTTTCCTTACTTTTCTATTCATGCAGTTATTTTATTTAAGGCTTGGCCTCGATGAGGAATATTCAGTCCGTGACTGAAGCCTTCAACATTAAAAAAAACAAAAAACAACTTTGTCATTATGGGGTATTTTGTGTAGATCGATGACAAAAATTTCAATTTAACCCATTATAATTTCAGACTGTAACACAACAAAATGTGAAAGTCGAGGGGTGTGAATACTTTCTGACGGCACTGTACATCAAAACAACATTTATGTCTTCCATTGCAAATGACTTCGGATAATTCTCTAAGATCTTATATATACATGCCGAGGAAATTGGATGTATCCAATATTACAAGGCATAGAATGCTATTGTTTTGATCCATCCCACTAAACTGAAACCCAAAACCTTTCCTGGCAGATAATTCACTCCCTGAGCTGTCACTTTGTTGTAGCTTTCTTCCTTCATATACATGCTTTCTAGTCCAATCACGATAGCAGACCACATTAAAAAAAACCATCACATTCATATAAATTATCTCCATCCCTTTTTAGCCCCAAACCAGGTGTCATACCTGCTGGGGGTTCATATTAGTTTTGTGCATTTCAAACTCATTTAATTGATCGATATGAATTGCTAGGCAACCGATCATTTAACTCTGCAAAAGTGTGTTGTTCTGCTCTCACTTGGGTCATCTAACACTGTGAAGCCAAAGTGGGTTCTTTGAAACTACTCTTTTTATCAATCAAATTGTACCAGACTTAGTGGTGTAATGATTAGAGCATCTGCTCTGAGCGTGGGAGGTCGGTGGTTTGAACACCGGCTCAATCATAACAAAGACTTAAAAAAAACTGTACATCTTGCTTGCTTGAAGAGGCTCAGAATAAAAAAAAAAGAAAAAGGCAACACTAGCACTAACAAACAACCATAACTTGGAAACACTAACACTGGCTTCATGGGCTGAATGGTCTCTGGCTGGATCAACGTTTCTTGCAAGGAAACTGATATTCTATTATTTTTGCATAATTTCCAAGAAAATATAAATGAATGTTAAATAAAGCCAAATTATGGATGTTAAAAAAATTGATTGATTATTTTGAGGAAGGAACATGAAAGGCGATTGCTCTGACAGCTGCATATAAAGTTTAGGATATGAGATCTGTGTTTCAAGTCCAAATGGCGTGTGCCACAAAACAATTCACTTTTAAATGTTGATTTGTATCACCTTGTCAATTATTTTTTGACTGTTTGTTTTGCAAAACATTCTGGTAAAATGCTGAATGAATGCAAAAATGCTGAACTCGTACCATATATTTGAATGGCATAGGGTGAGTAGTAATAGCATACTTCCAATATACGGCCGTCTAGAGGCAGGAAGGAGCTGTCAATGGTCAGTGAAGAGGAACTGTTCGTAGAAGACGAAGTCAATAACAAAGCCACCGACATCGGACTGTTTTGCTAAAACCCATGGATACCAACTCTCGCTCGTAGCACGTGAAAGAAACAAGCTGGTCAGCATGGTCAGGAGATGCCAGAGGTTACATAAATTTATAAAACACACAGACTACTGATTTTATCATCCTTCTTCTCCTGATCCTCTTCCCTTTTATAAGGGGTGAGGTACAATGGCACCAAGCTTCTGCTCTGCCTTGACCTTGATACTCCTCCACCTCCCTCTGCCCTCAGTCAACTCTCTCCACTCTCCAACCACCCCAACATTACTGATATCCCTCCTCACACATCTTTGACATTTTCTCTTCCCCCATCCACACCAAGTGTCCAGTCCATCTCAGCCGGCATTTCACCAATCTCCCCGTCAAGCTTATCTGCACACCAATCTCCTCCCTCAGTTCATCCATCCTCCTTCTATCCATCCTCTTCACTCCCTCAATCCTCCTGATCCAGTTGTTCTCGCAAACCTGCAGCTTCTGTTGTTGTCTCTCTGTCAGTACCACCATCTCCAGACCGTAAAGGTAGGCCGGCACTAAACATGACATCAGAACCTTCCCTTTCAATTTGTTAGATATCTTTCTGTCTGCCAGGAATCCCTCCATCCTATTCCACATATTTGCACCCACCTGAATCCTCCTCCGCAACTCTGCCTCAGACTTACCATCCCCGGTCACTGTTCCCCTCAGATACTTAAACATATTTCCTTGTCTGATCTCCTTGTCCTCAAACCTGATATTCATTTATTTTCTCTGCTGCCCGACCCACATAACATCAGTCTTCTCCATACTCATCTTCAGCCTATGCTTCCAAAATACCTCCTTCCAGTTTCCACACCCCTAGTACTTCCGGCATCTCCTACCAAATCTCCACGACAACAGCCAGATCGTCCACATACATCATCCCCATACTACTCCATTAAGCTCACATTCCTGTTTACCAGCTCCATCACCATGATAAACATAAGTGGGCTGAGAGAGCTTCGCTGCCTCAAACCGATGTTCACACTGAACTCCTCAGACATCCTCGGACCAATCAAACTCTTCCCTTCGTTCCCTTGTACATCCCTTCCACCAACATAACTTCTGCTTCTGGTACTCTTATCCATCTCAATGTCGCCATCACCATTTCTCTTGGGACAGTGTCGTCGGTCTTCTCCGCTGCACAATTACCAATGCCATTTCACCTTGCTTCTCCAACCTCTTCTCCACCAGCTGTCTCAGCGTGAACATCCCATCCGACATCCCCTTACTCCTTCAAAACCCTGCTGCTCTTCTCTGATCTCCATCTCAACACATTTCCTTACCTCCCATCCAGAATCCTCTCCGGAACCTTCGTTATATGACTCAGGAATGTAATGCCCTGTATTACCCCAGATCTTGAACAATGCCCTTCCCCTTCCATATCGGTACAATTAAACCAGTCCTCCACTCCTCTGGAATTGAACCCTCTCTCATACATACTGTACATTCAACAACCTCTTTGTCCAACTGAAATGGACTTCTTCTGCTGCGATTATCATCTCTGTACACACCTCTTCAATCACTGCTGCTCTTCCCTTCTTCATCCTCTTCATTGCTATCTACACCAGCTCTTCCATGATCTCCACTTTCCCCTTAGGCCCAGTTCGCCGTTGCTTCCTCCCTGGTTCAACAGCTCTTTGAAATATTTCTTCCGCACCTTCAATACTGCCCCCCTCACGAGCCTCCCACCTCCATCCTTAATCACCATCCCCCGCTTCATGTCTTTCGATCCTCATCCCTGTCATGAGCCAACTTGTAGATCATCTTCTTCCCAGCATCCTCCACCAACTTGTTGTACAGCTCCTCTTCCATATCATTCCTCACCTTATCCACAGCTCTTCTTTCTGCTTTCTTCTTTCATCCATACAGGTGCAGCAACCCTGCATCCGGTTGCCTCTCCCTATACTTAAACATATTTTCCTATCCACTTGCATCCGATTTTCTCGATTCTCTTCCAAACCTCCTTTTCACCAACTGCCTTTGTTACTGCCTCTGTCCACCATACCTGGTTTCTATCCCTCAACGATGCACCCTTTCCTGACGCCCTTTTATATAAAACTTCGGCAATTTCCCTAAATACCTCTCCAAACTTCTTCCACTCCTCCTCCAAATCTTCCGCTTCTTCGCAAAGTTGCTCATATCTAGCCCTCAACCTCTCCATGTACTCAACGATGACGTTTCCCCTTTACTTTCCCCACCTAATAATATTCCGACCTCTGTTACTAACCTCCCTCCTTTTCGCCATCCATACCACAAACATCATATGCTTGTGCTGGGTGGTGACATGCTCTTCCGTCGCTGCCTTACAATTCTTAAACCTCCACAACTGTCACTTCCTTACCACCACCAAATCCAGTTCTGTCTGATGCTGTCCATTCCTTTCGGTAATATTGTGGCTTTCCTGCTTTTGAAAGAATGAACCAGTGATGGCCATCCCATTCCTCACTAACAGCTCTTGACCCTCTCTATTCTTCATTCCCCAACAAAATTTACCAAAACATTTCTCCTCACCCAGCTCCGCTACTCTCACATGCACGTTAAAGTCCCCTGCAAAGCACAGCATCACCTCCAGCTCAACGATCCCCATCACCCTCTCCAGTGCATCCCTGAATTCCTGCTTCTCTGTCCCAGTCCGTCCTTCCAGTTTGTGGCCCATACACTGAGACAACACAACTCATTTGCCTCTGTACCACCACCCATGCCATAACTATCTGTCCCTCTCATCATTCCACTCTGACCACCTGCTTACTGATCTCTTCCGATAATATTATTCCCACGCCATTGCTCCTTCCATCACCACCCACATAAAATAACTTGAACCCTCCTACTAACCTCTTTGTCCTGTCTCCTTTCCATCTGGTCTCCTGCACACACAACACTTCCAACCTCCTTCTCTGCATTATCTCCACCACCTCAACTCCTCTCCCCCACAATCAACCCACATTCAAACTACCTAGCCAGACCTCGCTTCTGAACTGCTGCCCATCTGACAGAGCCAGTACCATCTTGATCAGTTTGAGACGCTCTGGTCATCAATCAGCACCGCTGCCTGGACTGACCTGCTGGACTACCAACAAGAGAAGGAAAACGGAGAGAAAATAAACAACAGAGGGAATCAGATGATTCTCAGTTACATAAGTATTCAAACCCTTTGCCTAATTAACCCTAAATCACTTCAGGAGCAAATTATTTGTTTGAAAGGGAACAAAATAAGTGTAATAGGTTTCATCTGTATGTCATCAGTGGTGTAACTTAAAAATTAAGCTCCCTCACTTATCTAAGGAGTTTAAGGTCCAACTCACTTGGTTAACCAACAAGGCAAGCATGCAGACCAAGAGCTTTCCAAAGAAGTCAGACATAAAATGTTGGAGAAGCACCATTCAGGAGTGGGTTTCAAGAAGATTTCAAAGCCACTCATGATCCCTTTGAATGCAGTGAAATCCATCATGAAGAAGTGGAAGACGTATCATACCACGTAGACTCTAACCAGATCAGGTTGCTCATCCAAACTCAGCAGCTGGGCAAGCAGGAGACTTGTTCAAGATGTCACTGGAAATCCAAAAATGACTTTGATGGATCTGCAAGGCTCTATGTCCAAGATGGCGGTCAGTGTTCATCAATCAACAATATCCCATTCCCTTAATAAAGCTGGCCTACATGAACAGGTGGTAAGAAAGAAGCCATTACTGAGAAAGATCCATCGAAAAGCTCATAAGGAGTTTACAAGAAAGCACCTTATTGGTCCAGCAGGCCTGTATAGAAAAGTTTTGTGGTCAGACGAGACAAAAATTGAACTTTTTTGTCTAAATTCAAAGAGTTACATATGGCGCAAGCCTAACACTGCACATCACCCAGTCAACACCATCCTTACTGTCAAGCATGGTGATGGCAGCATCATGTTATAGAGCATCCGCATGAACTGGCAAGCTTGTCAGGATAGAAGGGACAATGGACGGTGCAAAGTACAGGAGAATCCTTGATGAAAACCTGCTTGAGTCAGCCATGAATCTGACCCTGGTTAGGAGATTCACATTTCAGCAGGACAATGATCGGAAGCACAAAGATAAAGCCACACTGGAGTGGCTGAATAAGAAGAAAATAAATGTTCTTGAGTGGCCCGGTCAAAGTCCTGACCTGAACCCAATTGAACATGTATTTCGAGACTTGAAGACCGCAGTCCATCGACGATCCCCATCAAACTTGGCAGAACGAGAACAATTTATTAAGTGGAATTATTAATATGGGTGAATACCTTTCCACGTCACTGTACAGACATACAAACATATACATATTTACCAACATACACATTACACACGTACAGTGTATATATATATATATATATATATATATATATATATATATATATGTATACATACAAACATACATAGAATAGGCCTGGTGTTGGCTTAACGGTTGAGGTGGCTGGCTTAAGATCTTAAGGTCTTGAGTTAAAGTCCCTGTTCAACTGTTGAATTAACATCAGGTGGGTTGACTCAGCCTGTCATCCTTTCGAGAGCAGCAAAACGAGTATCAACTTACTGGGAACAGGGGCACTGCATCAGCAGTACAGCCATGCCCCCCAGAAAGTGATGCAGCCAAGCAACCAAAGGCAGCATACGAATAAATGAATAAATAAATAAATAAATACAGAGAACTGTCAAATTTTAGTATGATACATCGTTTTCATTCACAGTGCTATGGTGTGGGGCTTTCCTCAGTGAACTAGTCCTGATGGAATTTTGGTGGCAATGGGGTACAAGGGTCTGGGGGTAAATGGATCAATTATATGGTCAAGAGACAAGTCTTTCTTCCCTCCCACTGCAGATTTGTTGGGGTCTAGCAGTCTTCTATGACTTCATACTGGTCTATCCCTCCTATACACTTTACCCCTTAACAACCAACCACCCTCTCAATGATTTGTCCCTCCCAATGCCTTTTTGTTGCACACACTTATCCAAAAATAACTAGCTATGGTTGTTGTTTTCAAATAAAGACTTATGTGCAACTCATCTCTCCTTTTGTCATCCTTTTGTAAATTTGTTTTTTTTTTTTTACTGTGGAACCACCTCCCTGAGTCTGTCCAGTCCGTCAAGATCTGCTTAAGGATGTCATACTCTGTCCTCCAGTCCTTTTCAGTGGGCCACCTTTTCATGTTATATTCCATTCTCACTCATGATCTGATTTATTCTGGCTAACTCACCATCTCTCATCCCCCTTCCTCAGCTCATCTTCCTGCTGCTTTCTGAACTCTTTTATTCCACTTGTTTCTGATTTTCTCTTCTTTCTTTTTTTTGTCCCTGTCAGCCTATTTTATCTTTGTTTTCGTTCCCTTGTTCACCTGTTTTCTTTTGCCCCAAATTTGGTGTGTCGACTTCTCATCCTCCATTGACCAGCTCTGCATTAAGGTCCAAATCCTCTTGAAAAAAGTATTTCCTTCTTCTTTGGCAACTCCTTGTCATTCTTACAATGCATGCACTTTGTACTTAACAGTATCATGGTACAGAATGTAGAAACGTATGTTTCTAGGTCTGGGAGGATGGCCTAGCGGTACACACACTCATTTCTAAGCTGTCTAGCCTGGGTTTGAATCCCGACCCAGCTATAAACTGTCATCCTGATATTTCACAGGCAGGGTTATTCATCAACGTGCGTGCTGTCCCTCGGATGGACCATAAACTGGACGTCCCATTTGCCGGCATTGGTGGATGTTAAAGATGCCATGTTGTCCTTCATGAAGAGTAGGCGAGCTATCACTGCGAGATATCACGAGCAGTTGCACCCTGAACAAATCGCAAATTCTTATCCTCAGTACTGCTACAAAGGCAATGGCAAACCACCCAGTATTACCCTTTCCAAGAAATTGCTCCGACAGCACTGACGCTCTGCAACAGAATATGATAAATCAGAATCAGAATGTTTATAGGGCATGAAATTATTAAATGAAATGTCATTGGTTTTTGATATATTTTTTTTCTCTTCATAAATATAGATAAATATAATATGTATTATGACTATTTTTTGTTGAATCCGAACTATAATTCACAGACCGGTGTGCGTTTGTTTGTTTATCACGCGACTCCTCCTTCAGTTCTGGGCAAATTACATCCGACTGCTACGTAGGAGCAGCATGACCCCAGTTAATGTGAAGGAGTGTTTTTTAGATCCTCGTGGACGATCTCTAAGTCTTACTCACGTTGTTGTTCTTCTGCTTCTTCTTGTGGACTTGTTGTTTTCACAGCCTACAGTTTTCATCGAAACTTCCTGAAACTTGGCATGTATATGTAAAAATACCCTGCGCAGACAAGAACCATCTCTGATTTTGAAAATTCCTCCTAGAAAAAAAGTTATGACGTCAAAATATCTCCGCTAATGGAAATCGCCTAAAAAATATCTCCGAAACTTGGCAAGCTTTTTGAATTCTGTTTGCGGGAATCGAACAGGGCATTAGCAGAGATGAATCACCGCACATATGACACATCACTATGACGTCATATCATTTTTTTTGACGTCATTCCTATTTTTTGTTTCACAACCCAGAGTTTTCATTGGATCTTCGTGAAACTTGCCATGTATATGCAGAAAGCCCACGCACAGGCAGTAACCATCTCGATTTTGGAAATTCTTCCTAGAAAAAAAGTTAACGTCATAATATCGCCGCTAATGGAAATCGCCTATACCATTATCTCCGAAACTAGGCAAGCTGTTTGAATTTTGTTTGCGGGAATCAAGCCGAGCATTCGCACAGATAATTTATCGCAAACCTGATACATCACAATTGACGGTCATATTCGTTTTTATGACGTCATCATTAAGAGGACGAGGATCTTAGCTCATTTGAGCTTGTTTTAAAAATTATTTGTCGGTGGTGTTGGCGAATGGGGAGGGGGAGCACAAATTATCTATGTGAACGTGTATCGTGTCGTGCCACCTCCAGGTGGAAGAGGGTATTACAAGTCCCACCCTTGATGCAGTATTCCTGTCCCCACATTTTCCAGTGCAGTGAGGTGTTTTGAATTATAAGCAGTCGGTGTGTTTTTGCTTCATGCACGTAACCCGGGTTATTTTTTATTTTATTTTCGGGAGCGATTGAGGCAGCTGTCAGATGCCGATACACCATCCAAATAAAGGGATGTGTCAGAAGAACATGTTGCATGCTTGGAACAAGATTGCCTCCAGGTGGGTTCTCCGCTAGTTAAGTATAACAGCACAAGTAACAAAACTATAAACACAATTTTTCTCACTCTGTCAAATGACTTTTGGTCAGAAATCATTACTTTTCAGTTTGATAGTAGAAGTTGGATGGATCTCCAAAGTTGTTCTGGCATAAAGCAACCACGTACATGCACTTGTTATATCCATATTTGGATATCCTGGTATTGAATTTCCAATGACAGAATATCAATGTGTAGGATGCATCGAATGCCTGGTGTTGGCTTAATGGTTAGGGTGGTGGGCTTGGGATCCTAGGATCCTGAGTTCAAATCCCCTCGCTTGTTGAATTAATACCAGGTGGGGTTGACTCTGCTGTTATCTTTCTGAGGTCGAAAATGAGTGCCAGCTTGCTGGTATCCGGTGTCGGAGTGGCGACCCATCCAGGATTGTGCCCAATAGCCATCGAGGCTGCTTAGGCAGCATCAAGGCTCTTCAGAGATATGGTCCCAATGGATGGATGGATGTGTCATCTTCCACAAACTTGAGCTTGTGGAAGAGCTATAACACTGAATGTACAGGATGCCACAGGAAAAAAGCAACAGTAAAAAGAGGGGTAAACACCAACAGCAGGGTTGAATGACAAAATAGAGGGGACTTGGACGAATAATGGGTGTGGGGAATGATTTGTAAGGGATGACGCATGGGAGGGGAGACAAAATGGATACAGAAGCATACTCTATGCCTGGTGTTGGCTTAATGGTTTGGTTGGTGAGCTTGGGATCCTAGGGTCCTGATTTCAAATCCCACTTGGCTGTTGAATTAATACCAGGTGGGGTTGACTCAGCCTATCATCCTTCTGAGGTCAGCAAAATGATATGAGCTTGCTGGGAAGATCGAGCCTTGAGTATCCTGTGTCGGAGTGGATTACCTGGCCAGGAAATAGCCCAGGAGACTGCTTCGGCAGCACCGACGCTCTGTATAGAGTATGGTCCCAATGGATTGATGGATGGAAGCATACTCTCATGACGGAAAACGGGTGTACACGTGGCATGGGGTTATTATGAGCTATGGGTACAAAATACCCACCTCCCCCATCACAGGCCACTGCAGGAGGGAGAAGATGTTTCTAGTATCATTAAGAGCCAGAAAATCAGAAAATCTATCCAGAAAATATTTTTCTGTCCCATAAGTAGCAATGGTGATGCTCAACCATCAAGGCTAGCTTGGAGATGTGAGGCAGGTCGCAGCAAATCATGAAACTAAGGAGTTTGAAGGAGTTTCTTGCTACTTGACTATGCATATATTTATGCATTTTTGTCTGTCATCACTCAGCATTGATGCGAGTTTGAAGGACCTTGGCCAAAGGCTTTCTTAGTAAGTAAATGTGTATCATTTGCTCAGTGAATTTTGTTTCAAGAAAAAGTATGAGAAAGTGAATTTCAAATACTGAACATCATCTTCCAGGTGATTGGCCAGCTTCTTATTTTTGGCAGAATAGCAAACAGAACAACCTTTATTCAAAGAAAGATTGAGGGATGGTTTCACATGATCATTTCTTGTGACCATTCCTACCGTGTTTACATACTTTTTGGAGTAACATCCCTACATCCTTATGCATTTTTAAAAAGTGGTTTTATTATTTGTAAAGATTTCAAACAAAACAAGTTTCAGAGCATTGCCTTGGGGATGCAAACTTACATAGGTGTGGAATGGCAATGCACTTCGTGTTTGCTCCATTGAAATTGGTTAGCCAGGCATGTCATTGGAACAGAATTTGATTGGCAGCAAGCCTAATGAGCAGGACTACTTGAAATACAATTTCAGACTTATTGGATATGTTCTGAGGGACTGCCTCAACCTCTTGCTGGAGGTCTAGGTCCATCAACAACCGGTACGTCAGAAGAAATGGAATTTCTAATGCTGAGTGATGAGAGACAAAAATACAGAAATAAAAGCACAGTCAAGTAACAAGAAAGTTGGAGAAAAGGAAACATGTTATCGTTACTGCGAGTATAAACTCCATTCCTTTCTAAATTGGAAAGAGATTGACATTTCTAAAATAGAGAGAATATTTTATATGCTTTTATGGCAATTTTGAGATCAAAGTGGTATTTCCTAGTTTTTATGCAAATGGAGAGAATCCCATAAGGAAGCACATGTGTACGCGAGGATGGAAGAGGGGGCACAAGTTCTTCAAGGAAGGATGTTATGCCATCGGGCCTGATTGAGGGGGCTGTCGGTAACCTTCTCCCTTTTATCAAGTTTAAAAAAACAACTCACATTGTCTATTGATAAATACACCTGGAAAGAGAAAGGAATGCTTGACATACTTTTTTTTTTGGAATACAAGCTCAAGGTATGTGGAAGAGCGAGACCACCGAATGGACAGGATGCAACAAGAGAAAAAAAGGAGCAGTAAAAAGAGGGGGGGGGGGGCACTAACAACGGAGGTAGAACAATCATGGTTTTTGATGGGGATGACCTGAGATGGTGGAGAACAGATATTTTGAAGACTTGGAGGGAGGAATGAGATTGAAGAGAATGTGGAAGTTGGTTCCAGAGGCAGAAACAAGGGGAACAAATGAGTGAAGGTGAACAGTGATTCTGGATTTTTGGAGTTTCACCAGAAGGGGGTTTATGGTGGACTGCCTGTGCCCTGCAGAAACTTCGGAGGGGGAGGGAGTACAAAGCACAGAAAGAGCAGAGGTTGCAAGACCAGAAAGGAGTTTGTAGAAGACAGAGAGACCACCGACCTGTATGAGATGGGAGAATGATCGACCCATCGATTCAGCTTCATTGCGGGAGATTCCAATGATATTGAACGACTTGGTTTCCAAGGCGTCAAGCTGAGCAAGATGTGAGGTTAGGGCACCAACCCAGAGGGGAGAGCAGGACTCTTTGAAGCTGTGGATGAAGGCCTTGTAGTTGTATAGGAGTTTGTAGGACACAGGATGCCAGTTGGTGACTGGCTTTGTCGGCCAACTTTGAAATGTATTTTGCCCAAGAGAGATCATGGCTGATAGTGAGACCCAGGAGCTTGATTGACTGAACTTCCTCAAGAGGATTGCTAAGAAAGTAAATTGGGGGGTTTTCCATCCTATTGGAGAGAGACGGAGATGGAGATGGAGACAGAGACATATTGAGATTTGTGAGGATTGAAAGACATATTTCAAGCGTTTGACCAGTCTGCGATTATTATCTGAAGAGAGGGAAGAGGCCATTGCTTGCCTGTCTGAAGGATCAGGGATGTCACGGCAGAGGGTGGAGTTGTCTGTAAATAGTTAAAGAGGATTTTTCAGAGAGATCATTGATGAATGATCATAGGACTGTGCCAAGAATAGGACTGGGCCCAGAACATTGCCAGCCTTGACAGGGGAGAGGAGATGAAAGCGTTATATATAGTGCCACATGTTGGCTACGGGAGTGGAGGAAGTCAGTAATCCAAGAGTGAAGTTCGCCTTGCATGCCACAGCCAGAGAGTTTGGAGAACAATGTGGGTGCCAGACTATCAAAAGCTCAAGCTGTGTCCAGGGAGACTTGCCTTCTCTCATGTCTTACACTGAGGGCCTCTGTTTGTTGTTGGGAGATTAGAAGCAGCATGTCCAAGGCAGAGTGACCTGGTCTGAAACCAAATTGATGATATGAGATGAGGCTGTTGGAGAAAAGGAATGATTTCATGTCGACTGTGATGATGGATTTCATGACCTTGCTGTTGATTGTAAATACGCTAATTGGTCTGTAGTTGAGGGGATCCGTTTCAGCACCTTTTCATGTAATGCAATGACGTTGGCCGATTTCCAAGCAGATGGAAGATTGCTGAGAGTAAAAATAGGGTGAAAAGAGCAAAAAGACAATGTGTAAGAGCTGAATAAGAATAGCTTAAGTAAGTTTTTTTGGAACTACCATGGAGTAATCAAGCTACTCAGACTGCAGGAGAGTTTTCTGAGTTCTCTGACAAGGAACTTTGATACAGGAGGAGCCCATTGGGCCCATCAAATCCTGCGCTATTATTACCAATTTATGGTTGTTTGTCGATGTTCTATCCTTTTTAAATGCTGAGCATCAAGTAAATAAGCAGCACATACCATTTGTAGTCTTTGTTATGATTCGACCAAGGTTCGAACCACCGAACTCCCATACTCAGAGTGGACGCTTTAACCATTACACCACCGAGGCCGGTTGTGCCTGAATTTCAGGTACGAAGACTGCAGAAAGTTATACTATACTTAATTTAAAAATAGTATCATAAAAAAATTGAGGATTAGCTCTGACATGAATCAATGTTGAAATGAGAAATGTGTAACTTACGACTACAATGGATGATGACAATTATTGCAATCGAGAATGAGGAATGACCCCTTTTCGATGAGTCAGTTAAACTTTGACATGTGTGAGCTTCTCAGTCATGAGAATTATCTTCACCATCAAATTACAGTACATTGCCAGCGGGAACAGGTGATGGGTCAAAATGGTGACAAAGGTCTTTCAAGCAGAACATCTCAGCAGAAAATAGTTAAAATGATACTAAGGAATGCACGATTAAATATATACGAGTAGTATGGCTGGGAAATTCTGCTCTTTCAAGCGGATATATATTTTGCAGAGTGCCATCCTCATGTGCAAATATTTATTGCCTGCACATTTTTTTCTGAACAGCCTTTTTATATAGCTTCACACAAGTGAAAGTGGGTTCATTTCATGTGTGTAGCGAGGATGAATTATAATCGGTCCATGGGAAAAAGGGGTTTAGAGTGAGGTGGGACAAATTCCCCTGGCAGAAAAGGTGGGGTAAGATGTCCCCCCCTCCCCTTCCATAAGCCTCACCTCCCTCTGGTATAACCTTCTTCTTTTTTGTCATGGTTACATATTCAGTATCCTGAACCTCCGCACAAGAGGGCTCTCTGGCTAACAGTGTCGCAGTCAATTCCTCATGAAAAATGTTCAATGCACTGAACAAAGTGACCGACGAAGTGCGTTGTCGTGGAGGGGGCTGGGGGGATATTTGCCCCGCTTTCCTGCCTGCCAGGAGCATCCTATCCAACCTTAGTGATTATGCAGTGCATGACATAGCACCCCAGGTACCGTTTTAGTCAAATGAGCAGCTACTGGAATCAAATTTTAATGGCTTCAAACTCCACCTTCAAGGCATTCGATTACATGTTATTTGACCCCAATGAATTTAGAGATGAGAGGTGTTCCTCCTTAAAGATTAAAGTTTGATTGAAGTAAGTAGACTGAAACAAAGCAAATATGATATAACATTATAATGCACACATGCACATAAAGCTCAATCAGCCCTTCCAGCACTAAGGCTCTGATAATGATGAATGTAAATCACCATTGGGTAGACTCACCACCCAGTAAACTCACGCGGTCTCATCAAAGATGGACAACCAATCAAAAGTGCGTGAAGGAAATCTGGATATCCCAAATAACCTCACTGCTGTTTCAGACTATTATCACCGAGCTGCTGCCTGCTAGATGTGTGAAGCCAAGTTACATCTGCCAACCTAACAAATTTCACTCTGGATATTTCTCCAAAGACAGAGAATGAAGTCTGTCGGTCTTTCGCACAAAGAGGATAAAATATTTTTTCGAGAAATTTTGCGATTTCGAAATGATGAGCTGGTTTCTTTTTTTAATGCACAAAAGGCATTGTAATCCTTAACGGTGGAACACATAATGTCCGACGTCAACGAGACAATGGTGGAGATCAGTCAGGCTCGGAGAACTGAAATAAGACCGGTTGGATACAAAAGACCAATATCTCGGTCCTCCGTATGTTTTAACAGTTTGCTCCTCAGGTTTTAACGCACATGATTTCAAATGCTCAATAAAACATTTTATTCTTCAACAGTTATGTTTCATAAAAGACAAATGGAAAGAATCTTTCCAATAAATGAGGTTTAGAATTTCCAAAAAAGGTGTCCTCAGGAACTCTGGATCTATCCACAAGATAATTTAAAAAACGAGATGGAATTTAGAGGTGTCACCTCCTGGAGGAAATTAGGCCATAATTCGGATTATCTTGTTAATGATGGTGTATGAATCAGGATTACAAGGAGATTTGGGCTTATCTTCTTAATAATATTTTCCCATGTGTGTAATTCTAATGTTGAAGCTGGCAGGATAG
>CM068958.1:76152904-76168995 GCA_035128595.1 Eptatretus atami | reverse complement strand
GGTGGGAATAATTTGGGCCGTCAAAAAAAACCAATCGAGATCAGACCCCGTCACTGTCATGGGTACCCAGGAAGCAAGTGCCACACAAGCTATTGCTGCATGCGTCCTGACCAACAGGAAATGCCTGCCACACATTAACCTGTCTCTTGTCCACAAAACAGTTCTGGGAGCAGCCAGGAACAATTTAAATTTTAATAAGCCCTTCTGGCTAAACAGTTGCATTGGCTCCACCTATTAGGCATGAGCTCAGCAGACAAACAGCCCCCTTCATCTCTGTTGGATTGTACAACAGCCAATACTGTGAAGATATTTTAATTCTCAATTTTTGGACCAGTCCACCCGGGAGAAGGAACATCTATGGACACGTGTTTACATCCATGGGCACATTATCTAAGTGAAACCAAGAAATGATAAGCAATTTTTGTGCTCCAAAACTAACAGTCATGGGATTTGATTATCAAACTTGGTACCAACAGGATGAGGCAACTGTCCATGCTGCTCATGCATCATTGTCACTCCTGAAGGGCCTGTTCCTACATCTTCTCATTTCACGATTTGGAGATGTTCCAGGCCCAGCCAGAATCCTGGACTTAACTGCGTCTGATTTCTTATTGTGGGGGGTACCTTAAATCAACATTCTACTAGACGAGACCAAGGCCCATTCAGGATTTACAGTCAAATTGAACAGGAAACAGCCAGTACCATATTCCACTTGAAATTTCAAGGAAGTTGATGCCAAACACAATTGTCCGTGTGCGTAAATGCAGACATTAAAAAGTTGAATACTTAAAAGGCATTGTTTTCAAGACTGATGTCGCTGATGTCATCTTCTGAGACTGTAGTTTCTTTGGAAATGCTAATATTCTCATTTTCTCATGAAAAGCTCTTCATACATTAAATATAAATATGTCAGGAATTTCTTGGCCACCCTGTGTAATGCGTGAGTGAAATTGTATCGACAATGGAGCTGACAACCCTTAGCTATCATTAGTTCACCATAGATAATGAAATACACTTGTCATTGAAGGTAACGACCAGAACACTGCACAGGTAATTCAGAACTATAGCTTCATCATCAAAAAGGGAAATGTATACCTGACAAGCCGGTAGGCGGACATGGGTAGTCGATCAAGTCGAATTTAGTCGTTTTCTCAGCCGTTAGGCCTAGGTCACATTTGCCACGGCGGCCGTGGGGTCTCCAAAATCTGCAGCCACTAGCAATTATACGGCGGCCGCAGTATTTCCACGGTCACACAATGTAGCAGTCAGATATGTTATTATTTTTCGGGGAGCCGCACGGCGTATTTAGAAATCGTGGAGACCGAAAACGTGGGGGTGCCGTACGGTCTTTGATTTGATGTCGCACGGTGACCTTAGGGCGTCGCTGCGGCGGCCATAGAATTTTCAAGGGAGACGCAAGGTGCCCGCAAGGCGACCGCAGGGGGGCCCTAAGGCGAACGTGCGGCCAGACGGACGGTAACGAGTGGGTATATATACCAGTTCTTTGTTTTACTGAAATAAAAATATAACAGTATATATAACTGAATATACTATCTATCTATAATTCCAGCAATCTCTTTGTGTCTGTCTGTCTGTCTGTCTGTCTGTCTGTCTGCAACCGCCGTCTCTCGACGACCGCTGGTCCGATCTCATTGAAACTTGCCAGGAATATTCCGGACCCGCCGATGTGCCCTTTCGAGTTTGATATCGATCGGACAAGCGGTTCCCAAGTTACGGCCATTTTACTGCTTTTTCAGTGTTGAAAAGGTGTATATTATGCAGCAAGGTGTCGTTCCACCTTCTCACCTTATCATGCCAATTTTTCCCAAATTATTAATAACCGGACGATCACTGGTCCGATGTGATTGAAACTTGCCAGGAATATTGCCGGGGACCCGCAGATGTGCCTTTTCGAGGTTTGATGTCAATCGGACGAGCAGTTCCCAAGTTACGGCCATTTATCTGTCGACCAATGACAAGACACGGTGCTATGACATCACGAATGACGTCATGATTAATGTTATATTATTTATGTTTTTAATTTTTTTTTTGCACGATTGACGGTCCGATCTGATTGAAACTTGACAGGAATATTGCTGGGACCCGCGGATGTGCCTTTTCAAGGTTTGATATTAATCGGATAAGCGTTCCCAAGTTACGGCCATTTATCTGTCGACCAATGACAAGACACGTGCTATGACATCACGAATGACGTCACAATTAATTTGTTTATTTTTATTTATTTATTTTTTGCATGATTGACGGTCCGATCTGATTTAAAATTGCCAGGAATATTGCTGGGGACCCACGGATGTGCCTTTTCGAGTTTTGATATTAATCGGACGAGCGGTTCCCAAGTTACGGCCATTTATCTGTCGACCAATATCTGCGAGAGAGGGGACGGGAGAGGGGGGATGAGAGTGGGCGGCGAGAGGGGCGAGAGAGGAGGGGGGGAGAGAGGAAGGGCGAGACTAGGGGAGAGGGGGGCAAGAGAGGGGAGAGAGAGAGGAGGGGGAGAGAGGAAGGGTGAGACTAGGGGAGAGAGGGGGCAAGAGAGGGAGGAGATAGAGGGGGCAAGAGAGGGGGAAAGAGAGAGACGAGACTGGGGGAAGAGAGGGGGTGAGAGAGGGGGCGAGAGAGGGCTTGCACATACTGGCACTCACCTACGGGCCCGCCCTACTAGTAACTATATATACCGTGGTGCCCCCAGAATCCGAACGCCCAGTTTGAACAAATTGGAATCCGAACAATTTTTTCGAGAAAATTTTGCCCAAAAACCTAATAAATTAAAAAACCGAACACAACGTACGTGCATTGTTGTTCACGTGTCTCACCCACCTGTTCGAGCCGCATCTTCCGCTTTGTTCATTCAGTTCGTCAGTGGAAGTCCTCGTGAAAGCATCTCTCGTGTGTCGATCGATACTTTAGCCTCAGTCACATTTGCTCTACGGCAGGATACGGCGGCCGTATGCCCTCTGAATTGACAGAAACATGCGGCGGCCGCAGAGAAAGTGTGCCTCAGGGTGGCCCTACGCCGTATGGCTATATTTTACAGGTATAAGGTCGCCGTGGAATTAAAGCGGAGTTATACCTTTTTCATTCTACGTTCGCCGTAGAAATTCGACAAGCCGAAACAAAGAACTGGTAAAAAAATTAATTATTAATAATTAATTAACCCATTCGTTACCGTCCGTCTGGCCGCACGTTCGGCTTAGGGTCCCCCTGCGGTCCCCCTGCGGTCGCCGTGGTCGCCTTGCGACCTTGCGTCTGCCTTGAAAATTCTATGGCCGCCGCAGGAACGCCCTAAGGTCACCGTTCGACATCAAATCAAACCTACGGACACCCCACGTTTTCGGTCTCCACAATTTATAAATACCCCGTGCGTCTACCCGAAAAATAAAAACATATGTGACTGCTACATTGTGTGACCGTGGAAATACTGCGGCCGCCTTATAATTGCTGGTCCCCGTACATTTTGTAGACCCTCCGCCGCCGACAAATGTGACTTAGGCCTTACCTCGTGTTTTCACCTTCATTTGTGATGTTTGTTTTTTTAATCATCTTGTGTTTTAATTAATAACAAAAAAGCAATCCGATCACGTGTGTGACGGACTGTCGGCAAGGATTGAATTTCACAGCAAAACCGGTTGTAATTTGGAATATCCATGATTACGTCAGCCCAATCGTTTGATGAAAGTGATTGTGGTTCTGCAGCATCATGTTTGATGAGTTGCCCTGGGCAGCGCTCTCGCAGAGTGCGTAGGCGATCGGAACCCAGGCCGGATCACGAGCCTGTGTGGACCTTTGGATGTGGTGATTGTACCAGTTTACATACAATACACCGCCACTGAAGGTCATTTACTCATCTTATTTTACCTTAAACATGGGGAATTTCAGTTTAGGTGTCTTGAAAGTGGTTTCTTTGGTCCACGAACGGATTAATTCACTCCATTATTTCTTATTGGGAAAATATTTTTGGAATCCGAACTTTTGCAATCCGAACAGCCTCCTTGAACAAATTAAATTGGGATTCTGGGGCACCACAGTATAGCAAACACCTATACTCCGATCTCTAGCGGTAGCGCACGGTGGACGCAGACTGCCACCGGCCGTACGTAGGTGCACGGCGGGCGTAGGGAACCGTGCGTCGACCCTGCGTTGCCCGCAGGTAGTCACACAGACCGCAAGGCCACCGTACGGCGACCGTGGAAATAGTGCGGCCGCCGTAATTTTTGGGGGTTGGGAAAATTCATTTTTCATTGAAAGAGCTTACGGCAGCCGCACGAATAACGCAAGCCCACCGTACGCCCTACGTGCGTCGACGTGGAACAATCTACGTCATAGCTTGGCTTGTCGAATTGCTACGGCGAACGTAGAAATGAAAAAAAGTTATAACTCCCGCTATAATTCCACGGCGCCCCTACGGCCTGTAAATATAGCCAAACGGCGTAGGGCCACCCTGAGCCACCTCAGTTTCTCTGCGGCCGCCGCACGTTTGTCAATTCAGAGGGCGTACGGCACCGTATCCTCGCCGTAGAGCAAATGTGACCTAGGCCTTACTAGCCAACAAAAGCGTCCATAGCAACGGTTCTTTCTCACAATAACTAGGACATACCATGAACCTACCATAAAAGTTCATGTATATCTGACTAATAGTCTATGAGATATAACGAACTTCGTTTTTTAAAATTGTTTTCGACCTGTTCATGCAAAGTCTATTCTCTCCGACAGTTTTCATAGGATCCGGCTGAAAATTTTTGACAATATGGCTGAATGTACTGCCCACATCGCTCGTGGCCCGATTTTTTATTTTCGAAAAAATTAATTTTTTTGATTTTTCAAAATTTCAAAGTCCGTTGCTAGGCAACGGATGGGTCCTAGCAACGGTTCTCATTTGCACACAACTAGGTCATGGTATGAACCTACCAACCAAGTTCATCGAAATCGCCATTGTATTAACGGAGCACTGGACCGAACAGACATACATACAACAGAGAGACAGACAAACATATCGACGGAAATACTGATAATAAGGGTAGACTAGATCTGTCAGGTCAGAGATCTGTGACCTGCTACAGGTACCATGTAAACCTGTACTAACCTGTCCATGGTCGTTGTCGGCGACTAAACCGTCTCCCCACCAGGTTTTGGGGAGGTGTTTGGATATACACCCAGCAGGATTAAAAACAAAACCTGTCAAAGGGCGGAGGAGCTCCTTGTGAGCCAACGGCCATCCATATCTAGTGCCCAACGTGTCTGCGGACGTCCTCCTGCAGTTGGTTACTTTTTATTAGGAGGTTGTGGCAGGATTTGCACTCCGGCCACCGTAAAACCCTTCATTCCGCAAAACATAAAAACGCAAAAAAATCTGAAAACCCACTCCGTGGAGTACCTCCTGTGCAGCTTCCCTTCGCAGGGCAGCTCACCGGTGACGGATTGGGGCAAAGCCTTCGGGACCCCCAATCTTTGATGATAGGAGGGAAACCACGGGGTAACATCCCTGGTCAGATCTGGAGAGTGTTGCGAGTGGTGCTGAGGTGTCTCCACCAGACGGCGTCTCCTTTGTACCTGAGGCGGTCCCTTCGTGGGGCCTGGAATGTCCTATCCCTAAGAGAGGATATCACCTGTCTCTGTTATCATCTAGCTCAACTTTGGACATCGGATTGCAGCTCTCTCTGAGGTTCGGAGACCGGATTGCGGCGAGATAATGGTGGGTGGTTACACCTACTATTGGTCTGGTCGCTCTGATGGTTACCATACCCAAGGAGTTGCTGTAGCTGTGTCCAATAAGCTGACCCAATGATAATTGAGGTAACACCGGTCAACGAGCGTATTAGAGATTAAGGATTCGTCACTCCTTAGGTGTCATTTCTCCGTCTCTGTTTATGCTCCCGACTGAGCGTGATCTCACCGTGAAGGATGCATTCTACGCCACGCTCGAGTCTGTGGTTGATCAGTGCCCCAGACAGATACACTTCTAGTCTTGGGGATTTCAATGCATCGACTGGAACTGATAGATGGTTATGAGGCGTGGGTCCCCATGGGTCAGAACTATGAACCAGAATAGCACTAAGTTCCTTGACTTTGCAAGAAGTCATGGACTTAGGGTGCTGGTTCATGGTTTCAGCGCCCACAAGCTCATCGCTGGACTTTGTATTCCAATGCTGGCGGTTGGCAAAGAGATTGACCATGTCCTCATTGACGTCGTCTTGGAGATGATCCAGAACTGCAGGGTCTACCGGAGTGCTCAGTTCCTCAATACTTACCACAGGCTTGTTTGTAGCAACTCTAAAGCTGCACCTTAAATCCTGGAGAATGGTACCATCCCAGCCTAGGCTGGATGTTGGCAAGCTCAGGATGAGAGAGTAGCTAAGGAGTTTGCGAACAGGCTGATGTGACACTTGGGGGTCTGGGTGCTTTGGGGTCCTGAAGAGTTGTGAGTGCCTCAAGACCACCGTCCTTGATGTTGCCGGTGGATGTTTGAACTCACCGCAGGCAAAGAAGAATTTTGTCTCTCAAGGGACACTGGATACCATTGACCAGAGTGCGCAGGGCCAGGCTGAATGCAGAGCTGAGCTGTTCAGTAGAGGCGTAAAACTGTACGTGCACTGAGGGTGGACAAGGAGCCTATGTGCGAGGAATCTGTGAGGGTAGAGCATCACCTGTGGACAGTGATTCTCGTCCGCTTACAGGAATTCGCGCATTTCGTTCATCCAAGCCCATCCCTCGGAGCACATGCGTTAGAGCAGATGGTAGGCTCTTGACAGAGGAGTCTGAAGTGAAGGCCCGCTGGGCCGCTTACTTTGCAGCGTGTGACCAGTGATCCCCAGCTGTCGAGTTGGACGTCAAGGGTGTTACAATCCCTGTTGCTGATCCTCGAATCAACTGTGGTCCACCTTCGCTTGTGGAAACACGGGCGGCTGAACCGGTTGAAACGGGGCAAAGCTCCAGGATCTGTGGCATCCATGCTGAACTTCTCAAGGCTGTGGGAAATGCTGCACTCGTGTCGTTGCATGCAGTTTTGTGCTTTGCCTGGAACACAGGCATCATCCCAACTGATTGGAAGAGGGGCCTTGTTGTTCCTCTCTGGAAAGGGAAGGGTGATCGCCAAGACTGCAAACAACCGAGGTGACGCTGCTCTCAGTGCCGCAAGGTCTTTGCTCGGATAATTCTTGATATAGTTCGCCACCATCTGCTTGAGCACCAGCGTCCAGACAGGTCAGGCTTTACACCAAAAGGTCAACGATTGACCGTATCCTTGCTCTTCGTGTCCTCACCGAACGCAGACGAGAGTTTCGGCAGGGGCTGCTTGCAGCCTATGTTGATCTCTGTAAAGCGTTCGATTCAGTGAATCGGATGCCCTCTGGAGATTCTTGGTCTTCGTGGGGTGCCACCAAAACTGATCGATCTGATGTCTGAACTCTACTCTGGTACTGAGAGTGCTGTGAATAGTGTTGTACCATCTCTGACTTATTTCCAGTTATTACTGGAGTTCGTCAGGGGTGTGTACTGGCCCCACACTTTTCAGCATTGTATGGACTGGATTTTAGGGATAGTCGGAGAGATCAACTGCGGTGCATCGTTTGGGAATGTCAAGATCTCGGACCTTGATTTTGCAGATGATGCAGTCATCTTTCGGAGACTTTAGATATCCTTTTGGGGCCCTCGAGGTGCTGAATGAGAGTCGGAGCCACTGGGATTACGGGTTTCTTGGTCAAAACTAAGATCCAGGCTTTCGGTGACATCTTATGCTCGCTCCTTGTCTGTGTCTTTGTGTGTTGAGGATGTTGCGTGGAGAGATTCACTTACTTGGCAGTATTATCATGTCTCTGCTGGCTGTGAGTCAGAGGTCAATAGACGTCTGGGTCGGCCTGGGAGTCATGGATTCACTGGATCATTGGGTGTGCGCGCCGTACCTGTGCGGAGAGACAAAGTCCGTCTTCAGGTCCTTGTACTTCCAGTCTTGCTCTATGGATGCCACTTGGACTCTGACCAAGGATCTGAGACGGAGACTAATTCCTTTGGTACCAGGTCTCTTCGAGAATCCTTGGCTATCGCTTTCATTTTGTGTCCAACGAGCGGTTGCTGAGAGAGACTCGGATGAGATTTGTTACCTGCATAGTCCGTGAGCGTCAGTTGCGGCTGTAGGACATGTGGCTCGTTCTCTGACGCTGACCTGCTCACCAGATCTTCTCAGCGAGGAGTCTCATGATGGGAGGAGGCCAGTGGGCCGACCACGTGCCTCGTGGTTTGCAGCAGGTTGACCATCATCTCAAGAGATGGGGATGGGCCTGGCATCTGCCTGGGGATGCCAGACGGAGCCCCTGGATACCGGCGGAAGTGGACGCAGCGACGCGCTGTTCTGGCACATGCTCCCATACCTGACCTGACCTGACTAGATCGACTACCCAATAAATGGTCCAACTCTAGCCATCCTCCATTGGGTGAGGCCCAATCTGGAAATAAATCTGTTCTTTTACCAAAGTGTAAACTGGGGCATATCTCCTCAACATAGCAGCCCTGTGTTTGTGGATTGTTCATGCAATATCAATTGTTCAACAAAGAACGCTGACAGATGCTGCAGATTCAAAAAAATCACTATGCACCGAATCATCAAAATAAGTTATTGTTTCACTCCTGTCTGTCTGTTTGTGAACAAAATATCTCAAAAAGTTGTGGATGGATTCGGACGAAATTTGATGGAGAGCTTGGGTATTGTTTCGATTTTTTTGTTTGTTTGTTTTGTTTCGAATAATTGTCTCGAACAATTCGATTAATTGTCTCGAACAATTCGAATAATTGTTTCGAATAATAATAAATAACGAATAATTGTTTCGATTTTGGTGAAGATCCGAATCCGGATCCGATAATTTTAATGTGATTTTCCACCATTGAGTGATAGAGCTAAAACGACATATAGCACGATATGTCAAAAAGTTATGTACGGATTCGGCCGAAACTTGGTGGATGAGTTGGTTAGGTGACAAGAACAAGCCGATTAAATTTCAGTTCAGGTCTGAATCCAGATCCAGCCAACTCATGGGATACAAAACGCAAACTAATCAGCTTGGCGGAGGTACAGTATGTTCTCCACTGAGTGCCCCTTATGCCTGGTGTTAGCTTAATGGCTAGAGTGGTGAGCTTAGGATCCCAGGATCCTGAGTTCAAATCCTGCTTAGCTGTTGAATTTATAACAGGTGGGGTTGACTCAGCATGTTATCCTTCGGATGTCAGCAAAAATTAGTACCAGCTTGCTGGTATCCTGCATCGGAGTGGCGACCCATCCAGGATTTTGCCCAATAGTCCAGGAGACTGCTTAGGCAGCACCAACGCTCTGCACAGAGTATTGTCCCAATGGATGGATGGATGGATGGAGTTCCCCTTCTAATTAGAAATAGATTACTTTAATCAGTTAACATAACGTTTCAAATTTGCAAATTTACTTGTTGTCTTCTTAGATTCCTATTTTCATGCAGATTAATTACTGACTGCAACCTTTGTTTTTTACCACTTTCAAATTCTTACACTCTTCCGAATTAATTTCAGTTTGGGCTGGAAAATAGTTCTATGATTATGGGTGCTAATCTCTGAACCAGTTGGCTCTGAATTTCAATTTTTGTGTTACCAAATTTATTGCTTGCATGAGTGAACTTGTCAAAGGCATTATTGTTGCATTTCACAAGAAGTTACATTTCAAGCAATAAAAATCGCATGATAAACATGCCAGCATCAATAAAAGTAGTGAAGGTAGGATATTGGCAGTGTAATAAAAAGGAAGATAATGAAAGACGAAAATATATTTCAAATAGTGTTAGTCATTCAGGTGAAAAACAAGCGTCGTCTGGTATTGTAGTCAAGGAATGTTGTCTAAGGATGGGAAAGGTCATGACACAAACAATATGGATGGACATAATTGCCTTTTCCAGTGTCTGCTTTTCCTTGTATTCCCTCCTTCATAAAGAGGAAACACTGTTAGGATTTTTCATGTTGCCCTTCATCGCCGAGCACATGTCACACGTGAACCAGCTGGGAATGTGATCTTGTTTATAATGTAGGAGCTGCTGCCAAGGCAACAACCACACTGAGATAGCAAGAAGTGTAACCTTGTGTCAAGGACTATCCAAGACCGTCAGACAACTTGCGACCTGCAGTTTAGGCAGGAATTTGGAATTTACTAGTGCTGCGGAGATAACTCTCTCATACTGTATGTATCCATATTTTCCTCCCCATAGATCCTCTCCTGCCCCCCATTCCTCCCCACACCCATTATTTGTCCAAGTCTGCCTCTATCATGGTCTTCAACTCTGCTGTTGGTTCCTCCCACCAACGCTCTCTCGTTCTTTTTGTTTTGTTACATCCTGATCGGGTTCAGTGTACTAGTACCAGCTTTTCTACTGTTCTGTTCTTGCATATGGCAGCTTGGCTGCCAGGGTAGTTATCATGTCTTGGAAGTGCAGCTGTTCAGCTGATGCTGTGCCCCTCTACCAGAACACTGGTACTCATTTTGCCGACCTCAGAAGGATGACAGGCTGAGTCAACCCCACCAGGTATTAATTCAACAGCCAAGCAGGATTTGAACTCAGGACACTAGGATCCCAACCCCACCACTTTAGCCATTAAGCCAACACCAGGCATACAGTGAGAAGACCGGTAAGACACCTGCTCACCAAAGAACACATAGTAGCCCACATGGCATGATGCCAGGTATGTCAACACTGAAATCTCGCATCCTGGAGGAAGATCCATTGGTCGAATAAGAGCTGATTTGTCCTGCATGCAAATGATGGTAGAAATCGGGTTTGGAAGTAAGCTACCACTGCCTATACAACCATGAACATTGAAGAGTAAATGTGATTTAGTGGCGGATCTGTTATGATATGGGACTGCCTGCTATGATTGTAAACCTGACCGTATCACTGTACAGGGTAATCTCACAGGCAAAATTTTATACCGTGTGGACATTTTGGATAGTGTTGTGTTCAACATTTTGACAATCACACTCTCCTCCTAAGAACTGTATTAATGGATGACAATGCCAGACCCCACCTTCTTGTCTAACTACAAACTTCTTGCAAAACGATGACATTATGACATTTCTCTGGCCAGTGTTTGACAGGGGTAGAAAATATCATGGCTGTGGATGAAGAATGATCTGAGATGGTGGTGAATAGCTGTCTTGAAGACTTGTAGGGAGGAATAAGTTTGAAGAGAATGTGGAAGTTGGTTCGACAGGTGAGAAAAATTACAATGAAAAATGAGTGCAGGTGAGCAGCAATCCTGGATTTTGGGAGTTTCACCAGAAGGGGGTTGTTTGTGGACCGTGTGTGCCCTGTATAAACCTGGGGTTGGGGAGGAGCATGGAAAGGACAGAGGGTGCAAGACCAGAGAGGAAGCAGTCGACGACAGAGAGACCACCAACATGTCTGTGATGACAAAGTGAGGGGCCCATCGGCAGCTGGCTTTGGAGGTCAATTTTGAAACGTAGTTTGCCAAGGAAGATCGTTGCTGGGAGTGAGACTCAAGAGTTTGAGTGACTGAACTTATTCAAGAGTATTGTCAAGAAAGTAGATTATAGGGTTGGCCAGATGATCCTTTTGGAGAGTGAGGAAGGGAGAGAGAGGGGAGAAGAGAGAGAGAGAGAGAGAGGAGAGAAGAGAAGAGAGAGAGAGAGGAGAGAGAGAGAGAGAGAGAGACAGAGAGACAGAGACAGAGAGACAGAGAGACAGAGAGACAGAGACAGGAGACAGAAGGAGACAGGAGAAACAGAGAGACAGAGAGACAGAGAGCAGAGAGGGACAGAGAGACAGAAGAGACAGAGAGACAGAGAGACAGAGAGACAGAGAGGACAGGAGAGACAGAGGGACAGAGGAGACATAGATTTATCCAGGTTGAAAGACATATTCCAAGTGTTTGACCAGCCTCTGATTCTGTCAAGGTCTGACAAGAGGGAAGAGGCTGCTGCCTGACGATTTGAAGGATGAGGGAGGTCACAGTGGACAGTAGAGTCATCAGCAAATATGGAAAGAAGATTTTTCAGATTGTTGGAAATGTGGTAAGGGTACCAACATGGAGGGGTTTGACACTGATAAAGGACATTATGGGGAATTGATTGCTCTAAGCAAACAGCCTCTGCAAACTGGACTTCTCAAGATTTCCATTCTGGGCATATGGAGACAAAGATCATGGGATGGGTGGAAATAATTATTGTTGAAGGCACAGCGGAAGGTGGTGCTGTTGGTATGGAAGCAGGGTTGATGGACCATGCCTTTAAGTGAGAAACAAGTTTTGAGAATAATTCTTGTGATGAAGATGAAGAAGAGGAATATATTCTGTGAAGAAGAAGAGCACGTTGAGTGCTCATGATGGAGAGATAAGGGAGGTAAAACATTTTTAAATTTATTTAAAAGCTTTTCAAGGAAGAAGCATTTCATTCAAGGAAGGTTGAGTTTGAAGATATTGACAAGGTAACAGACAAGTAGCGGTACATTCAAAGTACACCGTTCCCATGCCAATAAATAAATAAATAAATAATCCTCCAGCCTTTGATGTCTGGCGATGTCGCCATGCAGCACATGGCGACGGAATTGCGAGGAAGCAGTGTACAACAATTTATTGATTAATTAAAATAAATCAATAATAATCGTAAAATAATTAATTTCTTAATCAATTGGCTAATGGCATACCAAAACCACCACCGTTTCATCCAAATCTGTAACTTTTTGAAAATTAAACAATTCATCGAAAAATGAATAATTAGTCGATCAATTGGATTCATCAATAATTCAAAAATACCCTTTATAGCCAAATCACTTGTTCACTGTTTGTCCAAATATCAGCTTCCGAGCTCAAAGGATGGCTGAGATATTGCCCAGATGAGAAACAAAATAAATAAGTAATTAATAAATCGATAATAATTAAGTAGTTAATCAATTAACTGATTAATCAAAGAATAAAAAAATATGGTTTTCGCCAAAAACCCATCTTCACTTTTCTTCCCAAATTTCAGCTTCCTAACCCAAAGGATGGCTAAGATATCGCCCGGACAAAAAAGCAAGAAAACAAACAAACAAACGGAGTAAAAACTGAGTACCCCCTTCCTTCTGCGTCCGGCGATGACGTCATGCATCACCTGGATGTGGAATTGGGAAGGAGCGGTGTACAACAGATAAATAAGTACAGGAAATCAGGCAGAGGGAATTGCAAACAGATTGAAATTCGTGCTTTGGAGTGAAAAATAAACTTGTTTTTTTTCTTTTTGCTCATCAGTACACACATTATTGACCTTTTGAGACAATCATTCTGTTGAGACGTCACTGCATATCCTTATTCACTTGTCTTGTGTCCTACATTACAGGATGTGCTGCCAGCAGCCCCATTCTAAGTCATTGTGTGTGTTTTGTTTTTGGTGTAAAACAGTGCCATTGCAAAAACCATCATTTTATGATTGAAAAATCAACAAAGCATATGAAGTTGTTTCCCGTCGAACGTGCAAACTTTACCAACACGTGGTTTTATTTTTGATAAATGTCACGGTTTCTGAATATTTTTTCCTCGGTTTTGCTTCGACCCACTAAAACGCAGCCTGTGCTCAGCTTCCCCCCCCCCATGTTTTAAGTACAAAGTATCATCCATTTATTTGTCTCCATTCACCATTTTCTTTCAGAGCTTTAACAGTCAACACAATTTATAGTTTAAACAGCTCGTATTAAAAGAGAAACCAGACTTGGTGGTGTAATGATTGAGCATCCGCTCTGATTCTGGGAGGCCGATGGTTCAAACCCCGTCCGAGTCATACCGAAGGCTTTAACAAAGGTACCTGCTGCTTCCTAACTTTATGTTCAGCATTTAAAAGGATTCTATCCGGACAAACGATGCTGGGAAGGTAATGGCAAACCACCCAGTATCACCTTTGCCAAGAAACTGCTTCAGAAGCACCCACGCTCTTCATAGAGTATGGTACATCAAAATCCTCATATTAAAAGGGAGCAATATTAAAAGCTCTGTCTCAGAGCAGGGGGGGGGGGGTTAGCGGGTGTGGGATGGTAAAAAAAAGAAAAATAAAGTCAAATAATTCACGAGAAGAACTATGCAGTGAACACTCTTAATGGTCAAAGAATACCATCGTGGGAGAATAAAATTTAATAAATGCATTTCAATTAATCCACAAAAGATTTAATGTACAGAAGTGTATCAGAAGTCAAAGGTGAAGTCTGAGAAAGGAATAAGTAGATAGGTTTCAAAATTAAATATTTGCACTGTTCAATAGGTTAAGAAGTCAGTCATTTTCTCGATTCTCCCCATGTTAAGGCATCACTACTGATACTGAATCGAGCCACAGTTTCCCCCAAATTAATGAATGCACTAGTTTTCATTTAAGGAGAGGTCATGAAGCCTGGTGTTGGTTTAACTGTCAAGGGGCATGATTCAACATCCTAGGGTCTTGAGTTCAAGCCCCAATTGGACTGTTGAATTAACACCAAGTAGGTTTGACTCAGTCTGTCATCCTTCTGAGGTCAGCTTCTGAGTGCTGGTGTACTGCTAACAGGGGCATTGCATTCACAGCATAGCTGTGCCCCCAGAAAATCATGCAGCCAATCAGCCACAGGCTACATACAAATAAATAAATGTCACTGATATTGAGAAAACAAAATGAAACTATATGGCATATCCTAAATGGGGTTTTTTTTTCCATATATTTTGACATGAGTTGATGTGCACGATGCTACTGGCCTACATAGGAACTTACTTTGAGTTGCCAACTTGGAATTAAATGGCCGTCTAAAAATGGTTACAGCGCGAGTCGTTAACAAAGTCTCTTCCAATTGTCTACCTTCTTCCTCTTATGTAAATGCACACCACGGTGTGTCGTCTTCAATCCCCCAAAAAATTATTATGCAAGGGTCATTTAAAAAGTTCTTGAAATGAGACACTCAGTGTCTTGACAAGCGTTGATGTGCACGATTGAATGTGCACGAAAAAGTTGATAAATGACATGAGTAAATATGAAAGTACCATCAACTAGTTATAGTTGCCCAGTATGCAAAGTTCAGGTTTGAGTTTTCGACCACCGAGTGGTCTTCACCCAAACCCAGATACTGTACATGCAACGCTATGAAATGATGAAAACGAAATTAGACCTCACCATCTGTTTTCTGCAGTCACGTGATACCCCATTCCCCCCTGGATAGATACTGACGACACCTGGCTCACGTCTGCCTGCACAGTCGAGGATTAAGGCCAACTGGTGGTTGAAACATCCAGACATGAGTCTTGCTGCAGAGAGGCTATGAAAATATGGATCCTTGCAAATAAGTCACAGACGTTAAAGAAACGTCGCCTCAATTTTTAATAAATTAATAAATAAAATTGATAATAATAATAATATTTTTCCCATGAGAATTTATTCCCGTTTATAAAATTAAATGATTAAATTGTAATTGGTAAGAAATACATATCCCTGCACAGGTATATTGAAAATGGGCTGGCAGGATGGCCTGAAGGTACACATACTCCACTCGCCTCTAAGCCGTCTAACCTAGGTTCGAATTCCAACTCCAGTGATACACTGTCATCCTGGTACTTCACAGGCAGCATCATTTATTTTCTTTTTTCTCTTTCTTTTTATGTTGAAGGCTTCAGTCACGGACTAAATAGTCCTCATCGAGGCGAGGCTTTAAATAAAATAATTGCATTGATAGAAAAGTAAAGAACGATTGAATAGTCTCAGAGTTTTTGAGGAAGTAAAAAATATGCTTTTTGAAAAGGGGAAGATCATAAGTGTTTGGGAAGACATGAGAAGGTAAAGAGTTTCAGAGTTTGGCAGGGAAGTGGAAGAAACAAACATCGTAACGGCCCACCCTTGAATTGCGAATGTCCACACAATAATCATGTGATGTTGTGGCTTGTTGAGTATTCCTTGGTCTCGCTAATGGTGGAGGTACACAAGCAGTAAGTTCCTGCGAGCAGAAACCAAAGTAATATCTGTAGAAAAGAGAAAGAGAGCCCACTATGCGGCGTAATTTGAGCGGGTCGAGTTTTGAGGTCACTTTGGTGGAGTTGACAAGTCGAATTACTTTGGATTCAATTCTGTC
>CM068958.1:76140898-76152809 GCA_035128595.1 Eptatretus atami | reverse complement strand
AGGAGAAGAATCTTCGACATCTGAACAGGACTCCTCATTTCTACGAGGCAGACTTAGCTATTTGAGTAATGTGTGGATTCCAGGATAAATTTGATGTTGGAGTAATACCTAGCTAGTTTTATTGTATCACACGGTGTAATTGTAGAGCTTCCATAGGAGATTGGAGAGTTGAGAGGAGTTTTAGAGAGAGATGAGAAGAAATTGAGTTTTTGAAGCATTAAACTTAACTTGATTACATTCCCCCCACCAAGATTCACGGTCTTATTGCTATGTAGTGGTGCACTGAGAGATAGGGGCCAGCATTTTCACAGCATGATTTCGAGCATCACAAGTATAGAATTCTGATATAAAGGGATCAACAAATGACACACACTTATCCGTACAATACATAATACAACTTTCACGAAGAGTGACAGTCCCACGACCAACTAGTATCTATATTTATATTTACTTAACCTCGTATCTTTTTTCATATCCCACATACAACCTCATGCTCTCCTTTCTGCTTCTCAATAGAATACTCATGATATCCACTGAAAAATAACAGCATGTCTTCTTAAGATAACCGAACATTTGTTCATGTCCGGTAATGGGGTTCATTAATTCTCTCTGGGAAGAAAACTCGGTGGGCATGACAAACAGCATTCAAGCAGGCACTGGAAGGACAATGCTGCCATTTCCCTCAAACTCTCCAACAGGATTGGCATGTTACAGTTCAAAAACATGAATTAAATTTGGAAATACCAAAATTAACAGTAAAATTGTCATGTCTGCATGGCTTCCTTCACAAATTAGAACTAATCACAGTCTACAAGGCCCTTGCCAACAGCTCAATAGAGTATCACTCTCTCCCAAGGGTTGGTGCTCCAGCATCACGTCTGTCTCTCCTGGAGTAGAAAACTCTCAACATTATTGTCATCTCCCACAATGAGACCAAAGTGCAAGGCCTGTTGCTCTAACATTGCAGACAGGTCAGTGGCCTCTTTTTACCACTTTCTCTCTCATCTAGCTCCCTCTGTTCTCTTAGCTCCCCAACCATACCCATCAACTTCAGGATGCATTAATTATTCTAGTAACCCTTCACCCTCCTGGGGAAACTCCCAAAAACCAGGCTTACTGCACATCTCAACTCTTTGTGAAACCACTTTCCTGAGGCTGTTCTATTCCACTCCCCTCCGAGGGCTTCAAAAGCAAGGGCTGCACCAGCACCTCCGACCACCCACTCCTTTTTTCTATCCACAATCTTTATTTTAATTATGATTATTATTTTTTGATTATTATATTATTTTGTATCTTTATTTTATTGTTATTTATATCACTTTCTCAATAAATATATCTTGTCTTGTCACTTGTTTTTCTTTCCTGATTTGGCCAAAACTCGGAAGACAGGTTGGGTGTGTGACAAGGACAAGTTGATTCGATTTCGGTGAAGATCCGGATACTACAATTTTTAGATCCTCGTGAGGGAGGATCTCTAAATCTTCCTCACGTTGTTGTTCTTCATCTTCTTCTTGTGACTTTTTAGATCCTATGGAGGATCTCTAAGTCTTACTCAGGTTTTTTTTGTATACCTTGTCGAGGCTCGTATGAGAGCTAACACACAAACGCACATCAAGGGGGCATGAGACAGGAGGGGAGGGAGAGGGAAGACAAAATAGTGGGGAACAGAGACATTTGGAGATCTGTGGAAGGGAGAGGGATGGATGGGGAACATGGGAATAGAAGATGGACATTACAGGGACTTTCAGGAAGGAAAGCAGGGAATTTGAAGGAGGTGGGCTTGGGTGGATTATCGGGGGTAGAAAAGATCGAGGATTTTGATGGGGATGATAAGAGGTGGTGGTGAACAGCTGTTTTGAAGGCCTGGAGGGAGAATGGGAATGAATAGAGTGAGGGAGTTTATTCCAAAGGCGGGAAAAAGAGGAATGAAAGAGTGAAGGTGAGCAGTGATTCGTGATTTTGGTAGTTTTACCAGAAGGGGGTTGTGGCGGACCTTGAGCGCCCTGCGAAATGTGGGTGGACAAATCGCAGAGAGAGCAGGGGGGAGGCTGGAGAGGAGACGGTAGAAGACAGAAAGACCACCGACCAACCTGCGGTGATTGAGTGAGAGGCCCAAAGACTCAGCCTCATTGCGGGAGATGCCAATGATCCGAAATGCCTTGGTTTCTACAGCGTGAAGCGAGAAAGGTGGGAGGCAGGAGCACAAGCCCAGAGGGAGAGCAGTACTCCATCAGGCTGCGGACAAAAGCTTTGTAAGTGGTCAGGACTCAGGTGGCGAGGAAGGACCTTGCACGACGGAGGATTCCCAGTCGGCAACTGGCTTTGGAGGCGAGGTTTGAAATTTATGTGGTTTTCCCAGAAAGGTCATGGCAGATAGTGAGACCAGAAGCTTGAAAGAAAGGACTTCTTCCAGAGGATTGTTGAGAAAGTGGATGGGGGGTTTTCTAAACGGTCCTTTCGAAGAGACATAGTGAGAGTGTGAGATTTGTCCGGATTGAAAGACATGTTCCACGTGTTGGACCAGTTTGTGATTTTATCCAGATCAGAAGTGAGCGAAGAAGCTGCTGCTTGCGGTCTGAGGGATGACCGATGGTACGGCAGAGGGTGGAGTCATCAGCAAAGAGATATAGAGGATTTTCCAGAGAGTCGGAGAGATCATTGATGAAAACCAGAAAAAGAACAGGGCCCAGAACGCTACCTTGAGGAACTCCAGCCTGGACAGGAAGGGGGGATGAAAGAACTCCATTTAGGCCACACGTTGACTGTCGACAGGAGAGGAAGTCTGTGAGCCATGAGTGGAGATGGCCTTGGATACCATGGAAGAGAGTTTGGTGAGTAGGGCAGGGTGCCAGACTGTGTCAAAAGCACGTGATATATCCAGGGATACGGCTCAGATTTCCTTTCTGGCATTGAGGACCTCCATCCATTTGGAGAGCAGAAGCAGCATATCCAGGTTAGAGTGACTGGTCTGAAACAAATTGATGATCGAAATCAAGCATTGGAGAGGAAGGATTTGAAGTCTGAAGCGATGATGGATTCCATAACCTTGCTGATGTTGGGAGAGGCTGATGGTCTGTAGTTGCAGGGATCTGTTTTTGCACCATTTTTGTGCAGGGCAGTGATGTTGCTGATTCCAAGCAGATGGCAGATGGCCTTGAGCAAATGAGAGGGGGAAAGAACAGAGAGAGGGTGAGCAAGAGCAGAAGAGCAGGCTTTGAGGACACGTGGGCTGATGCCGTCTGGACCGGTTGCAGAATCTGAGTCGAGCTTTGACAGCAAGCTCTCCACCTTGTCAGGAGAAAAGGACACAGAGTCCAGGGACAGTGGGTGCGACTGGGGTAAGTGGGATAGAGAAGTGATGGGTTTTGGACACAAGATTTAGCTGCAAACACCGAGTTTAGGCATTCAGCTTTTTCACGTGCGATATCAGCAGTGCTGCCATTTGAGGTAAGGAGGGATGGAGGGGAATATACACCAGAAAACGATTTGTTTAGACACCATCAGGATTTTGAGAGGGAGAGAGGTTTAGAGTTCTGACTTGAGATGAGAAAGATGTTTTTCTGGCTCTCCTGAGGGTAGATACACACTTGTTCCGAGCTTTATGGAAGGAACTGAGATTGCCCTCAATTGGGTTTGCTTTCCATGAGGCAAAGGCAAGTTGTTTCAGGACAACTGCCTCACCACAAGCTTCATTGAACCAAGGGTGAGAGGAGAGGTAGGACAACTGAAGACGAGAGGGGATAATCTGTGCATGAGGGAGAGCAAGTTTCTTTGAAAGAATCCCAGGATGAGTTGATTGGAGAAAGAGAGATAGAGACCAGTCTATAAGTTTGAGGGCTGCTTGGAGACCCTGCCAGTCGGCTTGAGTGAAATGCCAGACTGACGGCGGTGAGGTGGTTTTCTGATAATAGCAGAGAGATGTCACTTTGACAAGGACGTGGTCAGAAGAACCGATTGGAGCGGAGGAAGAGCAGCAATATTGTTCGGGAAATTTCACAAAATCAGATCCAGAAGAGATGGAGTACCATTGGTTGAGATCCGGGTAGGGAATGAGAGAGTTCCCAATTTGAGTCAGTCTGACCGATTGAGTCAGTCCCAATGAGTCGCAGAAAGCTTTTGCTGAGGTGCATGACAGGTGAGGGAGGTACCCACACCTAGCCAACTGGCATGATGACAATTGAAGTCGCCACATATGAGGAAGAGAGAGTTTGGATGAGAAGATAGAAGTTGGTCCATGTTTTCAGATAGTGAGGGTAGATGGAGACATCACTGTTAGGTGGACGGTACGTACACATTAAAAACATGAGGTGGGAGTTGAGGGAAGCCGTAGCCAGAGGTATTCCTGGGTGTGGGGAGTGAGGACAGTGCATGGAGAGTAGGAATAGAGTCTTTGATGAAGAGAGCAACTCCTCCACCATGGCGAGGCTCAGGTCTGTCATACCGGAGGAGGAGTAACCAGGAGAGATACTTGAGAGTCAGACACGTCTTGGGGAGGCAAGTTTCTGTTAGGCAGAATATATCTGGTTTGTCAGTGGCAACCTGTATGGAAAGATCTGAAAGATTTGAGCGAAGGCCCCGGATATTGAGGTCCATACTTTTAATGAAGAGGTAGGGGAGGAGGCTTTGGGTGCAGGGGGTGGGGGGAGGGAGGGTAGGACAAGGGACGAGGGGGGAGAGTAGAGTGTTGTTGAAAGAGTGTGGGGGATTGCAGAATAGCTAGGGGAGGGGGCCGAATGAGGAGGAGAAAAGGCTCTGTGTGCTGGGGGAGAGGGGGACAAGAGAGGAGGAAGAAGGCAGTTGAGGTTTTGAGGAGGTGGAGTGAAGAGATGGAGGTGATGAGGCAGTGGAAGGAGGCAGCTTTTGGATGGAGGAGGGGGGGCAACTTTGGAAGGATGAGTGAGGGGATGAATGTGGAAGAAAGGTGAGGGAGTTTTTGAGAGAGGTGAGAGGGAGCTTGAGAGGAGGAGAGAGTGGAGTATGTTGTTTGAGAGTGAGGGGTAGAGGGGTGAGTTGGCACTGAAGTTGGAAAAAAAGAATGGTGATGGAAGCGAACATTCATAGCAAACTGGGGTTTTAAAAGTTTTAGGTCAGTTATGCGATTAAACACATTTCTTGAGGGATGCAATAAAGGCGAATTCAGAGAATGGAGAGAAGAAACGCTGTAACAGTTGGATTTTTTAGGCAAGGTATGAAGGAAAGGTCGAATTGAGAGCAGTCTGTATAAATAGTAGAAGTGTCGTGCATTATGATACAGTAAGAAGTACCACACGTGTGAAAGAGGAAGATGAAGCTTATAAGAGATCGTTTTTGTTATTATTATTAACTAGTGCATGCCGTAGGTGCGTGGCCGTACATGCAAAAAAAAAAAAAAATTTCACAACCGCGTGCCCGAAAACAACTGCACAGGCCTTCTCTTCGCTCACGTGCCCGTACGTGCGTGCCCGTACCGTTTCTTCTGAACGGCGCCTTGCCTCGCGTCCGTCAGTGTTGTCTGCCAAGCGAGCAGTTCGTTCTTCATCCGTTTCTTCTGCACGACGCCTTGCTTCGCGCAGTGTTGTCTGCCAAGCGAGCAGTTCGTTCTTCATCCGTTTGAGCTGCACGACGCCTTGCCACGTTCAGTGTTGTCTGCCAGCGAGCAGTTCGTTCTTCATCCGTTTCAGCTGCACGACGCCTTGTCATGCGCGTTGCATCGCGGTGTCAAGCGAGCAGCTCGTGCTTCGTCAGATTCCAATGCGCGTGCATGACGCGCAGCTTCGTTCCTTCGCTGTCGTAAACGACGATGGATTGGGGCATTGTGTTTAAGAAAATTGAGAAGAACACATAATCGTCACTGACTGGATGGGGTATTGGTTTAGAAAATCGAGAAGAAATCGAGAAAGTACAGAATTGAGAAAGAAAGAATACAGTAAGTCGATAAATCAAGAAAAAAATCGAGAAAGAATCAGTAATCGTCACTGACTGGATTGGGGTATTGGGTTTAAGAAAATCGAGAAAGTACAGAAATCGAGAAAGAAAGAATCGAGAAAGAATACAGTAATCGTCACTATCCGGAAGTGAAGTCCTCACTGTCCGGAAGTTCGCATATGGCAGTTACGATATTCGCAATTTATTTTTATTGGATAATTATTCAATTAGCGCCAACGTATTTTGCCTTTTCCCAATGTCATCGCAAGGAAAAAACACAAAGAGAAGAGGAACGAAGAGAAAAAAAAACGTGCAAAAAATAATATTACTTCCTGCTTCGGAGAATACCAGCAAACTCTGTATGTTACCCAAATTTATACACCGTTAATATGAAAACGATCATAACTTGGGGCATTGTTTATCTCTATAATGCGCATAACTAATCGAAAGAATATGAATAGATGAAAAAAAACGTGCAAAAAAATAATTTACTTCCTGGTCGGAGCATACCAGCAAACTCTGATGTTACAACAAATTTATACACCTGTCTATATGAAAACGATCATAACTTGGGGCATTGTGTTTATCTATAAATGCGCATAACTAATCGAGAAATTATTAGAATAGACGAAAAAAAAACGTGCACAAAAAATAATTTACTTCCTGCTTCGAGACATACCAGCAAAACTCTTGATGTTACACAAATTTACATTAACACCGTCATAATGAAAATGATCATAACTTGGGGCATTGTGTTTATCTATAAATGCGCATAAGAAATCGAGAAATTATTAATACACGAAGTCATCACTCTCCGGAAGCCCTAAGTTGTAACCCGTAATGGGGAACGCGGCTGAGCTTCCCTTCCCCATCGGCCACGCCCACGCAACAACGTGTCTTGTCATTGGTTTGGTAAATAAAAGATGCCATAACTTGGGAGCACTTGTTCGATAAATACATCAACCTTGAAAAGGCACATCCTCAGTCCCCAGCAATATAGCTGGAAAGTTTCAATTAGATCGGACCAGTGGTTGTCGAGAAACAGCGGTCACACACCACACACACACACCACACACACACACACACACACACACACACACACACAGTGCTGGATTATAGATAGATGTCTAGAGAGGTTTAAACAGATTAGTCATGGAAGTGTGTAGAAAAATCGAGGGAAAGAAGAAAGAGAGGAAGAAGAAGAAGAGGGAGATGAAGAAGAGAATCGAGAGAGAAAAGGAAGCGTTTTTTTTTTTAAAGATAAGAAATACAGTGATTAGTTGGGATGGGGGATGTAAGAATGTGGGAGAGAGTAGAAAATTGAAGATAATGTGGAGAAAAAACACAAATAAACACGATCGCACACCGAGGGGACAAAAGGTAGGCCTACGCCTCAAAGATAGGCCTCAAGCACCAGTAAGCACAAGTTCGACGAAATCTCACAAAATAGCACGATTTTTGAAAACAAAACTGAACTAGAAACACACAAGCTAACATGTATGTGAGAAAATAAACAGTTAAAACGGACAGATAACGACCCGGAAACTTAACTTTGAGATCTGTCAGCAGGGAGCCCCCAAGGAGACCTGCCAATGCTCCAAACCCAGAACCGGCAAGAACGTTGTTGTTCTTCATCTTCTTCTTGTGGACTTTTTGTTCGCAGCCTACAGTTTTCATCCAGAAACTTCCTGAAACTTGGCATATATATGTAAAAATACCCTGCGCAGACAGTAACCTTCTCCGATTTTGAAAATTCCTCCTAGAAAAAAGTCTATACGTCAAAATATCTCCGCTAATGGAAATCGCCAAAAAAATTATCTCCGAAATTAGGCAAGCTTTTTGAATTCTGTTTGTGGGAATCGAACAGGGCATTAACACAGAGATCGATATACCGCACATATGATACATCACTATTGACGTCATATCCATTTTTATGACGTCATTCCATTTTTTGACATTTTTGTTTCACAACCCAGAGTTTTCATCGGATCTTCGTGAAACTTGCCATGTATATGCAGAAAGCCAGGTGCAGGGAGTAACCTCTCCGATTTTGGAAATTCTTCCTAGAAAAAAAGTTGACGTCATAATATCACCGCTAATGGAAATCGCCCTATACCATTATCTCCGAGAACTGGACAAGCTGTTTGAATTTTGTTTGCGGGAATCAAGCCGGGCTTTAGCACAGATAATTTATCGCAAACCTGATACATCACAATGACGTGATATTCGTTTTTATGACGTAATAAGTAAGAGGACGAGGATCTTAGCTCATTTGAGCTTGTTTCAAGTAATTCTTCCCCATTGAGAGGATAAGGCCAAAAACGATATGTATGGTATGATATTTCAAAAGGTTATGGACGTATTATGACAAAACTTGGTGGATGAGTTGGGTAATTGACAAGAACAAGCCAATTAGATTTTGGTTAAGGTCTGGATGCAGATCCAGCCTATGGGTTACAAAAACCCAGTGGGTTATAAAACGTAAACTGTTCAGCCTGGCAGAGGTATGCTCTCTCCTGAGTACCGTTCTAGTTGACCTTGCTTTCCTTGCACTATTGTAAAGGCACATTGCATGTTTATGGTCAGCAAAGAGTAAAGTAATAAAGCCTGTGCTTGTTACTTGTGCTGTCAGGACCATGTATAATCCATACTGGTTTTAACCTACCTTTTACATGTTTCGGTGATGCATGGGAGGATGTCGCATTAGGAATGGATGGATGTTTACAAGGGCAAAGATGTTACCAGTAAAAAACAAAAAACAAAACAGTTTTCTGTTCATTAACGTCCCCAATTATTTCCACCTTGTGAGGTCAGCTGGGGAAAACGATTCTGGCCCAAGCCTTTCTGGAACTGGATGGCAAAGCCTGATGTATGGCCGGCAGGAATATGGAATTTGTTCAGGTTGTTGGCAATAACTCGCCGCATCTTCACCAGACATTGTGAGATCTTTAATGTCAAGCAACAACTGGTGCTGGTCGACAAGTCCTCTGGTTTAACAACCTTCCAATGCAGGGCCACGCTCTGCATGCAATACAACAGGATGACAGTATATAGCTGAGCCAACATTCAAACCCAGGCTAGACAGCTGAGAGGAGAGGCCATCCATCCATTGGGACCATGCGCTGTGCAGAGCGTTGGTGCTGCCTAAGCAGTCTCCTTTGCTATTGGGCCCAATCCTGGACGGGTCGCCACTCCGACACAGTATACCAGCATGCTGGCACTCATTTTGCCGACCTCAGCAGGATGACAAATCGAGTTAACCCCACGTGGTATTAATTCAACAGTTGAATGGGATTTTAACTCAGGACCCTGGGATCCCAAACCCACCACCCTAACCATTAAGCCAACACCAGGCATAGGAGGCGAGGCAACATGCCTCTAAGCTATCCTGCCAACACATCGCCAGAAAAGTAATGAACTGGCAAAATTCTTGAAGGACAATGAGGTTCAAATTCAAGCCATGTGTGCATGACCACATTACTCAGTTAAGATTTGCCACCGTTTCAAGTTATGTGACATTAAAGTTGGTGCCATGTTGATCGACATGTATTTTTCCATATTTTCTCTCAAAGGTCTTTGTTATTTTCAGGTTATTGAAGCGGAACTAGCTCGGTATATCAATGAGTTTCTTTTTTCAGATGTTCAACTAGAGGATTTAGAAATCGTAGGAGGAACATGTGTAAATAACTCCAGACGTAGTATAGGAAAAACAAACAAACTGATCTTAGTTGGAGAAGTCGATGCAAAATGTGAACCAGTGGATTCGATCACAAATGCTACTGGGATGGTGTAAACAAATACAAAAACAAAGACTTCAATTGACATTTTCCAGTCGGGTTTCAAAAGCACAAATCAGTGAATTATTAGAAATGTCAAAAATCTCCACATCTTATGCCTTTAATAATGGAAAGGATCCGAAAATTTCCATTACTCAAAAGCGAACAGACGCACGACACGGAAGATTAGATAGGCACAACATCAAACACAAAGATCGCATTAAAAGTATTGTGGATAGGAGGGTATAGACGCACATAGGAAGCAAATGACATGAATGACAGATTATCCGAGGATGTGAATCTCAGCATTTTTTGGTGTCCTTATATGTTCACTTAACTCATGATACTGTAAACCCAGGTTAAAATTCCATATATTGTGTTGAATCGTCTATCCAAGCAGAATGTCTTTCTCTGAAATGCAATACCATACGTACAGTACAGTATGTGCAAGTTCTTCAATGAGCCTTCTGCTATGTTCATGGACTTCCTCTTCCAAGAAGATCAGCATTACCAGGGCAGTTATAAAGCAGAGAATGCATTGTGCGATTTACTCTTGCTTTTCTCGTGATAGTCAGGACAGGATTTTGGAATTTGGCCATGGTACCATCAAAAGCTCTATTTTTAATGGCCTCTTTTTGAAAGATGTCTTTTTGAAAGATGTATCTTTCATGTACACCGGTGAATGCAAAAGCACGAGACGCATTGGCTGAACGGCACTCTCATTGGCGGCGCACTCATTGATGCAACATCTTGCCTGTGATTCACTCGGGTGACAGTTTATGGTCAGTTCTGGAAATGAACCAAACATAGACAGCTCAAAAGAGAGTACACTATCTGTAGACTGTAAGCTTATCATACCAACCCAGGAGCCTTCAGAATACTGTTGTTCTGACAGGATGGTGCAGAGGTAGTAGACTCACCTTTGAGCATTTTAGTCCTTGTTCGATTCCTAGCCCAACTATAAACTTTCAGATTGGTGCTTTCAGGCAGGATATTGCACCATGAAGGGTTGCTATCCCTCAAATGAACGTTAAGCGGGGTATCTAATCAACTAGGACTATTTGGTGGATGTTAAAGTTCCTATTAAAGTTTCAGTTTCCAATCAAATTAAAGTTATCGGCATCTTTGAAGAAAGAATTGGCAAGTTATCACCGGTACTCTGACCAAAATGACAAGTTCCCGTTGTAAGCTAATAGGGATCACTGTATCTGCGGTTGGTGTTACCCCCCAAAAACCTGTGGGCTGACCTCATAGTTTACTCCCGGCACAACATGCATACAACATGACCGACTGACTAAGATCCAGCTCCAAAAAAAAATCCAACAAGCATGCAATGATCAATACAATTTAATGTTTGATCGTGCTCCTACAAAACGAATTATAGCTTCTATTTTTTTTTTCTTCAATGCAAACAAAATGATATTCAAAGATTTGCAACATGTATGGGGAATGATTGTTTTGCAACCATTAGCTCATGAATCTCTCCAGGTGTTGGTTAATTATGAGAAGTTTCCAGGCAAGGAAATCCGACTGGATGTCTTTCATGGCCCATGAATATCCGTGTGATGCGATTGCAGTCCACGAATCGAAAGAACTGGAAAGCAAAACAACTTTTTCACCCCCAATTAAAATTAAATGTGAAATTTGATGGAACAGCAGAGGTACATCAAGAAATTGCATTTTGAGATTCTAAATGTCAAGAAATAACTGTGGGAAGCCATCAAATTAAAATAACGAAATTTAATTTTGACACTGTGATGGAATTTCCCGGTCGGGTATTTGTCATCAATGACCAGTAATTCAAATAATTCGATTCGGAATTACAACTTAGGATTGAAAATGGCACACACTACCCCGGCTGTTCTAGGAGATGGAGAAATGGCGGTGCGGGTTGTGATTTTCAGGGAATTCGTCGGGTGCAAAAGGGAGTAATTTTCTCTGAGAAAGCAACTCTTCAAGATACTGCTTTAGAAAAAAGTAAGTCATTTTAATGTATGCTGCCACCCTCATCAAATTCCAAATTCATGACTTGATCTCTGCAACGGGAAAAGCAATGGAAAATGATCAAGTGTGCTCTCTGCAAAGAGGCTGCTTTGACAGTGCTGATGCCCTGGAAGAAGTTTGTCTGTGATTGGAAGAGATTGTCGAGGCAGAAATTTTTTTTACAATCACTTTATGAAAAAGGATGAGAGAGGAAGAGCGGAAGAGGTGAAGAGAGATAGAGAGACAGA
>CM068958.1:76083521-76094974 GCA_035128595.1 Eptatretus atami | reverse complement strand
TGCTACTATGTATTGTTCTGATATAGTTTTTTACGTGATTGGGTCTTTGTGTGTCTTCTTCTTCTTCCAATAAATTTCAGAGACCTCAAGGACTATGAATCATACTGTGTCTGTGCATGCCAAAGCAAGATTTGCAATTTAGAAGCTACTGTATATATGGATGTTCTTCTTTATAAACCTATATTATGCTTATTCTTTGTTTTGACTGTGCTGCAAAATGTAACATACTATGGCATTGCAAAACATACTTGACGTGTACATTATGTATTATTTCGGAACATGCTTGGATCAAATTCACTCATTTTGCATATACAACACCTAACTGTGCCTTTGCATAATTTATAGAGGCACAACCATATAAAGCTCAACCAGTGCCTCCTTAAGTCAGGGCAGGTTTGGCCAGGAACAAGCACACGGTGGTCTCCATTTTTGGAAAAGTACTGTGTCATCATTGAGGTGAAACCAGTGAATGCTCACGACAAGATAGCCAGCTTATTATTCTTTAATAGTATGTGTGTACTAATTTGTGCAATGTCCTTCTTGTGGAGCATTAGGATGGCAGTTTATAATTGGTCCTTAAATCAATCCAGACGGGATAACACACAAGGCGAGTACACTACCTTTGGGCTATCATGCCGCACCCACCTGGATCAAATTAAAATTATCCACATACTCATCCATATTGGTGGAAACCCCTATGCCACATCTTCATTGCTTCCAAAGATGGTTTGGGGCAACACTGAAACTCCCTCCAGTAGTCTAGATCTCTCAACATGAGACAACTCACGTGTGGGCTATGTGAAAAAAACATTGCAGCAAAAAGAGAGGCACTAAACAGTAAAATGTACAAAATGCCATAGTTGCCATCATTTGACTTGCGGTTATGTGAAAGATGTTCCCACAGACAGGGGGATGGGGTTATTCAATGTAGTGGCAATGATAGAGTTCACACCAATCAACAAGACTCAGAGACGGAAACTCAGTGAAGAGTTAGTTAATAATCTGTCACTTTTTCCATTTTCACATTCACACTTCATCCACCTATGACCTTCACTAATGAAAAGTGCATTTACCCATTCACTCAATTCACCCAACATCAAATCATGGCAATATCCAAACAAGCTGTAATTTGTCAAGGCAGGTCTGGTTTCACATTTTTTCAATGTGCAGAAAGCATTTCTCCCTCAAAATAATATGATTAAAATTGTCATTATCACAGTCAAAATAGAAATTGTTTATGTTGTGAATCAGATACAATATGATGAATAATTGCTTTAGGAATAAAAATAAAATAGGACCACTGGACCGGAAGCTTATCTGGGACCTGGCCTAGTGCTGTAACACAAATTTGGTAGCATTCTGACTGTGGGTCTGGAGAGGAAGATTTTTTGAGGAATTTACGCAATTCTCCAAAATTTACTCTGTCTGCCATTTCGACATACTTCCGGTCACGTGATCAGCATGACCTCTGCGATGTAACATTCCTATTCTGGCCTAATGTTGTAATCCAAATTTGGTAGCATCTTTGACTGGTGGTTCTGGAGAAGATTTTTGAAGAAATTTACTAAGTCGACCATTTTGACCTACTTAAAGTCACATGACCGTAACAAGCTTTGCAATCCATTACCAGTCAGAGCGGAATGTTGCTGCCAAATTTCAGCTTGAGCGGTCAGGCAGTTTGGCTGGAGAAGTCGAAATAGGAGAAGGATGGACGGACAGACAGATGGACGGTGCACAATGACAAAACCTTATCTGGAATCCAATTACAGATAAGCTAAAGATACTTAAACAACTAGAATCGAAATAGGTTCAACCCTCATTACAAATACAGTATACAAACTGGAATGAGGAATCACATACTCAACTGAAATTCGAAACAGCACTCTAAATTGGAATTAGGATAACATATTTCATTGGAATTGAAACAGCACATTGAATTGGAATGAAGATACCATATTCAACTGGAATTAGAAACAGCAAACTCAATTGGAATTAGAATGCCGTATTCAACTGGACTTAGAAATAACATGTTAACTGGAATTAGAAATAACATATTCAACTGGAATTAGAAATAACATATTCAACCGGACTTAGAAATAACATATTCAACTGGAACAGAATAACTATTTCAACTGGAATTGAAATACATCTTCAACTGCAATTATAAATAACATATTCAACCGGAATTAGAAATAACATATTCAGCTAGAATTAGAAATAACATCTTCAACTGGAATTGGAATACAGATTCAACTGGAATTAGAAAATACCAGATTTCAACTGGAAATTATGAATACCAATTCAACTGGAATTACAAATACAGATTCAACTGGAATTAGCAATAACATATTCAACTGAGATTAGAAATAACATATTCACGCTAGAATTAGAAATAACATCTTCAACTGGAATTAGGAATACAGATTCAACTGGAATTAGAAACCAGATTCAACTGGAATTAGGAATACCAGATTCAACTGGAATTAAATACCAGAATCAATGGAATAAATAACATATTCAACTGGAATTAGAAATAACATATTCAACTGGAATAGAAACATATTCAACTGGAATTAGAATAACATATTCAACTGGAATTGAAATAACATATTCAACTGGACTTACAAATAACATATTCAACTGGAATTAGAAATAACATATTCAACTGGAATTATAAATAACATATTCAGCTAGAATTAGAAATAACATATTCAACTAGAATTAGAAATAATATATTCAACTGAGATTAGCAATACCATATTCAACTGGAATTTGAATAACATCTTCAACTGGAATTCGGAATACCAGATTCAACTGGAATTAGGAATACCCAGGGAAATTCAACTGAATTAGAAATAACAAATTCAACTGGAATTAAAATAACATATTCAACTAGAATTAGAAATATCATATCAACTGGAATTAAAATAACATATTTCAACTGGAATTAGAAATAACATATTCAACTGGAATTAGAAATAACATATTCAGCTAGAATTTAGAAATAACATATTCAACTAGAAGTAGAAATAATTCAACTGTAATTAGCAATACCATGTTCAACTGGAATTTGAAATAACATCTTCAACTGGATTGATACCGAGGATCACTGGATTAGAACTAGAAATAACATATTCAACTGGAATTAGAAATAACATATTCAGCTAGAATTAGAAATAACATATTCAACTAGAAGTAGAAATAATATATTCAACTGTAATTAGCAATACCATGTTCAACTGGAATTTGAAATAACATCTTCAACTGGAATTAGGAATACCAGATTCAACTGGAATTAGAAATAACATATTCAAACTGAGAATTAGACAATACAGTATTCATCTAGAATTAGAAATAACATATTCAACTAGAAGTAGAAATAATATTATTCAACTGTAATTAGGCAATACCATGTTTCAACTGGAATTTGAAAAACATCTTCAACTGGAATTAGGAATACCAGATTCAACTGGAATTAGAAATAAACATATTCAGACTAGAATTAGAAATAACATATTCAACTGGAATTGAAATAATATATTCAACTGTAATTAGCATACATTTAACTGGAATTTGAAATAACATCTTCACTGGAATTAGAATCCAGATTCAACTTGGAATTAGGAATCCAGATTCAACTGGAATTAGAAATAACATATTCAACTGGAATTAGAAATAACATATTCAGCTGAATTAGAAATAACATATTCAACTAGAATTAGAAATAACATATTAAACTGGAATTAGAAATAACATATTCAACTGGAATTATAAATACATATGCACTGAATAAAATAACATATTCAACTGGAATTAGAAATAACATATTCAACTGAATTAAAATAACATTCAGCGAGAATTAGAAATAACATATTCAACTAGAATTAGAAATAATATATTCAACTGTAATTAGCAATACCATATTCAACTGGAATTTGAAATAACATCTTCAACTGGAATTAGGAATAACATATTCAGCTAGAATTAGAAATAACATATTCAACTGGAATTTGAATAACATATTCAACTGGATTTGAAAAATAACATCTTCAACTGGAATTAGAAATAACATATTCAGCTAGAATTAGAAATAACATATTCAACTGGAATTGAATTAACATATTCAACTTGGAATTTAAAATAACTCTTCAACTGGAATTAGGAATACCAATTCAACTGTAATTAGAAATACCAGATTCAACTGGAATTATAAATAACATATTCAGCTGAATTATAAATAACATATTCAACTGGAATTAAAATAACATATTCACTGGAATTGGAATAACACTATTCAACTGGATTAGTAAAAATATTAAGCTGAATTATAAATAACATATTCAGCTAGAATTATAAATAACATATTCAACTGGAATTAGAAATAACATATTCAGCTAGAATTATAAATAACATATTTCAACTGGATTGGAAATAACATATTCAACTGGAATTGGAAATAACATATTCAACTGGACTTAGTAATAACATATTCAACTGGAAGTAGAAATAGTTAACATATTCAACTGGAATTAGAATTAACATATTCAACTAGAATTAGCAATACCATATTCAACTGGAATTAGATACTCGACAGGAAATAGAATAGAAGTACTGTATTCAATGTATGCACCATCCTGTTAACTGGGCTTCCTGTCACTAGCATTCGTTGGTGGAGGTTAAATATCTCAAGGTGTCCTTCATGAAGAGTAGGGAGCTCTTGCCAGCACCCTGGCCAAATTTCTCTCCTGACTGCTAGGAAAGCAATGGAAAAACACGTCGCATCAACCAAGCCAATAAACTGCTTCCACCTCAGGTTTCACCCTTGATGACCCTGGGTCAAGGTTGTTGGTCTGATTCCATGTGAACGTGTGCTGGTGTGTGTGTGTGTGTGTGTGTGTGTGTGTGTGTGTGTGTGTGTGTGTGTGTGTGTGAGCCAACCAAGGGCAGCCTGTCTTCTCACCTCACAGGATGTTGCTATTCGGTTTCGCCGTGTGGTTAAATGTTTGAATGTTTGGCCAACATGCTTGTCTTCACAATCTTTGCATTGTATGTTCTTTATGGCATTCTTTCTGTCAAATGTATTCACGTGGTCCTTAGTTTTGACAGCTGTGCTCATAAGGATGCTCGGAGTTATTGGGTAATGTTAATATTGTACTGATGTACTACGCAGCTTGGGGTTTCAGAAGCGTGTTGAATATATGGAAGTGTCACATTGTGTGCTGGTATAGTTCCTTGTCTTGTGGACAGTAGACAGATCCTTCTCTTGACTGTTGCTGCTGTGTTTGGGTTTCTGGTGACACGTAGTGGTTTTCTTGCAGTAATTGAGTGATACACAGTATCTTCCTTTGGCATTGTTCACAGTCACTGCAGTGTGTTTTTGTGCAGTTAACTAAGCTGCGAACACAACTTATTTTATTACTGGCCACTGCGGTATTCCAATACTTTGTCTTTGGGTATTGTTTTACGATACACTTGCAAGTGTAACTTGCCATTCCTGTCCCTGGCCAGTTGTACGTCCTGGAATGGGAGAGTCCTGGCTTGTACTACTTTACACGTGAACTGTATTGCTGGCCACATCGAGTTGATCTTTGTGTGGAAACAGTCATAATTTGCCTTCTTTAAGATTATGAATGTATCATCAATGTTACATAGCCACAACCTCAGAGAAGCAGGGTCACCGTTTAGCAGAGATGTCAACAATAAGTCACCTGAGCCAAGTCTCAAGTAAGTCTCGTCATTGAAGGCGTCTCAAGTGAAGTGTCACGTCATAATGTCATTACCATAATGTCATTATCTAATGAAATTTGATGTTGTGAATGGGCCATCTGAAATTTTTATACCACACGTTTGACATACAGCACTCCTTTTATTCAATGTAGCTTCAAAATGTTTATAAACATATAAAATCACCCTCGGAATCTCCACCACGCTACCGATAATGAAGTGGAGTGCACATGCGTAGAGAGTAGCAGCCAATTCCACAGTGACACTCAGTCTCGACAGCATAATGGTAAGAACGTCCACTCAAAGCTCAAACCAGTGAGTGAGTGAGTGTGTGTGTGTGTGTGTGTGTGTGTATTTTAGTTCCATCTGGAGCTATAAAACACGGAGACTAAAAAAAACAAAACAAGGAAGATGCTAAATGAACCGAGCAGCAGGCAATATCAATTCCATACGTACGTCGTATGGCATACATGCCTCCTGAATTCAAGGACATAGAATCCATGTAATGAAAGATACTACAGCTCTATTTGCTTTTCTCTGTAATTTAACTAATTTTACTCCACTAGACACATGTATGTGTGATCGGAGGCCCGGAGCTGAGCGGCTCTTTGGACGCTATATAACTCATACCTTTTCTCGATTTATGCAAATTTGAGGCAAATCTATTTATGGAGTCTGTGATCCCTTTGGTGCGTGACTCCAGTGGTCTTTGTTTATAAACACAATCACATCCTGCCAGACATCGAATAAAAATTAGTCACAAAAACATCACAGATATATATATATATATATATATATATATATATATATATATATATATTATTTATTTATTTTGATATCGTGTTCATTCATTTATCGTCATTGACAACAAGTTTACAAGCTCAAGTCTCAAGTCAAGTTGCAAGTCACATTCGACTCGAGTCGCCATCTCTGCCGTGTAGTGTTTGTTCTTCAAAGTGTTCTGCCTCGTTTGGCTTCATGGCTAGGGTGATGGGCTTGGGAGCAGAGAGTCCTAAGTTCTAATCCCACTCGGCTGTTCAATTAATAGCATGTGGGGTTGACTCAGCCTGTCATCCTTCTGAGGTCGGCAACATGAGTACCAGCTTGCTGGGATGTTTGAGCCATTCGAGTATCCTGCGTCAGAGTGCCGACCTGTCCAGGATTGTGCCCAACAGCGCAGTAGACTGCTTCGGCAGCACCAAAACTCTGCACAGAGTATGGTCCCAATGGATTTTGATTTTTTGGGGGATTCAAAGCATTGCATCACCATTTTGGCGATGAGCCCTGAGATGGGTAAGCCCATTGGGGTTCCTGCATGTTCAAGATCGTATATAGTATGTCGAATACATAGTAAAGTTTGAGGCAAAGTTGAATGAGTGGCATGAGATGGCTGGGGCTGAGGTGGCTGATATTGGCTAGCTCTTCAGCTCTTGGTCATTAGTGATGTAATGTAAGGTCTGCATTGCTAATTAAATGGGTATGGGTGTGATCAATGAAATAACATCAAATGAGACCATAGTTCTTCAATTCTTGAGGCAGACATTTCTGATTCGTTCTTTACGAATTTTGCGTTCTTTATGTAGTGTGCTGGATGGGCTAAGTGTTTAAGTTGTTGGACAAGAAACTTAGCCAGATTGTGAGTGAGTGCTCCTCCGAGAGCCACAATGGGTCGTAGGGGGACACCAATCTTGTGAATCTTTGATAACCCATAGAAGCGTGGAATGATGGTTATTGTGATGAAAATGGCTTAAGGGGTAAGAGGACTAATTAACCATCTCACAATTAACATAAGAATAAGTTATCCTGTAGTTACCCCAATTAGCACTGTCAGGAGCGATTGTGTAGACAGATCCTCATCTCCATGCCAGCCCTATGTATATGTGTGTTTGTTCCTCTAACCCCATTTCTTTTACTTAATTTCTGACCCTGTGCTCGTGAGGTAATGGCCTCTGAGAGGGCGTGGCCATTGGCGCGTGGCATCATCACAGCCGGCGCTCCATGCCGATCGGGTCACATGGCTGGCAGTGCAACTTATGGGGAACAGCAATGACAGCAGGCACATTGGAAATAAAAGCCACCATGAGAGCACATTGCATCATTTGAGAGTGAGTCACAGCTGTCATGAGTTACAGTTGCAGTTAAATCTGGAGCTGACAAGTTTCCATCTGGTGAGGTGACCCAAGTCTGATGGCAGTTAAGGAGTGAGATGAGGCAGAAGCCTCAGCATGCAGTGCGAGCAGCAGCAAGCCAAAATTAGAGCTGTAGTGATCAGGATACACAGTGGGACACTAAACAAGTGCTCCGGCGTGCAGTCCGGCTTGCCTCAACACATGCCATCCTCCAGCACTCAACAGAGGGAATGCCAACCTTCTCTGTCTCTCTGTCTCACACACACACACACACACACACACACACACACACACACACACACACACACACACACACACACACACACACACACACACACACACCCTGTGATCCTGAGTAAGTCTGCATGTTAAGATTAAACAGGAAAACAGCCGTTGAGTCCTTAATTGTCGAGTTAAGTGGCCAGCAAGGTTTGTCGTCCTGTACCTTTCACACACTGTATTTGCCCTATTGTGGTCCCCATCATCTTTATCATTAAAGTCACTATTTTATGTGCATTGCTGTGGTTTTTATGATGTAACCATACCTCCAGCATGATAATTTATTGTTAAAAGAAATAAGTGCACCCAAACAAATGAAATTAAAACAGTAATTTTCCTACACACATGGCTTTCTGACACTTGAGCAGTCTTGCCTCATGCTTGGGCATTCTGCATCGTTTTACTCTGGAGAGACCTGCCCTGGTGTATTATATACATACATATATATATATATATATATATATATATATATATATATATATATATATATATATATATATATATATATATATATATGTATGTTGTTGCAGTTCTAGGTACCACATGCCTCCAAGGCAATGGCAACCAACATATCGTGCTCCCAAGACAGTTATTCCATTAATATACATTTAGATAGTCCCTTCCCTTCTGTCGAGCGGGACAACGGGACGTGCATTGCGGGGATCTCATAGCTAGGTTTGCTTACATCACTAACTTCATTTCACCTCTTCTTTTCTGCTTATTCCTGAGGTAAATCCGAATTTGGGTCCTCGCGTAGGCTAGCAGGCACTGCGCTTGGACACCCGATTGGCAAAGCGCAGCACAGCGCAGAGCTCCCGTCCTCAAGCGATCCCTCAACCCAACTTTTGCGCGGCACAGCGCAGAGCACCCGTCCTCAAGCGATCCCTCAACCCAACTTTTGCGGCAAGTCATAGAGTATGCCCGGCAGCTCGAGATGATCAGCTCGAGCTTCCGATGATCTGGGATGAGATTGCTGGTTGCATTGAAAAGGCATACGAACAAATATCTCTTAAAGAGGCTGCACGGATGTTGTTTTTCACAACACAGAAGCAAATGACCCTATTTCGGGCGAACGAGAGCACTGGCCACGTGCTTAATGGGGGATCCACGTGCACTGTGTGGAACGTGCTCGAAGGCAGACCCGTGTGCCACTCGCGACACTTTATTATCATACAGAGCAGGGCACGAATGGCACACATCTTACCGTCTGTGCATGGGTTTGCCATAGCATCTTACTTTCTCGCCTCTCCGGCCAGCGAAGCCGTGATCAGGCAGGAGCATGCTGTACAGCTCGGGCTGTGTGGCGCATCATGGAGCAGGCACATTGACCAGCGCGAGCCTGGGGTGCCCGGGCGGGCATGCGGGGACGACATGACCCTCGGCTGGTCGTCAGGGCACGGTCCGGGAGTTCGTGCAAGGCAATTAATGTCACGGAGTTCGGTGCGGGGCGATGCATATCATGTCGTGAGGTCGGAGTGAGACGATTTCAAGCTTGGGGCCATCTTGCCGGAAGTGGAGTGGAGCCGCTTCCGGCCATCGCGGCTGGGCCGTAGCGGGCCAGGGCCAATCAGAGCGCCCGATTCGGGTGACGACGCATCGCTTTGGGGTGGCCCCCCGCTCCGCACCGCGGGGCTTATAAAAGCTGGATGGAGAAGCCGTTCTCTCTCTCTCACGCACTGGATCTCGACTCAGCCTTCTGTAGTCATCGCCACGACTCCGGCTCCACTTCTCCGTCCACACTTCACTGACTCCACCCCACCTGGTCCCGCCTACCACTCCACCCACTTGCTCTCAACTCCGCCTTCTCCACCCAAAACCCTCCCTTCACGCCCAATGGTCGCGTCTCAATCTCTGGACGACGCCAGCTGCACGAAGTGCCACGAAGCAAGAAACAGCGTGCCAGCTGTCAGAGAGATATCTCCCAGTGGAGATATCTCCCCCAAAACGCAATCGTGCAAGGTATTCAGAGACCATTAGCCTCATCTCCTCTACTTTTTCTCTTCATCAACTCCTCCTCTACTGGTTGTGTGTGTGTGTGTGTGTGTGTGTGTGTGTGTGTGTGTGTGTGTGTGTGTGTTTGTCCTGGTGTCTGTCCTCGTAAGTTAAGATTACAGAAGATTATGATCATTATTTTGGGTTAAGTGTGCTCTGTGTCTGCTTTCGTAAGTTGCATGTACAAAGTCGCACCTCGCGCTTCTTTCTATCCCTGCATTACACACACGAATAAAACTATTCACTGTACCACATAACTTTCCTTGCTTGCTTGTAAATAAATAATTATTAGAAATGTTCCCAGCTCGTTTTCGGCTGTTCTTTCATTGATCCAGCATGGTCTGAATACTAGCTTAGCCGGGGCTTTATTCCCAATGATCCGTTCCTTTTAGCCGGTACGTCCTTGGCAGTGTCGCTCGGCTGCATCCGATCCAACATTGGTGGGAAATCTAACCTGGAACAACACACTTATCGACATAACTGATCTTCGGGGAACCTGAATCGGTGATCTGTGAATTTCACAACCTTAACAATATAATAATATATAATATATATATTTATATATATATATTCTTTTTTAAAAAAATAAAAAGACCCAGCCACATCTCTCACCTGTGAATGGGAGAAATAGCCAATCAGCTCTCACCTGATCAACTAAACCCAGGCGGCTTCAAATTATATTAAACAATTGACCCTCCCACACTCCTCGAGACGAAGAATCTGCAGAGAGCAACCCAAGAAACCTGCACAAGGTAAGTGCTATGCTGTTTCAAACCAATCCTCAGCTACTGGTCCAGTAGCTTAGGAGGTTGTAGCATTGGGATTCTCGTGTGTGCAAGGAACTCTATGAAGGGGTCAAAACAGCATACGCTTACTGTGTGTAAGTCTTCTTTCGTTGCTTTATGCAGCTTCTTCGGCTAGAGGAGTGTGGGAGGTGTCAATTGTGTGTTGTGTGTGTGTGTGTGTTGTGTTTGGTGTTGTTTTGGTGTTTTGTGTGTGTGTTATGTATACATGTTATATTATATATATATATATATATATATATATATATATATATAATATATATATATTTGCGGGCTGGGGGTCGGGTGAGAGGGCCACTAGAGGGGGAAGCTATCTCGGCTCCACCAGCCTCCCTGGAATTGTAGGCCATTGCACACGGATAATTCCATGACGCGGCGAGTCGCTAACCAACCGTGGATGCCAATAACTCAACCGCATGACCTAGGGTCCTCCCTTCTATGGTTAAGCAGGTTACTAATTAATCACATGATTTAATTACCGGGAACATGCCCTCGATATGCCTTGTCCGAGCCGGATCATTTTACT
>CM068958.1:76029110-76073030 GCA_035128595.1 Eptatretus atami | reverse complement strand
GTGTGTGTGCACGCGCACTGTCCGTCTCCTATTTTGATGTCAGTCAGTTACTTAGAAAGTTATATCAGGCAGTCAGTTAATTAGAAAGGTCATTTAATTGTTTTCGTTGCAATTATTGATTATTGGTATACATCTAAGTTTGCCGAATGAGTGGCTGTTGTTTGGATTGTCGGCCTTGGTTGTACAAGTTATTGTTTGATCTTTTTCTGTCTCAAAGTGTCATATCAAACTTCATACTACAAGTTGAAGTAATTATCCAGATCTATATAATATATATATATAGTATAATATAATAACTAAATATAATATATATACACATATATAACCGGGCATAGTGGCGTGCGCCTGTAATCTGGCTACTGGAGGCTTGGGTTGGAGGATCGCTTGAGGACGGGCACTCTGTGCTGAGCCGTGCTATGAGAGGGTGTAGGGCAGCCCGGAATCATGGCGAAACCCAATCCTTATCCCTGTGTCGTAAGAGGCGACCAGGGTTGCGTCAGGAAGGGCATCCGGCGTAAAACCTATGCCAAATCAGTATTCGGATCATAACGGATGATCCGCTGTGGCAACCCCTAACGGAGACAGCCGAAAGAAGAACAACAACATATATACACACACACACATATATATACACACACACACATATATATATTATATAATATGTACAATAAATATATGTAGATATATATCCTCTCGTCTCTCTGTCTCTTCTCTCTCCCTCCCTTTCTCTGCACCTCCTCCCCTCTTATTCTCCCAGGGGCGAATTTTCAAACGATCTTCCACCATCTTTCTAGAAGATGGTCAGATTTTGGACCACAAATATCAAATGATATGATTTTTAGCCATCTTCCAAATACTGTCTGTTCCATATCAAATAATTTGATTGTTTTGATAAACTCTGTATCAAAATCCCCCACAAAGTATGTTGTTAATCAAAAATTATTTAAAATATATAAAACATTTACCAGAAATATGTCACAAAGAGGCCAAGTGGTTGATTTCAGTCCAGAGTTTGTTTGAATTTGGAGTTCGAAAGAAACAAAACTAGGTGAGGATAAGTCGATTTAATTTTCTTCACAATATTAGCATTCAATGTAAATTTTTAGATTGTAGGAGGTTTGATAAACAAATTGTTTTCGAGTATTGTGTGGCTCACATATTGTGTTAAATGCTGAGTAAATGGTATAAACGTGACTGCACTATTTTTTTAAACATGTGCTATAATATGACGTTTCACATATTTTCTAATTTTTGTGCAATATTCCATGCTTGCTCAACTGGCTTAAATGCTGCTCGTTTGCTCCCATGTGCCGACTAAGTGCCTTGCCCTTTGTCTATCCCTTTGGTTTGATTGTCTCGTCTTTTTCCCTCCTTTCCTTTCACGTGAGTTTGCCTAAATCGCTGCCTTTCCTCTACAATGAGAGAGGGAGGGCGATTGAGCACCAACTATTCAAATTCAGTCATAGCCCTTAACGGTATTCCCATATCCTCTTACTTTGTGGTTCAATGTTAACATCCTTTCGAACCCATATATATATATATATATATATATATATATATATATATATATATATATATATATTTGTACCAGGACAGATGATTATTTCTCAGATTTGCTTTCCCTTATTTTTTGTAATTTTGATTTTCATTAAAATTTCTTCAGATAGCCTTCTTTCCCACAGTCTATGGAGACTCCGATGGTGAAATAAATAGCTCCTCTGTCCACACCGTTGCACCTGTTAAACAAGAGATGCACACACCTTCAAAGTCCCAACAATCTCTGGTGGTGTATAACTTATCGTTCCTCAAACCTCCTCTGAATCCGAATGTGAGAACTTGGTTGTACTGGCAGATGGAATTGTGGTTGAGACAGTTCAAAAAACAAAATAAATCTGAGATCGAAGAGAGTGTTCGGGAAGAGTATTTATCCCAGGGAATGCCCGATACTGTCTCTGTTGTGGCAATTTGTACTTTTCCCCTTTGTTCTTTCGGAATGGAATGCTGAGTTCAAAGACCATTTCTCTGATCTAATGGATTTTATAAAACTATCAGAGAATATGTCACCAGAGTCAGGATGTCTTTTCCGACTTATACTTTCAGCGACCTAAAAATGTATTTGAATAGGGAAAGGTTTGGTGGAGCAACATCAATACAACTAGGTGCTGAATGTCACAAGAAGAATTGCTATTGGTGACTTGAATATGAATGGTGATGGTGGATCATCCGTCGACAGGTTTCTGGTTCGGGACTTGGTTCATATACAAAAACTTGACATTGGCTTACTACAAGAAACACGCGTATCAGAAACACCACAGCATGAATGGCTATGCCTTTCAGGGGAAGCTGTTTATTTAGTCATGAAACAGCCTCCATATGTTTTCTTCTGGCTGTTTTGTTTTCCATGAACCAGAGAAAGGATATTTTGCTTCTGTTCAATTTGACAATGAAGAGCTTCCTTTGCTCAATTGGAGAAGGCAGTTAGTATAGAGTACATACAGTACCATGTTTGTTTTGATCAGCTCAGAAAGCTCTGTTTGTGATGACTTGATCAGAAAGCTCTCTTTGTCAAGACTTGACAAGTTTAGTATATTTAACGAATCTGTGAATATCATTACATCCACTTAGGTAATTGATGCAATGTTTCCTGTTTCCAATCTAGTGGTTATGGAATTTACTCCTATTTCAGTTACTTGGAATCGTTTTTTTTGGAAATGTAATGCTGGTCTTTTAGACAACAAGATTATTATAGTACAAGCGCTAAGGGAGGTTTAATCTTGTCCGAGGCCATTCAATTTGACGGTGTTTTCTTCTCGGGCCATCAGTGGATTTTTCACAGATGAGCACTATATTACACAGGATAAAGTAATACCTTGATTAACAAAAATAAGAATTTTCTTTTTTACATGCAGAATTATTTGACAGTCTTATGTTTGTTTTTCAGTATTGGGGAGCCATTGTCACCTTTTCACTTATTTATAAATGAACTAGCGAGCATTCTTGATCTCCGGGCAGGGGTACCCTCTTCAGTGGGCAAAGTGCTGCAGCACTGTCTTGGAAATGCACTTTATAAATTTTTGTCATTTTTGAAACAAATTTTATGGATCACAACATATCACACTCCATAGTCTTTCTCAGATGATAAAGGAAGATGATTTGTAATACTGGCTACCACCAAAGGTGGCGCTATTTCCGCCACACGTCAATTTTGGAGTTTCGGTAACATCCACATTTGCTCCATTGCAGCAAGATATCATTATGATATTGTGTTTGCAGGTTGAAAGAAAATGTTGGAAATTTGATTGTCTTGTGTTTATTGTCCTGACAGTTATTAACACCATTTTACTTCTTTGTTTTTTACATGTATATTACGCATATCATTATGATATCATGCTTGCAGATTGAAAATTATCCTCTCAAAATGTACAGACCAGGAACATAAGCACTTGCAATAAAATTAATATTTATAGTTTGCCCAGAATGACCATGGATCAGATATCATACCTTTTGGCTTCTGTAACTTTAGCCCATTTTAATTTGTTTACCAGCCTGGTGTTGGCTTCGTGGTTAGGGTGGTGGCTAACAAGTATTGTATCACCTTTTTTTCGGGTGATAATTAATTCAAAAAACGCCAAAGACCAAACAATAGAAGCTCAACCGGAACGGGTTTTGAACAAATCAAAAACTTTTACATGTTGGAAATCACAAAAAATGAATAAAAGATGCTCAGTGATGAAACATGGCAGTAAACTAAGGAAGCCGCAAACGTTGGGTTGATGAGAACAAGGTGTCAAAGGACCCTTCGAAGGAACCAAAAAATTGTGAACAGCTACCAGAAATACACGAACAAAGCCATGGATATCATAGTAGTTGTTAAAATTTTTCACAGTTAATCTGAAAAAGTGTGCTGGAAAGGAAGGAAGTCCAGTTCGGTGTTTCACAACGAGACTCATGAAGTTCTACAATAAAACCTTCATCTAGTTTGCTATTGACTTGTCAAATGTGTTTGACTACCCCATAACTCATGTGCCAATATCACTTACACATATCGACGGATCACCTAATAAAACAGACATGTCTAAACTCATGAAAAGCTTGAGAGCCAAGCAGTCAATGCAGCACTTGATGTGATTAATGTTGTTGTTGTTGTTGTTGTTGCTGTTGTTGATGCAATGTTTTTAATTGAGACACTGGCAAATCTCCCAAGTACGTTTGATGACGTTGCCCTGTTGATCCTCACAAAATTGTGTATCTTTGCTCAACGGGTAAACTTTGTGTGTGATACGTACAACAGGCCAACCATAAAGGATTTTGAGAGACAAGTCATAGGTCAACCGTTTCAGAATTTATGATTGCTGATATTGATGAAGAAAAACGAAGCCAGCATGGATGCCATCACACAGCTTGGTGACTCGTGTTACATATAGTCAGATATTACATCCAGCATGGAAGCATTTGTTTGTGTCTGATATGGAAAACCATACTTGTCAAGTGTAAATTATGTTTGGCTTGTATTGTTCCATGAAGCCACTTCACACATAATCAAGGAGTGTCCCCTTGACAGTATTACGCAAAGTGACATGGGCTCTTGGTGAATTATACCTTGCAGGTCAGTTCTTGTTGAAAAGATCAAGAGCTCAAACTGTGGCTTCAATTTGGAAAATGCCCACAATTGTGCTCCAGCCATACACAACCTGACAGAGGATGGCTGGAAGCTTCGCAAAGGTCGTTATCACATTTCATGGTTTTGAAGTGGATTTAATCGCACACGACATCTGTCAACACATGGATGACAACTCATCTGCCGATTCCGAGTGGGACTTTGATGAATCGAATTTTGTGCCATTGAACAATCGATAACATTTTATCTGAACTGATAGTATTGGTTAAATGAGAAATATGGACAATGACAATAAGCACATGTAATAAGCATTTTAAAAACTTTCCGTTGCCATAACTTCTGTGTATGAAAACATTAAAAATATTTATATTGTCGAGTCCACAGCGGTTAAGTTAATTCCCACCCTTGGCCCAGTTGTTGCAGACGGGGCAGTTAACACCAACCTGGACGGATAGCCGAACGATTTCCCTTGGAGGCAAACAGCTAAAATCCTTCGAGATTATGGCACGCATGGGACGGGAGGCGGCAAAGCACATACCAGAAGAATTCACCAGGACGGAAGCACAAGGGTTAATACTCGAACCCACGACAAATAGACAGACACAAGCAAATGTAATAAACAGGAGTTTAATGAACATAAATCAAATATTTTAAACGGGAATAAATCAATGCGTCACAATGAAAACATGAGGTAAGCTAAAGCAAATTTTGAGACATCTTTACACAGACTCAAATACAGACAAGGGGAAAGATAAAATAAAAGAAAGGCCTCTCTTTATTCTGGCACTTAGCTGTGTGTCCAGAGATGATCTTTTAGTTGCCTGGCGATCGAACCGCATCATCCTTCGTGGGAAACCACACCCAAAATGGCACCAAGCCACTCTCTGGGCAGGAAACATATGGGAGGTAATTTGTGTGGCAGTATTCAACACTAGGGCTCACCGTCATAGTCTCTTTTCATGAACGAACTTGCCACACTGTTCCTCTCTAAGCACTGGGTCTGCTCACCACCATGGCCCACCTTCTTACTCGAACATGCAACAGGATAATGCTGAGTTATCGCTGAGCGACATGCTCCTCTTCTTCTCTCTCTCTCTCTCTCCAAATAATACAACGTCACGACTCAGCCGAACAGTAATGGCTAGCATCTTGCTCCAGCATGTGGGCAAATTCACACAGCATGAACACGAAAATCACACAGTCTTCTTCGTCATGTCGAGGAGAAGCTAGCCAGCGAGACCACACAGCATGAACACGAAAATCACACAGCCTTCTTCGTCGTGTCGAGGAGAAGCTAGCCAGCGAGACCCTCCGTCTCAATCGCATACCTCACACCCACTATCTGCTCTCCGATCATGCTCCCCTTTCTCACGTCGCACTGACCAATCCCAAGCCTCGGAGCGTGGCCTGCCGGTTGTTGTTGTTAAAGCGTCGTTCCTCTTTATAGCCGGCTTTGTAAGTGCAAAAATGTAGGAAAAGGTCACAGGAGGCAATCACATACTGGGAGAAATTTGCCTTAATCCCTACCTAATTATCACAGCACCACCCTTCCTGTGGTGACACATAACAATCTTAAGCTGACACTTTTCCTTACTTAATTTACATTGAGATGTCTTCTGCTCATCCACGGACCATGCTATATTATATAATCCTTTCTTTACTACGAAATCCCTCTATCTACCACACAAACATAACAATATTATTCCTTATTAGATATGATGTTCTATTTTCATCTAAAATATGCATATGATGTGTGAAAAGTGGGAAAGATGCTGATTTTGACTCCATTCGGTGTGTTCCGGTTTGCACCTTAATTGTAAGGTGACTTGAAATTCGACCCCATGATGTGGGTCTCCGGCCAGAGAAATAACTTTTTTAAACTAAAATAAATACCAACAAGCCAAATGGTCTCAGACATAAGACTAAATCCCCCTTTGCTCTTGCTCCATATCACTGCTTTCAGGTATCTTGGGACAAGTCACATTAAAGAAAAGGCATCTTTTGTTAATTTGCAGCTTTATTGGAATAATGTGAAAGCCCATACCCAAGTCAGTTCTCAACAATATAGTTTATTTTCGATGGTCAGTGTAAATAGTATGACAATTTATGATTGGAAATTCTGAAGCTGCAACAACGCCTGGGATGTAATCTTAAAGTTGATGAAAACAGCTCTTGCGACAAAAAGGCACGGATCTTCGGTGAACTGACTTGAGAAGGAGCCATTGATGCTATGATTTGGTTGAAGAGGATATTTTGTGCTTGCGAGACACCACTTGCATATTTTTCTCCAAGTGTAGCAGAAGTCAAGAGATGTTTAATATGAGATCAGTTCATGGGAATTCTGTACTACGAATACCTTTTACCCCTATTTATATTCTAAAAGGTCACATGAAGTGACACTGCACTCTGAGACATACAGTATCTAGCTATCTCCCATGAAAGTGACCAGTGAAATCCCTGTTAAGAAACTCTCCGAGACACTCAGCGGCATCAAAGTTGTAACAGCTCCTGGGATAGATGAGTTTCCCCAATAATTTCACATGTCCTTTTGGGACTTGTTAGGCTCAGAACACCCCCGTTAACCCCTCCAACCCCAAATCCACCTCCTTCCAAATTTCCAGTTTTTCCTTCTTGAGAGTCTGTTTCTGTATCCATCTTATCCACCCCATCCTCCCCGACCTCTCTTTCCTCCCTACTTCCCGTATTTGTCCAAGTCTCCTTGTAGTTTATCATTCAACCCTGCTGTTGGTGTTTCCCTGCTCTTTCTACTGTTCCTTTTGTTCTGTTACATCCTTAGAGTGTGGCCAGCTTGATGAATTATGTCTCAGTTGTCTGATGATGGTAATTTCTTCATTGCTAAAGAAGGGAGGCTTACTGAAAAGTGATGAACTGACATCTAGTTTCCTTGTTGCGTAAACGATTACAGGATTTTCTTTTTCAAAGCCATTGGCCAATCAGGTGAAGTCTGCGCAAGACCACTGCACACTACTGTCCCCTTTGACCAAAATTACTGCATTCTTTAGAGGTCTACATTTGAAAACATATTTAATGAGGGAACTTGTTAATGGATTTAAATAGAAAGGGAAGGTTTAGGGCTTGTTTTCATCTGTCAGGATAAATCATTTGATGGTGGTGATCATGAGTATTTCTTTCTGGCTTTTATTGTTTTGGAAATCCCTTTTTTCCCCCATTTGTTGTCCCCCGCCCTCCGAAAAGGTCGGACATGGGGGACATTAAAATGAGCTCCGTCCGACCGACTGATCATCCATCCATGACCGATCATCCGTTCATGTATTTTTGTATACGCAATATTTCAAAAACCGTTGAACATTTATCTTTCATATTGCAGACATCTATTCATCATGACATTATCTCAACCTGATTAAATCACCGCGGTGATCGGTTGAATTATGTTGCCATGGCAACCATCTCAGTATTTTGGCTTGTGTCCGCAACATTTACAAAACCGTTGAAGATTTAGCTTTCATATAACACATCTATTTCTCAGATCACCCAAAAAGGCAGGGGGCCTCGAGTGTCAGCACATTGTTTTCTTTAAACAAACATTTACGTTTATTGAAAGTCAACAATGAACTTTGTCCACCTTGAGAGATATACCAGGGCTGTCTACCTTCTAGTATATTGTATAGCTTCGACATTGAACCCCTGCTGGTGCATCTGCAAACATTGCACATTGGTTTTAAAGTTTCTCACTCGACTGATAGCCCAATCACATCATCATGTGATTATGTGGATAGTTTCTGATTTGTTTTTCATAATCAATGTGATACTCGTATTTATAGTCTTTAGATTTAGATTCATACGATTTAGAGTGCATCATCTATTCATGCATGTTTTGCTAGTTCTCTATCGTGTTTTGGTAGTCAATAATTTGTTAACTGTTATTCTATGGCACAGAAGGTGTATTTGCCTGCAGCCTCCTATGGTCCAGCTCAGATTCACAGGTTTCTGGTAGATTTATTTTAGGATGGACACCACTAACTATGGCCTGGGGTGCTGAACCTGTCTTTATGAATGTGGCCAAGGCCTTGTTGATGTCATAAGCTCGGCAATGGCCTTTCACTTGCCTTTTATGTAAGACTAGCTAGAAGCCAGTGGTAAAATACGATATAAAAATAAAAATAAAAGGAAGCCTGATATTCTTGCACTGGTTCAAAGAGCTGAATTGAGGCAGTACTATAATTTCCCTATTGATTTGGATTAATTTAAAGAAACTTTGACTTATTAATTATAAACTTCCCGTTGGTGTGGAGTAATTTGAAGCAACTTTTACATCATTTATAGTCTCTGAGGAGCATTTCCATGTTTCGAGGGTTTGGGGGGGGGGGGGGGAGGGTGGAGGAACAGACACATATGAGCCTTTTAAATATACTGTACAGACTCTAGACCTAGAGTAATACATTGTGAAATCCAAACTCATATTTATTCGCAGCAAATAAAATTGTTGCGGTTCTCGGAACCGCATGCATCCAACAGATCGTGGTCCCAAGACGTTATTCCATTAATATACGTGTAGATAGTCCCTTCCCTTTTGTCTAGTGGTACAACAGGGCGTGCGTTGTGAGGGTCTCATAGCTAGGTTTGCTTACATCATTCCTTCTTATTTCATTTCTAACGTCATTTCTACTCTTCTTTTCTGATTATTCCTGAGGTAAATCTGAGCCACGTGTGCCCTTCGCTGTAGATGGGTCCTCAGCAAAGCCAAGCAGGCATTACACCCACACCCTCCATAGAAAACACAGCCGCCAAGCACACGCAGCGGTAATTTCCACCCAAACAGGAAACACACCAGCACGACACCCACGCTGCACGGAACGCGTACCGAGGTCGATAATATAAAAGCAACCCCACGCCATGTTGCGCGGGATGCGAGTGTGCAAGGCACAACCGCGTTCCTTTCACACCATTTCTGGACTAATTATATGATCGGGTTTCGCCCCACGCACACGATAGCAGAGTCGGGCAAACGCGAGCGCTGGCCACGTGCGTAATGGAGGATCCAGCCGCACTGTACGGAACGTGCTCGAAGGCAGAACCCATGCGCCGCTCGCGACTTTGTTATCTACAGAGCAGGGCACGAATGTAGCACTCGCGACACTTTGTTATCGTACAGAGCAGGGCATGAATGTACCACCGCAACACTTTGTTACCATGCAGAGTGGGGCACGAATGGACACATCTTACTGTGTGTGCATGGGTTCCCATAACACCTTACCTTCTCGCCTCTACGGCCAGCAATCTGCATCGGGAGAGGCATGTTGTGCAGCTCAGGCCACGTGGCGCACACAGACCAGGCGCGTTGGCCAGCGCTGGTCAGGGCCACCCGAGCGGGCATGCGGGACGACGCTGCCCTCGGCCGTCATTAGGCACGGCCCGGGGTTCTTGCAAGGCAAGCATGACGCGGATTTCGGTGTGGACATTCATATCATGTTGTGGGTCGTAGTGGGACATCTTTGCGGCATGGGGTCACCTTGCCGGAAGTGGAATGTTGCTGCTTCCGGCCATCACGGCCAGGCTGGCTGGGGTCGGGGCCAATCAGATCCCCAATTCGGGCGATGTCACCGAGTTTCGGGGTGGCCCCGCCCTGGCCGAGGGGCCTAATAAGGTCCGAGCGGATCTCTTTTCTCTCTTCCTGCCCTGCCTTGCCTTCCGCTCAAGCTGGACCTCGACTCACCTTCTGTCGTCATCACTTTGACTTCGCCTTCTGTCGTCATGCTGGGCTCCTCCTCCTCTTCTCGGCTCACACGACACTGAATCCACCCTCCCAACTCAAGCTCCTCCTTCACTCCACGGTCTCGACGCGACTGCCCGAAGCAGGAGATGATGGCCAGCTGTCGGGGGGGGGGGGGTGTACCACGCCACAGGGCATTCCCCCAAACATATTTGGGCGCGTTCGGGGACTGCGTATCAATTATACAGAGGTACCGAGACACCGTAGCCTCAACTCTCTCCTGTCTTTCTTCAATCCCTCTTCATCGGTTTTCTGTGTGTGTGTGTGTGTGTGTGTGTGTGTGTGTGTGTGTGTGTCCTGGCGCCTGTCTATATAAATAAGCCTGCAGAAGATCTTATTATTATTTTCGGGTGAGGTCTGCTTGTGACCGCTTTTATAAGTTGCTTGATTATTGCTGCACCACACCTCTCTTCCCTATCTCTGCACACACACCCCAAAAAATCTCTTGATCATACCACATACCTTTCCTCGCCCATTGTAAATAAATTATTATTAGAAATGTTCCCTCTCTTTTTGTCTTTTCTTCCATTGATCCAGCATGGTCCGAATCCAGCTTAGCCAGGACTTTATTCCCAACAATCCGTTCCTTTTTTGCCGGTATGTCCTTGGCAGTGTCGCTCGGCTGCATCTGATCCGGTAAATTGATCCGGTCCGGTCGAGTGATCCGGTTCGGACAAGGAGTACTTCGGATGTTCCCCGGTAATTAAATCACGTGGTTATTTTTAGGTAACGGATTAACAAGACCGAGGACACTAAGTCACATGGTTGAGTTATTGGCACCCACGGTCGGTTAAGCGACCCGCCGCGTCCTGGAATTACCCGTGTGCAACGGCCTACAATTCCGGGGAGTCTGGTGGGAGACGACGTAACCTCCCCACCTAGCGGTCGTTCTCGACACCGACCCCCGGCCCACAACATATATATATATATATATATAATATATATAATGTATATATATATGTATTATATATGTATATATAATATATATATATACATAGAAAGATAGATACTTAAATATTCAGGCCCAAAATCACTTCATGAAAGCTCCCACCCACTTTTGGACATGTGCAGGGGCCCAAAAGCTGCACAGAAAATTTAGTGAGGCTGGCCCCAAAACTGTGAGAGTAGTACTGTGAAAAATCAATGTACCTTTGATGATGATGAAGCTGATAACAATGACGGTGGTAGTGGCTGTGGAGGGGGTATTGGCTTTTACGTGCCATGATGAAGGAAATGGGTTATTGCAGAATAATAGCAAAAAGTCTCAAGCGAACACGGTGTGATGTTGACAAATGTCAGGCATTGACAGCTGGTTCGTGAATGACTGGAAAAAAAACATAATGCAGCTGACCTTATCAGAAAATGGGAAATGTTCTGTACACAGTCAATGGCAAAACTGCAAATGCCGAAACTGCGAATGTGTTTATATGCAAAAGATTGCGGCATTTCACAGGTGGAAACCTCTCCGCTTGTTGACACAATTTCTATCACAGGAGTGACTACTCATGTAAAATGTTTTAATGATAATTATGACTCCATAGGTCACGTGGTGTGGCAGTCATATTGGAAAAAAAAGGAAAAAAATTGGACCTCGATCTCTGAAACCGCACCAAGGAAAAAATTGAAACTTGGCACATGGCAAGTACTCCCCATGAGCAACAAGTGTGAATTTGTGATGTCATAGGTGCCTTCTTTATGATGTTATAATTGCATACGTAGAATGCTACATCCAATCAGTATAAAAAATTTTTGTGGGTCAACTCGGGATAAATTGGTCCACAGAAAAGAATTGATGACATCATCAGTCCTGTGGTTGGCAGCCATATTGTTTTTTTGTTTTTTTTAAACCTTCAAAAATCTTCTCTGAAAGAGCTGAACAGATTGAGGGGAAACTTTACAGGAATGACTGCCTCACCATAAGGAACAAACTTTTACACCTATGACATCATAGGTCACATGGTTTCGCAGCCATATTGGATTTACCCGAAAACCCATAAAAAATCTTCTTCTCCAGAATGGCTGCATCGATCAAGGGGAAACTTGACACACATGTTTACGAAGCCTTGGGGATACTAGGGTGTTCACGAATAATTGAAAAGTCACATGGTCTGCAACCACATTGGATTGAGCGAAAATCTGAAAAAAAAACTTTAATTGCTTCATCGATCATGTGAAACTTCACAATTATGATCTAGTCGTGATGAGGAATACAGGTTTTAAATTTCAACCTGATCGGATGCATGGTCTGACAGCCAGATTTATATAATTTTTTGATCCGAGTTATTTTTGATATATATATATATATATATATTAAAGGCTCACTTCGCTGAATCTGGATGGATTTGAGAGTAGAGGAGTAGCAGCTGAAACTATCTTTGCTCCTTAATTGTTTGGGTTCCTTTTGATGATTCCAATGCAGGACTGTATCTATTTGGTCTTCCATTTGATTTGAATTGAATTTATTTTAATCCCATTCTAAATTCAAATGAATAATAACAAGTAAAAAAGACAAAAAAGGTCATAGCCCCAGTTGTTTTAGTAATTTTGCTCCACAGAGTTAAAAGGCTAGCGCATATTTATGTACAACTAAAATGGACCTTGCATATCAGAGAAATGGTTGGCGACACATTTAAGTAACAAATTGGCCACCATTCGGCCATATTGGATCTGATGTCGAAAAAAAATGATGTGCATCATGTAGACGAACATTCATTATCTGCGTGTCAAGTTTGAACAACATCAGTAAATGCTTGTCCAAGAAATGGTTGAGGACGTGTTCATCATCGGGTTTTTTTTACAATGAAAAATGGCCGCCAGTAGCAATACCGATCGCCATCTTAATCTGATCTCGAAAATAAAAAGAGTGCATGTAAGCCATCATTCATTATATCTGTGTGCCAAGTTTGAACAACATCAGTAAATTGTTGTCCGGGAAAAGGTTGAGGACATGTTCAACATTAGTTTTTACAACTAAAATGGCACCAGTCAGCCATCTTGGATCTGATCTTGAAAAAAAATAACGTGCTTATGTATACCATCTTATGATGCCTTGTGCCAAGTTCGAATAAATCGGTCCACGCATGTCCAATATATGGTTGCGGACGCACGGACACAACACACACACACCACCAACACACACACACACACACAACACACACACGCACCGCACACCCAAAAATCGAGACCTAATCCATAAGCCCCTGTCCAATGGGGCTAATAAACGTCATGGTCAGTGTCAAGTGTCCAATGAAAGTGGATTTGCATCCAGGCGGGACGTCTTCGAACACGGTCATCACTGCCTGCAGTTATATTGTGACGTTCTCGTTATGTCTATTATTAATTACTTAACACACCAGTACACAAACACCACATAAAATACACCACACAAAACACATGCATAACACACACCCAGTCCTGGTGAGAGTCTGCAATCTCTGAGTGCTCTTTTTCTTGTTTAAAATGTCTTAGTTGTGCTTTTTGTACACACTTGTGTGCACATGTGTGTCGTTGGTTGTCATCTCCACATGCAGGTTTCAGAAGGTGGCGGAGGCCCACACAGGCTCTCACGTATCACCTCGTGTGTGTGTGTGTGTGTGTGGTGTGTGTGTGTGTGTAATTTTCTGTTCCATCCATCCAATGGGACCATACTCTGTGCAGAGCGTTGGTGCTGCTTTAGCAGTCTCCTTGGCTATTGGGCACAATCCTGAACGAGTCGCCACTCCGACAGTCTACCAGCATGCTAACACTCATTTGCCGACCTCGGAAGGATGACAGGCGAGTTAACCCCACCTGGTATTGATTCAACAGCTGAGTGGGATTTGAACTCAGGATCCTAAGTTATTGTTGTTGGCTGCTATCTCCACACATGGGTGGGTTTCATGGTTGTGTAACATGTGTGTGTGTGTGTGTGTGTGTATTTGTGTATTTCCATTGACGTGTTCTATGTATTTGAATGTACTCGTATTTGTATATTTTGTGTTAGATCGACAGTATAAAATACATGGCTTGTTCATCAAATTCAAATTTTCATGATTGACATTTACTGGATCTACAATGCAAGATACATAGATGTCCATAATGTATATATAGAGTGAGGAATATGTTTTAGATCTTCAGAGTAATGCAAAGATTTGGTAGATATACTGCGATATCCGGTCAAAATCAATAAAAAAAAAACATTACAGAATAACACATAGATTCCGTAAAGAACATATTTGCAATTCGAAAATGTAATTAGATGTGAATGCTTCGATCGATATCCCTCCGCCTACGTTTGGATATCAACCAGCTGTTATGTCTGATCTCAATTAAAGGTAACATAAAATCTGAAAGGGAGAGAGAGAGGGAGAGAGATAAGTAGAAGCGAGACAACAACAGGTGCTTCAACCCAAGTTATGGTCTGCAAAATGATTTTCTAAAGGCACATCACCTTTGACCTTTAATATGTTGAACCTGAAATTGAATCAGCTTATCTTTGTGTTACAGTTCCTATTTGTGCCAAATTTGGTTGAAATTCCTTCTGTGGTTCACAAGTTATCGTGGTAACAAAGATGTTCAATCAAAGGTCACATGACATCAGACCTATGAACTTTTGAACCCAAAACCTTTTCAGTTCATCTTTGTATGACTCCATATTTTTGCAAAGTTTAGTTGAAATCCCTTTCGTGGTTGACAAGTTATCATGGTAATAAAAACCCCATAACGGATGGACGGATGCACCACGGACAAACGTTTTACCCATTTTTAAACAGGGGGTTGGTCAAATGGATGGCATTCCTCTCAATGGATCTGCTATTTGCGTCAGTTTCGTGCAAACCCAAACATTCCATATCGTTCTTGACCTTTTCATCCATTTAATTTTAGGACGTCCTCTCGGCTTTTGTCCTTCTTACACGAGCTTTATTGCTTTCCTTACATCTTCCGACCTTCGGTTCACATGTCTATACCAACCAAGTCTTCTCTTCTAATGTTGTGTATTGGTGGTATTGATTGTTAATCTCTTCCTGATTTCTGAGCGCAGTATTCTTTTTTTCAAAGACAATCTATTCATCCATCCTCTCACTCTCATCTCTGTTCTTTCCATTATTTTTACATCTTTAATCAGCGTTGCCTGTGTTTCACTTCCATGCATCAAAACTGGTTTGAGAGTAGCTTTATAAATTCTTAAATTTTACAGATAATGGAATCTCTATGTGCTTCATGATACCACCTAGTTGTCTCCACTTATTCCAGGCTCACTTTATTCTTGATCTAATGGTAAGTCTGCTCCTACTGATGCCTCATGTCTCCAAGCAATAACTTTTGACCTTTGCTAAATTGAATTTTGAGCTCAAAAGCATTTATTTTTCTTCTTCATTACCTCCACTACCGAAGGAGTACAGAGGTTATGTTTTTACTCCTGTCTGATTGCTCGTTTGTCTGTCTGTGAGCAGGATATCTCAAAATGTTGTAGACGGATTTGGGTGAAACTTAGTGGACATGTTTGGTGTGTGACAAAAACGAATTGATTAGATTTTTGCAAAGATCTGAATCCTAGAATTTTTTTAAAGTGATTCTTCACCAATGCACGAATATATGAGTATTTCAACACGTTGTGGACGGATTATGCCAAAACTTGGTAGATGAGCTGGGTAATTAACAAGAACAAGCCAATTAGAGTTTGGTTAAGGTCTGGATGCAGATCTGGCCTATGAGTGAGATACAAAATGTAAACTGTTCAGCCTGGCAGAGGAATGCACTTACCGAGTGCCATTCTCATCTTTCTCTTGAAATGAATGAGCCTACCTTATTTTTCATATGCAAATCCCAGTTTTTGTTCCTAAATTTCAAGTCATACCACTGCATCTCGAAAAAACACCATCTATTATACCTGTCTGCCTTGAACTGAATTCCTCCAAAGTCCTTTTCCATATAATGATCAAGGTCATTGTATGCTGTCTTTCCTTTTGCTTTCTCCACCACTCACTGTAACCTTCATTTTATTAATCTTAACATATAAACCTTTCTTTTCTATTGCACTTTTCCATTTTTGAAACATATTTTGCTTGTTTTTCCCATTCAGCATTCAATACTAAGTCACGATGTACAATATCTTGCAGGACAATGGCAACCTTTCATTCTTCATCAATTCTTCCATCCCTATTACAAACAGGAGAGGACATAAAATAGACCCTTGGTGTAATCCTACATTTACTTCAAACATTTCAGTGCATCCCAAGTGGTCTTTGCCATAGTTCTTGATTTTTATACACTAAAACACCTGCTCTGGGGTGATAGGGAATGGTGAAGAGGTGGGAGGGGTGGAGGGGGGGGGACGGAGGAGAGTAGTCAGTGAGCCATGTATGGGCATAGGTAAAAATCGCGAGTAGTTTTCCCATCCTCGCATATGGAAGGGTGTTATTTTGTGCCCATGGCCCGACCCCAGGTCCCCCGAGTATGTATGCAAAATTTGGTGGCTCACTGACTCACTCAACTGAGATTAAAGTTTGGCACCTTCTGGGTGACATAGAAAGCTGAACTTTCGTGTGCCGATTAACATCGAAGCTGATCCACGAGGAAAAAAAAATCGCAGAACTCTCGGAATATATTCGTAAATGAAAATATAAATAAATGAAAAAAAAGAAAAAATAAATGCAGGTGAGTGACCCGAGACAATTGGGAAGCAAGGTAATTTAGCGTGCTGATGGACATCGAAGCCGATACACTGGGAAAATCACAGAACCATCGAAAAGCATCCGTAAATGAAAATATAAATAAATGAAAATAAGTAAATAATAAAAAAAACAAATGCAGGTGAGCGACCCGAAACAATGGGGAAGCATAGTTCATTATTGCTTACAATGTGTAAGCATACCCTGCTAATGCAAACATACACACGATTGCCAAATTTTTGTGTGATTCCCATGTTTTTAGTTTGATTCTCAAATTTTAGTATGATCCTCATGACGACTTTGACCATTTCTTCAGGCTGCTCTTGGTACTCAATCATATGCATTCTTTAGGTCAATGAAAACATGATACACTTTCCTTCTCTTGGCATTGCCTCAAAATACAAACAGCTTCTGTTGTTGATCTTCCTGGTATAAAACCAAAATGCCACTTTTTTAGTCTTCTTTCAAGCACCTTTTCAAAAACTTTCAATGCCTGCTCAACTCGTTTAACTCCTCAGCTATAAGATGAACAAAATAAAGGGTCTCCCTTCATCTTGAACAATGGCACGACAGTGCTATTTGTCAAATCTTCAGGGATCATTCCTTCTTCCCAAACCTTTCTACACAACTTTGTCATCCATTTGATTCCTACATCTGCAGCACCTCGATCATTTTCACTAAGAGTCCAATTGAACTCACCACCTTTTGTTTCTTTAAATTTATAATAGCTGATTAAACTTGTTCTTCACATGTCTCCTTCTGGACCTTCAACTGAATTACATTCCAGGTCACTCTCCCATTATACATTTTCTCATTTCAAGAGCTTCTCAAAGTAATTTTTGCATTCCTTATCAATACCGTGTTTTTTTCCGTACATTTAACTTCTACTACATCTTCTCTCTCCTTTACCATCTGCCTGGCTTTTTTGAAAGTTGTATTGTTGCCATCTGGTATATGGTTAAACTCCCCCACCGCCCCAACCCAATTTTTCATACACTTTGTTCATTGCTATCGCTATTTCCTTCTTTGCTTCCTTTAAACATTTATAATCTTCCTTATCTTGAGGGTTTTTCGTCTGTTGGAGTGCTTCTTGGACCACCATGTCTAATATTGTACCACCTTGTTTCTCATTCCTTTTCAAACCTGCCAGTCCAGTCATTACAACATAAATATTGCTGGCTGTTTTCATCCAAGCATTTTTCATTTGAATCTACATCTCATCGACATCTTCGGAAGTTACAAACTTCATCTCGCTTCTCTCTTGAAATGTTTCTCATGCTTTTGCATCTTTAAGCTTCCAAACCTTGACATGTGGAATTTACTTGAGGCCCCAATGCTTTTTTAAAAAAAAACTTGCGATGTAAAAAACACTCCAACTACCAATCGATGCCGAGTCAAATGTTATTGACCGACTAGTGCTTTCACATTGCTTACACTTCTTTCAAAACTCCTTCTCACGAATATAAAAAAGTGCAATTCCGCTTGTAAAGGTCACGAGTTGTTCTTTTCTTTTCTTGAAGTAGGTTTTCAGGACACACATATCCATCGCTTCTGCCATTTCTAACATTGCTTCTCCTGTCTCATTCCTTTCACAATATCTGAATCCTGCATGGAAACCATTATATCCATTTGGTTTCTCAACGATATGTCAATTCAAATCTCCACCTGATGACTTGAACCAAATCTTCTAGCTCTTCCCAAAACTATCTTTGTTCTTCTTTGCCGAGACTTGCTTGGTGCATCTACACACTTACAATATTCAAAAATTATGCTCCCATAATTAATTTTCAGTGTCACTTCTATTACTGAATAATTTTCTGTGTACTGTACTCCATGATGTTTTGGATAAATATCTTTGACGAGAACATGAGTAATGCCACCAATGCCCTTTTGATCTTCACACGAGAATTTTTTTTTTCTTTGTTGCAGTCAATAAGCCTTGTACTTTGCCTTTAGCAACTTATTTCATCAATACACCAAATATCAATTCTTACATTCAGCATTTCAAAGACTTCGCTACTCCTTCCCATCATCATACCGAAACTAGAAGAGCACTCTTCGACGTCGCGACATTGTAAGATATGCCTCTGTCCACATAATTTTATCATTATACATATTTATACCAAGTTTGAGTTAAATCCCTGAACCCAGATTCAAAATATGAATCCCATGGGGAGTAATTGACATGTGCCAAGTTTCAATTTTTTCCATGGAGCAGTTTCGAAGATACAGAGGTTCAAAGTTTTTCCTTTTTACCAACATGGCTGCCACACCACGTGACCAAATGACATCATAATTGTAAATAGGACATTCTACACGAGTATTCGCACCTATGCTGAAAATTTTGTGTCAATCGGATAAGCAGTTGCAGAGGAAACAGTGAAAATTAGCATGGACGGACGGACATACGTACAGACGGGCGGACAACCCAAAAACACAAACAGCTGAGGCATAAAAATTAAAACTATCTAACCAGGACCTATGAGAAATTTTGGGCTGTTCGCCATCTGAAATAGTCATTTTGCCTGCACAACTCATTTTCACCAAGTTATCCGTCGTTCTTTTTGGTGAAGGCTTTCAGTTGCCCACATGGTACTTTGGGCTGTACCATGTGGGCAGCTGTACCATATTTTTTGGGCTGTACCATATTTTAACATGCTTTAGAACTGTCATCATGAGTTTTTGAGCAGAGGTGTCTATGGCTGGATGCCCTTCCCGACTCCAACCATTTTTAGCTCACCCGGACTTTAGTTGTGACGCTTAATGCGATTGAGCAGTGTCCGTAGGTGTCAGTCAGTCAGTCAATCAGTGAATCTGCAACCACTTCAGTCATTATTGCTTGAACCAAACACACGATTTTGATGAAACTTTGCCAAAAGCTTCATATCCGATGCCTGTGTATTGACCGCATCAAAATGTACTCATTAAAGGGATCTACGGGAGAGTTTTGACCGCGCAAAATAGGTATTTGCTCTCTTCTCCAAAACTACACCCACGACTTCAACATTTGACCACAATCTTCATCACCCGGGATGTACCAAAGTTTATCGACCGCATCAAAATCTGTGCTCATTAAGGGGGTCTACGGCAGGATTGGGGGGGGAGGGTTGAACCCCTCCCCCAAACTAGGTATTTGCTCTCTTCTCCAAAACTACACACACAATTTCAATGAAACTTGACCACAACCTTTATCACCTGTAATGTACCAAAGTTTGTTGACAGTATTAAAAAAAAAAACATTATTTTTTAGATCAGTAACTAGTATAATAATAATTGGGACCATACTCTCTACAGAGAGTGTCGGTGCTGCTGAAGCAGTTTCCTGGGCTGTTGGGCACAATCCTGGACAGGTCGCCACTCCATCACAGGATACTCGAATGGCTCATATATATCCCAGCAAGCTGGTACTCAATTTGCCGACCTCAGAAGGATGACAGGCTGAGTCAACCCACTGGTGTGCATTAATTCAGCAGCCAACAGGACTTGAACTCAGGACCCTTGGATCCCAATCCACTATCCTAACCACTGAGCCAACACCAGGCTTATAACTAGTATGTAACAAAGTAATAAGTTTGTCAGTAATTTAGTAATTAGCAACTAGGTAATTAAGAACTAAGTTTGGGTTAGGTTCCTCCTGACGACTCCACCTTTGCCTATTTGGGTTCCTCATGATGGTTGCAATGGTGTATTTGGTCTTTTATTTGATTAGGTTACAAAGTTATTCAGCACAATAGTTCATCAGTTAAGTTAGTAAGTATTTAAATAATTTAGTAATTAAGTTAGTGAAAATAGGTTAGTGAGTACAAATTCAGTAATTAAAAAGTATTTGCCAAGTAAATAATAGAGTAGGCAAGAAAATAAGTTCGCAAGTAAATATGTGAGTAATTAAAATGGTGATCAATTATAAAGCTTTATACCACTTTAAAATAACTAAGAACATTCACATGCACAGAACAAAGTAATTACTAGCTGCTTGATAACTGAACATACCCCAGGATGGCGATGGCATTGCCAAGGCAGTGTCTAGTCAAAATATGTTTCAATATATACAAAGCGGAGATGCATTGCTGAAAAGGGACGTGGTACAGGTGGATGATGGTGGTTGATGCTGCTCTAAAAATAGAGAATGGAGATGAGGCGAAGTGTGCAAAAAGTACCAGCTCCGCGAGGCGGGACAGAGTGAATAATAATACTCAGAGCCTTTTTGCCTTTCACATCAAGGATTACATGTGGTCATCAAAAACAAAACCCAGGTCTCAAAGTTCAAAAATGCATCAAGTGTGCCAAAAGCTCCAGATGGAGGCAGTAAGTTGACTGTTACATCATGCAATTTAGTCGTTTAATCAGCCATGAGCATCAGCTGCCACCACAATGACATCACCAACCATTAAAATTGTCTTAACATTTTCAGCCGGACAGACAACCCGAAAACATACTTTCAGCCTTTAGCTGCAGAAGCATAAAATTTTTCAGAAATTTGAGATCGCTGCTCAAATAAATACTCGGACCGAAACGATATTTTTTATTCATATTATTTTAACAATTTTAATGGTTTTATACTTGAATTTGTATTCATCGCTCAGAGGTACAAGAGAGAGCGAGTAGATGGTTGTTGAAAATGGTGGTTATTTACGAACAACAAGTTGCTTATAATGTATAGTACTGTATTTAGACAATATATCTGGTAGTGTATAATGTTTAGTAGTTATAATATATGTATAGCAATATAAAACAAGAAAAAAGAGCAATCAGAGATTGCAGACCCTCACCAGAACTTGTGCTGTGTGGTGTTTGTGTAGTTTTGTGTGGTGTATTTTGTGTGGTGTTTGTGTACGTGTGTGTTATGTAATTAATAATAATAGACATAACTAGAATTGCCACTTTATAATTGCTGGCAGTAATGACTGGGTACCAAGACGCCCCGCTTTGATGCATCCCAGCTTTTATCGGAAACCTGACACTGGCCCATGACGTATATTATTATTATTCAATCAAATTTAGAATGGGATTAAAATAAATTCAATTCAAATCAAATGGAAGACCAAATAGGTACAGTCCTGCATTGGAGTAATCAGAAGGAACCCACACAAACAAAAAGCAAAGATGAAGTCATCAGGAGGAACCTGGATAGGATTCACATTTCAGCTGCTACTCCTCCACCCTCAAACCACTCCAGGCACTGCCAAGTGAGCCTTATTCAAAAATATATAAATTCATAAAAAATCAAAAAGAAACCAGATCAAAAAAATTGAACAATTCTGGCTGCCAGACCATGTGTCCGATCAGGTTGAAATTTAAAACATATATTTCCCATCACTACCGGATGAAAATTTTGAAGTTTCACATCGATTGATCAAGTGGTTCAAGAGAAATATATATATATTTTAAAGATTTTTGCTCAATCCAATATGGCTGCCTGACCATGTGACTTATCAATTATTCCTGAATTCCCTGGCATCCCCAAGGCTTGGGTAACATTTGTGTGAGGTCTCCCCTCGATCTGTCCAGCCATTCTGGAGAAGATTTTTTTTATGGGTTTTAGGGTAAATCCAATATGGCTGCCAAAACATTTGACCTATGACATCATGTGTGAACGTTTTGTTCCTCATGGATAGGCGGTTATACTTGTAAAGTTCAGCCTGATCTGTTCAGCCACTTCAGAGAAGATTTTTGAAGTTTTAAAAAAACAAAAACAATATGGCTGCCAAATCACGTGACCGATGACGCCATTAAATTATTTTCTGTGGACCATTTTATCCCGATTTGACCCTCAAAAATTTTCATTCTGATCAAATGTAGCATTCTGCATATGCAATTACATTGTCATAACGAAGGTCATCATGCAATATCGTTTTTTGCCCCATCTCTCAATGGTGAAGGATCATTTCAAAATTAAATAATCCTCAGACCTACAGCAACTCCTTGGGCATGGTGACCATCATAGTGACCAGACCAACAGTAGGTGTAACCACCCGTCATGATCTCGCCACTATCCTGTCTCCGAACCTCAGAGAGTGCTGCAATACTGATGTTTAAACGCTTGAGCTCAGATGATAAAAGACAGGTGATGATCCTCTCTTCGGGATAGGACATTCCAGGCACCCACCCGAAGGGAATGCCTTGGGTTAACCCAAGTAGACTGCTGTTTGGTGGAAGACACCTCAGCACCACTCCGTCACACACCACCGCAAGCTGACTCAGGAAGTTTACCCCCTGCTTTTCCTCGTATCATCAAGTAATAGTGGTCCCGAAGGCTTTGCCCGAATCCCTTCATCTGGTGAGCTTCCCTGCGAAGGGAAGTAGCACGGGAGGTACTCCAACGGAGTGGGTTTTCAGTTATCTTTGCGTTTGTGGATTTTACGGAATGAAATTATTTACGATGGCTGGAGTGTAAATCCTGCCACCAACCTACGAACAAAATGAAGCAACCCAACTGCGATAGGACGTCCGCAGACACAGTTGGGCACGAGATATGGATGGCCATTGGCTCACATGGAGCTCCTGCACCCTTTGACAGGTTTTGATTTTAATGCTGCTGGGTTTCCATATCTATACGCCCTCCGTACCAGGAAACCTGGTGGGGGAGACGGTTTAGTTGCCGCCAACCCAACCATGAAACAGGTTAGGACAGGCTTACATGGTACCTGCAGCAAGTCACAGATCTAATCTAAAGGGGAGGCAGCATGGGGAAAAGAGGAGGCAGCATGGGGGAAAGGGGAGGCAGTGTGGGGGAAATGGGAAGCAGTGTGAGGGAAAGGAGAGGAGCGTGAGGGGAAGGGGAGGCAGCGTGGGGGAAAGGGGAGGCAACGTGCGGGAAAGGGGAGGCATGTGGGGAAAATGGGAAGCTGTGTGAGGGAAAGGGGAGGCAGTGTGGGGGAAATGGGAGGCAGCATGGGGGAAAGGGGAGGCAGTGTGGGGGAAATGGGAAGCAGTGTGAGGGAAAGGGAGACAGTGTGGGGGAATGGGAAGCAGTGTGAGGGAAAGGAGAGGCAGCGTGAGGGGAAGGGGAGGCAGCGTGGGGGAAAGGGAGGCAACGTGCGGGAAAAGGGAGGCAGCATGGGAGAAAGGGGAGGCAGTGTGGGGGAAATGGGAAGCAGTGTGAGGGAAAGGGGAGGCAGTGTGGGGGAAATGGGAAGCAGTGTGAGGAAAGAAGAGGCAGCGTGATGGAAAGGAGAGGCAGCGTGGGGGAAAGGGAGGCAACGTGCAGGAAAGGGAGGCAGCATGGGGGAAAGGGGAGGCTGCATGGGGGAAAGGGAGGCAGCGTGATGGGAAAGGGGAGGCAGCGTGGGAAAGGGGAGGCAGCATGGGAAAAGGGGAGGCAGCGTGGGGAAAGGGAGGCAGCGTGGGAGAAAGGGAGGCAGTGTGGGGGAAGGGGAGCAGCATGGGAGAAAGGGAGGCAGCGTGGGGGAAAGGGGAGGCACGTGGGGGAAAGGGGAGGCAGCGTGATGGAAAGGGGAGGCAGTGTGGAGAAAGGGAGGAAACGTGTGGGAAAGGGAGGCAGCTGACGGAAAGGGGAGGCAGCGTGACGAAAGGGGAGCAGTGGATGACGGAAGGGGAGGCAGCGTGGGGGAAAGGGGAGGCAGCGTGACGGAAAGGGAGGCAGCGTGGGGAAAGGGGGAGCAACGTGTGGAAAAGGGAGGCAGCATGGGAAAGGGGCAGAATGGGGAAAGGGGGGCAGCATGGGGAAAGGGGGGCAGCATGGGGGAAGGGGAGCAGCATGGGGGAAAGGGGAGGCAGCATGGGAAAGGGAGGCAGCATGGGGAAAGGGGAGGCAGCATGGGGAAAGGGGATGCAGTGTGGGGAAAGGGGAAGCAGTGTGAGGGAAAGGGGAGGCAGCACAAGAGGAGGAGGCAGTGTGAAGGGAGGCGGTAGCATGAAGGAAAGGGGAGGCAGTGTGAGGAGAGGGAATGAGAAGGCAGTGTGAGCGGGAGGGGGAAGGCAGCATGATGGTTGGGAAGGAATGTACCTTTAAATCTATCGACCATTTAGAATGCTGAGACCCTTAGACTTTGAAGACCCTTTAAGAACACCAAAACCCTTCAGACCCCCAAGACCCCAAAGACACTTTAGACCTTTCAAACCCCTTCGACGCTGAAGACCCCAAGACCCTTTAAGACCCATCAGGCCCCTAAGTACCCCTAACACCTTAATACCCAAGACCCTTAATACTCCCAAGACCATTAGCCCCCCACCCCCCAAGACGCTTACTACCCCAAAGAGCCTTAAGACCATTAAAACCCAAGACCTTGATGACATTTAATACTCTTTCCACACTTTATATCCTTTCACCATTTAGACTCTTATACCTTTAGACCCATAAACTTTCAACCTTTACACCCTTTCAGCCCCTTTTGACCCCTTACACCTTCAGACAGATTTTAGACAGTTTGGACCTTGACCATTTGGAGGTTTAGACCACTTGACCTATTTAGACCCTTTTTACATGCTTGAGAGATTAGATCCTTTTTACCCCTTCAAAACGAACTAATACTGGAACGTACCCTTTTGACCTTTCGACCATCGAGAACCTTTGAAGCATACACCATGCAAACATCAATAGGCTTCTTAAAAAATACAGACTATACTTCTTTTCAGCAAAGTAATGTGCAAACCCGACCTACCCAAGGGTGTGGGTAATTTGCTAGAAGTTAACAAAGGTGCTCTTGTTAAATACTCTTGGCAAACACTTTAGAACTAGAAATTACTGTGGCATCAATTTAGTCACTAAATTAGCTTCAGCAAAGATTGCACTCCACTTCAAATTACATTCATTCCACCTGAAAGGAGGAAGGGAGGGTGATGGTGTTGGTGGTGGGGGGGGGGGGTGGGGGCGGACTGCTCATGTTAAATGAAACACAAATCCAAAGAATAAAAAAAAATTCTGTGCAATAACAATGCAATTCTCCAGCATGTAAACACATTTCTAAAATAATATATAAGTAAGAAAACAAGTAATAAAAACATCTTAAAACTGGAAGGGCACTCGGTAGAATGCATACCTCCTCCCCACAATGCCTGATCCACGATAACATATCTGGCACAATACATTTTTGAGATATCGTGCTATATATCGTTTTTGAGCAGCATCTTTCAATGCTGAAGAATCACTTAAAAAACTCTCGGAGTCGGATCCGGATTCGGATCTTCAATAAAATCGAATCAATTCGTCATGGCCACACCCAACCTGTCCACCAAGTTTCATCCGAAACCGTCAAGAACTTTTTGAGATATCGTGCCATATATTAGTTTAGCCCTATCCCTCAATGGTGAAGAATCACTTAAAAATTTATCAGAACCAGATCCGGATTCGGATCTTTACTAAAAGCTAACTAGTTCGTCCTTGTCACACACCGAAACTGTCCACAAAATTTCATGCAGCTCTCTCCGCAACTTTTTGAGATATCCTGCACACAGACAAACAGATAAACAGTCAACAAGGAGTGAAAACATAACCACCTTCATCTTCGGTGGCGGAGGTAAAAATGAAAAAGGACATCGGGATGTTCCTCCAAAAAGTATGCAAACACGGTGGGGATGGTCCCAAGAAATGATCATGTGAAACCATCCCTACATATTTCTTTGAATAATGGTTGTCCCTCCCTTTTTTGGAAACGATAAAGTTGCATTGCTTGATTGAATGGCTTTTCGACACAACTTAAGGTTGTGGACCCGGCACTCGGACAGGTTTTTGCATCAAAAGGTCGGTGAGCAGTTCACAGTTGATGATCCAAAAAGCCATTGAATCAGTCAGTTACTCTATCAATTGGTTTCATTGTAATTATTAAGTATTTGTAGAAATATGTTTGCAGAAATAATGGTTGGTTGTGTTTTGAATTTGGTATGTGTTGTTTGGAATGTGTTGTTCTTCCAGTTGCTACCATGCGCGCAGAGCTCAAAGTGGGGTTAGGCACTTGGTTCACTTTGTCAGTTTCCGTGAAAGACGTCAGTTGATGATCGAGGAACTACTTAATTTTAATTGTATTTTATACTTTGAACACTGCAGAACACGTATCGGAACAGGAACCTGCAACTTAATAGTACTTTGGTTCTGAATTTGGCAATTTGCACTATGTCTCATCCCGAGCGCACATGCGTACTCACGGTAAAGCAATTGCTTCTCTCTGTCTGTCTGTCTGGCTGGCAGTCAAACAAAACTGAATATCATTCCAAGCAGGAAACGTACTGTTTTTGGGGACATCATGAGGAGCACAAATAACAGGTTTCAATAACTAGTTTAATGTGTTAAATAAGGTGAGGTAAAAGAGGGTGCATCAACTGCAGTAAACTTTCGATTCAATGTTTTGTTTTGTTTTTCTGCAGCCTTAAAAAGTTTTCTTTTATTTCAATTATATTGTGTTTATGAACACTGGAGACCACAAATCGCCTTGTTTGCACTTCCAAAAAAGTTCAGTTTAGTGGTACTTGGGTCAAACTTTACGCCATCTCAATCAATCAAATTTGCCACAAGTTCTGAGGGCAGAGTAACAGGAAGATTCAGACAAAATGCTGGCGCCTAGCAATGCAACCACAGAACTAAAATCGCCCAAACTATGTTTGTATAATACGTCGTTTTCTCAAAGATCGTTCCGAAATCTTCAGTTTCTCCTGGAAGAGTTTGCAGAAGTTTCAGCTCCGGACTGTTCCGTTTGACCCATCGGCTTTGTGTGGTTGCCATGGTGCCTGCTAATCGAAGTTCACAAACAAAGCTAATGTAGATCGTGCTTGGAAACGCAACACAAGAGTTAAAAAGACTCTTCACTGATCCTTTTTCTCAAGACTGCATGGCGTGAGGTGTTCAATGAACTATCTAGTTCTTTCAATTTTTGTCTGTCTAAAAATGTACATATTGAAGTTATTCTTGTGATATATACATATCTCAATGTCTAGCTCGAGCTCCTTTTTTCTGTTTCCCCTTTCCATCTCTCCATCTCTTTGGACAACCCTGGTGGAATGACCTGCAGGCAGCTGCGATAAGCCAGCATTGCGTGCTCACTCAGAGGATGAAAGGAAAATAAAACAACAAAAAACTAAAAGGGCATTCGGTAGAGCGCCATACCTCCGCCACACAATGCCTGATCCATGAGAACATATTGGGCCAACACATTTTGAAATATAATGCTATACAGTACTATATCGTTTTTGGCCCTATCTCTCAATGGTGAAGAATCACTTTAAAAATTCTCACATCCGGATCCGGATTCAGATCTTCACCAAAATCGAATCAATTAGTCCTTTTCCCAGTCCAACTTGTCAACAAAGTTTCATCCGAATCCATCCTTAACTCTTTGAGATATCATGCAATATCGTTTATAGCACCATCTCTCAATGGGGAAAAATCAGTTAAAAATTAAATAATTGTCGTGTCCAGATATGGATTTGGATCTTCACCAAAGTTGATTCAGTCCTTCCTCGTGCCACTCCCAACGTGTCCACCGAGTTCCATGTGATTCCATCCATAACCTTTTGAGATATTGTGCCATTTATCGTTTTTGGTCCGATCTCTCAATGGTGAAGAATCACGTGAAAAATTCTCATATCCAGATCCGGATTTGGATCTTCACCAATATCGAAACAATTCGGCCTTGTGACACACCCAACCTGTCCACCAAGTTATGTCCGAATCCGTCCACAACCTTTTGAGATATCATGCTATATATCGTTTATGGCCCTATCTCTCAATGGTGAAGAATCACTAAAAAAAATTATTGTAGTCGTATCCGGATCCGGATCCGGATCTTCACCAAAACCTAATCAGTTTGTCCTTGTCACACCCCAAACCTCCCCACCAAATTTCATCTGGATCAGTCTGCAACTTTTTGAGATATCATGCCCACAAACAGGCAGACAAACAATAAGAAGTCATGCAGAGCACGATACTTGCAAAATAAAAAAAACAAATTTGACCTCAAAAAAGTAATTGGTGGTTGGATTAAATGACAAAATATGCAACTCAAGTTGCAATTTCAAGTCAATCAGAAGAAAATTGAGGATTTTAGAAATCTCACAAAGTTGTTGACCTTTGGCCTATGTTGCCATTTTGGTCAATGTTGACCTCAAAAATAATTGGCTGGTTGAATTCAGTGACCTGAAATATAAATCCTCTTCAAATTTCAACTCATTCGGATGAATATTGAGGATTTTAGAAATACCTCCTTAGTTGTTGACCTTGGGACTATGTTGACCGTTTGTTCGATGTTGACCTCAAAAACTAATTGGCTGGTTGAATTTAGTAACCTGAAGTGGAAATCCTCTTCAAATTTCAAATCATTCAGATGAAAATTGAGGATTTTAGAAACCTCACCTAAGTTGTTGACCTTTGGCCTGTGTTGACCTTTTGACCTCAAAAACAATAGGCTTCTTCTTTATGACAAACTCTACTATGTGGTGAAGTTTCATGACGATTGGTTTAAAAATGTGACCTGTAGGCGATTGACGGAAAAACAGATAGACAGAATAACAAGAAGACGTCGTGCAGAGCATGACGCTTGAAAAATCCATCAAACAAAATTGACCTTAAAAAACAAGCAGTCATAGACTGGTACTTACGAAATCGTCAACATGACCTCTGACCTTGTCTAAAAAAAAGCTGTCTCTAGAGAAGGTAGCGACGCAAACCAGAAGTTTCTACGATGATTCTGTACCAAACCATCAAAAATCGTAACGTCGACCGAAACAAAAATCTCCATTTCTCCACGCAATTATTTAATATTATTTTATAAAAGTCACAAAACCATAATATTCGGCCATCCACCAACAATCTTTACATAATCCGACGGCTTAGCGAGTCAGGCATGCGACGATAACCTTTATTGGATAAAAAATGACTTTTAAACACCATCTTTATCGAAAACACCGTCAGCGCGCACACGCAAAACCTTACATGACTCAACGACGCGTCTGCTCGAGCGCGCTGCACCACCTGACGAGTCGTGACGCGGCGAGTGAAATATTTTTATACAATCTTAAAACGTCTCCAAAACATCCGATTTTTACCAGAATTTCGACAACCGAGTGTTAAGCGTCCTAAGCGATCGCAAAAACCGAAGACAAAATTAAAATCGAAGTTAAAACGAACTCGTAACGTCGACCGAAGCAAAAATACTCCATTTCTCCACATGAATTTACGGAATTATGTTTGACCTCACTGTGACCTTGACCTTTGACCGATTTTGACCAAAATCTAATCAGCGCTAGCCATCACCCTCCTGAATCACGTGGTGTAATTGACATTGGTAGCTTCTTCCGTTCTCGAGTGCCTACAAACCTACAAACCTATCGTGCCTACAAACAAACACACAAACACACAAACACACACACAAACAACCAGAGGATGGAAGTCATCAATATACTTACGAAATCTAAAGATTTCGTAAGTAATAATTGGAGGACTGAATTCAATTAGAAAATATACAACTCCTCTTCAAATTTCAAGTAAATTGGATGAAAATTGAGGATTTTAGAAATCTCACCTCAGTTGTTGACCTTTGCCCTATGTTGAGCTTTTGACCTTTTGACCTTAAAAAACAATAGGCTTCTTCCTTATGACAAATTTTACCATGTGGTGAAGTTTCATGGAGATCATTTTAAAATTGTGATCTGTAGGCGACAAACAGCCAAAATAACAAAACCAAGTAACCAATATACTTGAAAAACCTTGGATTTTGCAAGAAACAAAAAAACAAGCAGTCATCGACTGGTACTTACGAAATCGTCAACTTGACCTCTGACCTTGTCTAATAAAAGCTGTCTCTAGAGAAGGTAGCGACGCAAACCAGAAGTTTCTACGATGATTCTGTACCAAACCATCAAAAATCGAATGTTTTGGATGTTTGACCTCACTGTGACCTTGACCTTTGACCAATTTTGACCAAAATCTAATCAGCGCTAGCCATCACCCTCCTGAATCACGTGGTGTAATTTGACATTGGTAGCTTCTTCCATTCTCGAGTTATCGTGCCTACAAACAAACACACAAACACACAAACACCCAAACACACAAACAGAGGACGGAAGTCATCAATATACTTACGAAATCTAAAGATTTCGTAAGTAACAAACAGAAAGTTGTGGAAACATAACCTCCTTCGCCTTCGGTGGCAGAGGTAACAAACAGTGGCCCAGTGTTACAATAAATCAGTCCACTCATGGGTGGGGAGTATAAACCAAGCAGTAATTTACAGAAAGTGGAAGCGAGGGAGTGTTTGGAGGATAAGGAGTAAACAAACTTTAATTATAGTTAATTTGAACACGATGAATCTGCCTGAAGCTATTTCCGAGAAGATGGCTATTAATGAACTCTTGGTTGAGCAAATGCAAAATAGTTGCCTTTAAGTACCGAGCCATTTTAATATCAAGGGTATAAATTGTAAGGCCTTGAATGAGACAGAGATTGAAGAGCAAATCAGATCAGTGCCAGAGCAGGAAATTATTATGGATGAGAGGGCATGACATTGTCATGTTGGGCACGATTGAACAAGGAATGCCAACTGATTACACTCGTTAGATGTGCACTCGTCGTGGCCTCCATATTGCTCGGTTCAGCTGCCTGAGAGTCCACACAAGACAATGCATAACTGTAGATCTTTAAGTGTCATTGTGAATATACACAATGCATGAACTCACGAAGAGCCTGTCATAACCAGAGACCCAAAACCATGATTATCCGGGAAACTTTCTTCATCATCACCAACAAAATCTTGCCCCCGTTTTGCCTTATTAAGGCTAGATGTCTGGATATATTTTCTGGTTGGGGAGAGTCGCGGATGGCAGTTTGAGAATGAGAATTAAAAGCCACAGGAGGTCGGACGTTTTCAAAACCTTCTGCCAATCCTTTTCCATCTCAACGTCTCCAAGCTGCTCCATCATGAACAAGTCATTTAGTTTGCAAACAGCATCAAGCTCCTACCAAACAAATTTCTTTCCACAAACCTGTCCTGCTTCAGTCTTTTTTTTCTCTTGTATTGTAACACATTCTTCGAATTTGTACTTCTCCTTTTACGTTTGAGGAAAGGAAAATGCAATTTTTTTTTTTTAACATTGGTGTAATTATGTCACCTTCTACTGTCTATTGCTGGACCTAAGCATAGCAACGTATTTTAAGCCTTTTATGAAGTATCTTGTATTGATGAAAATAGTGCAAGTACTTAAAAAAAAAGTTATTAGACTGGTTGTTCATTTTAGCTTTTGTAATCTGTTGCCGAGCACAATAAATATGTTTGTGGATAAGGACATGAGAGAGGTGACGGGACAAGAAGGGATGCTCAAACGTGTATGGCTGATCCCACAAGGGATGGGATTCATTGGGCCCATTAAGGTATAATAGTAGTAAGAGTAGTAATAGTGGTAAATGTAGTAGTAGCAGTAGTAGTAATAGTAGTAGTAGTAGTAGTCAAACAAAATCCTTAGGATGAAAGGAGATAATACTGACTTCTAAAGAGCATTAATCACTCTCGCTTCCTTTCAATCATGTTTGTCAACCGAGATATACATACACACACACACATATATATATATATTATACTATATATATATATATATATAATATATATATATATATATATTATATATTTTATATATATATACACACATACATATAAATATACATATACATACATCGCTTGGCCCACTGGGGAAACGAGTTCCCCTCTGACAGAGAAGACTGTAGCTTTACACAGGCATGTGTCTTGTACGCAATACACTAGAAATGCTCTGAAGGGAAGAGGACAGTTATTAAGTGGAACATGATGGTCTTTATTGGATCATCAATACACCACAGACAACGATATTCACATGATGTAATGTAATTACCTCCTTAACAGATGCAAAGCACTAATAACACAAGCTTGCCATTGGCTGATGCTAGAATTGGCCAAATGTCACGAGGTCTCACAACACAGCATGGTGATTGCTCGGCTTATTAGGCCCAGCCCATGGTTACTTACCCTAACCCATGAACCCTAACATAGCTTGACTACTCTCCACAAAGGATGTTGCAGAGCAAGAGCCTAGAACTTTTAATTATGTCAAAAGCGTCGAAAGTTTGACCTCACGGACTGATGGGACCATCCCCCGACATCACAAAAATGTATTGCTGCTGGGTCCAAGGCATGGCTCCCCCCTCCCCCCCCCAAAAAAAATCACCTAATTAGTGACGCCATTACCGAAAAACCTATTTTCATCAATATCTCCAAATATATAAATGATATGACAAATAGCTTGTCGACACCCATGTTTACATGGCCAATTGTTGCAATGGCAACAACATTAGTGCTGGAAAATGTGTAGTTCACTCTGAAACTCGGCAACTTGTGCAGTCATTGTCCTTCAAAAGGAAAATAGCACTCTTCTATAACAGTAACTGTTCTCAATCTTCTCTGCATTACATGTCCTTCTCCATCACTCTCATCATCAGCCTCACTCCAAGCAATGTCTGACTCATTATTTGTGGATACAGCTCCCACTCTGGCCCTGTCATCAGGAGGTGGGACTGAGGGATTCTGGGACTGAACTTCCTGTGTACCAGTCTGGTCCAAAGCAATTTTGAGTCAACATTCATCCATAGCCTGTAGGACTTCCCCCACAAGTTGGGTCAGTCTTGACAGCCCTTTTCCAGATTCTTGCCATTCTTGCTACATACCTTTTATATGATTGCCAAGTGTCTTGGTACATGGGAGAAGAGAGGCACAGTTTATCTTCTTTATTCTGGCGGGAAGCTCCTCATCACCACCACTCATGCACATGAATGCCTTGTGTCTAGCTTCATTTATGTCAGAGGTTTTGAACCCATACAGCGAGCAGACAAAAGATGGAACAGCTGGAATATCTACTACCTCAGAAGTCAGAGATTGCAATGCCATCACATGAGCTGCATCCAATTTCCAGCCGCTGGAAGAGCTTCACTTTGCCCTTTTTGAAGAAACACGATGTGAAGTGACAACCAGTTAGGGCATGAAAGCCGATTTGTGCTTCGGTGATACCAGGCTGTTTCTTCTCAAGAATGGTAGCTAGTTTAGACACACCAATGTACCTTCAGTGTTTACCAGATCCATAGTCCATGATGGTGCTAATTGTTTCCGACCTTCCAGAAAGCCCAAGCAGAATGATGAAGATGTCCGTATCGGTGGACGTTACCAGAATGTTACCAGTGGAAATGCTGTTTCCGTGAAGGGCAATGAGGGTATCAGCCTCTGTGTTTCATATTAGAGGTGATTCCGTTCCTCTATTTGCTGTAGATCATCCTTGTTGTTCTTCATCTCCATGCACATATCACCACATGAAACATGCAATGTTTTTCTTTCAAGGATTGACCCATATTGGGGCTTCTTTCATTCCTCCATGACAAACCTGGTGAAGTCTTCCTTGAATGATCAGTTTTTGAGTAACTCTGTGCCACTCTGTTGCTGGGCCGGGTCAGGTCCAGTGATGATGAATACTTGAGGAGTAGATGAATGATGCAGGTTTTGCTTATAATATTTAAAGAATGGTGACTGGCACTGGACTTGTCAAGTGCTATGTGTATTTGCTCTCCACGACTCAAACAAAACTTCGCCAAAAGATCCCCAGCCATGGTTGCATATGTGGAGTTACTATGCTGGAGCACAGTTTAATGGAGGATGATGCCACCATCAATCACTGTGGCTGTGATTGGGGGAAGACTGGTATCCACATGAACAACTTCATGTCTGCTTTCAAGTGTTTTTTGTGAGAGCTGCCTTGTCTGTCCTCAGGGCAGTCCTATAGCTACGGATGAGCAAAAGGGGCACCTCAGTAATGGGGTAGCAAAGAATGCGGTGCAGGTAAAGTGCATCGCGTATCTTGACTGCAACAGCTAACATTCATCCAAAGACACCTCTGACTCCCTCTGCCGCATTCATTTTCTGTCCTGCAGTCTTAGATTCCTTTACATTCTCTGCAGCCTTAGCTTCCTTTACATTCTCTGCAGCAAAGTTCAACATCTTGTTCCTTTCCACTGGCTTCAGAAACCACGAACCATCAACCAGGCACATCCTCGCACTTGAGTCAAAGTTTTTTTTCCCACGGTTTCAGTGTTATTGGTTGCTTTCTTTGCTGCTGTCGCTGAAGACACATTTATGAGATCAGCAGGAGACTAAGTGGTGAATAGTTTGCTTGTGTTGTTCAGGGTGTTGGCGACGGCATTCATGTCAGCATTGTTACGTTCAATTCTCCATTTACTCAGCTGATTAGCCACTTCCTCCTCTGGTTGAAGACTGACTAGTTCATTGTTCTGTCAGGGCCATGCTACGTTGGGTGAGAGTAAATGATCACCTCCTAAAGGAACTATGTGAATTTCTGAAATGTCTGAAAAACGGAGAACAAGAGCTCATTATTTGCCTCATTGCAACAAAAGAGCGACGGTGTTACTCCAATATGCACATTTCAGGGTGAACGACGCATTTTCTAGCACTAAAAATTGTTGCCATTGTAACCATTGGCCATGAAAACAAGGGGTATGGCCGACACCCTATTGGTCATGCATAATTTGGAGATATTGACGAAAATAGGTTTTTGGTAATGGTGTCACGAATTAGGTGATTCTGGAGGGAAATCCATGCCCCAGACACGGAAGAATGTAATTTTGTGAGGTCGGGGGATGGTCCCATGAGTCCATGAGGTCAAACATTTTGGCGCTTTTAACATAAATTAAAGTTCTGGGCCCCTGCTCTACTGTGGCATCTTTAACATCCACCAACTAATGCCGGCAGATATGTCGTCCAGTTTACAGTCCATCCAACGGGTGGCACACACATTAATTAATCACCCTGCCTGTGAAACACCAGGATGAGTGTATAGCTACGCCAATATTCAAACCCATGCTGGACAGCTTGAGGCGAGTGTGCACTCCTCTCGACCATTCTCACAGGATGTGCATATATACGTGTATGGTGGTGTCAATTCACACAACAACATTTTCTGGGGAAGTCAACACCCAGATGAGGTTGAAGAGAAGTCGCTTAATGGTCGGAAAGTCACTGCTTTTGTGGCTGTCAGCTACAGAGGTGTGTTTGGGCCATACTGGTTTGAAGACAAAAACGGAATTACGGTTCCCATCAATCAAGAACGATACCGGTCCATTGTCAACTCATTTTACGAAGACTCAAAGCAATCGATGAGCACTGCAGCTCTCCGTCGACAGTGGTTCATGCAAGACGGTGCTACCCCACATACCGCCAACGAAACAATTACCTTTCTGCGTCAAAAATTCAGACAAGTTCTCAGTTTGCATATGGAAAATGAATGGTCTCCACATAGCCCCGACCTCAATCCGCTGGACTTTTTCCTCTGGGGGGCTTGGAAGGATAACGTCTACGAGGAACACTCCAAATCTGAACCTGATTTGAAGCAGCAGTTGAGGCTTATGTGCAGAAGGTCACCATTAAAACTTGCAGAAACGTCATTGAAAACTTCGCAATTCGTGGAAATGCATGTTGTGTGCGTGGAGGTGCTCACATCGAACACCTCAACTCTAAGCACATTAACACATAATGAGTTTTATTTCTCAATGTTTTGGTAAATAAAGTTTTGAAGTGGTTAACTTTTCATTGACACACCCTGTATATATTGCCGTCATCGTTGTGGGTTGAAACCCACATGGTAAGTTCTTTGCTATCACACTCGACAGATCTCAGGGTTCTCCACCACTAAGTTGCCATTGTCTTTCCTTCCTTCGTCTCCTCTTCTCCTCTTCGCCTCCACATTCTTGATGCGTGTCTGCCCCAACTCCATCACGCAGTCGGTGCAGTAAATGCACCACTTCCCACGATCAAGGACATTTTTCTTCCATCTGGTCATGCTGATCTTGCACCATTCGAGGTTAACTTTAAGCATGTCTTTGTATCTTTTATTTGGGAGCGCTAAATTATATTTTACCTTCTGAAAGCTCACCATAGACCACTGCTTTTGGCAGACGATGGTCCTCCATCCTCACTAAGTGCCCTGTCCAGCACAGTTGAGTTCGGATCAGATAGGATTCAATTCCGTCCAAACTGCATCAGGACAGAACTTTTGTGTTCGGGAGCTTGTCTTGCCAGCAAATGTTATAAAAAAAAACAGAAATAATAATAATCATGATAATAATCGCACCCTTGTCCAGAGGAAGAATTGCAGTTTGGCATTTACTTCTTGTGCTGCTCGGCAGCTCGAGTTTCCCCTTGTGTCAATTCAGCGTCTGCACCACTTAAAAATAAATTGTGATGAATGGATGGATGGACATAGCAAATATTGAAGCGGCTACACCACATAAAATCCTCCGCAGGCACCTCATGTGGAATCTGTCCGAGTTCTGCACATTGCAATGGTAGAGTGTCCAGGTCTCGCAGCCATATTGCAAGGTGGACATAATGACTGAATGATCGACGCTGATCTTTGTGGCGAGTGACACATCATGGGTGGACCATTGCTGTGGGATGAGCCGGCCAAATGTGGTACTCGCTTTACTGATGTGTGATGTAATTGTGGTACCGATGGTTCCATCGTTGCTGATGACGCTTCCCAACTAGCAGCACTTCTCCGTAACCTTCAACGACTGGTCGTTGGTTGTGACTTGTGGTTTCACGTATAGTAAATTCGGTTTTGGCTGGAACAATACTTCAGTCTTCTTGATGGCGACAGTCACGCCGTATCGGTCGGTAGATCGTACAAAAGTGCCCGTCAGGCATTGCACATCTGCCTCCGTGTGGGCGACAAGGGCACAATCGTCAGCAAACAACAATTCTTTGATAGGCATCAGTCGGACTTTGGTCTTGGCTTTAAGATGGCTGAGGTTAAAAATGCTGCCATCGGACTTGAGGGAGTCAACATCCACTTTTGTAACGAAGTCCTCTAGTGCGTCGATGATCATTGCGGCGATCACAATGCCAAAGAGAGTTCAAGCTAGGATGCAGCCTTGTTTAGTGTCGTTCCTGTCTTCGAAAGGCTCAGATTAACCGCCATTGCCTGTGAATCTCACCTTCATACCGTCGTGAAATGATCGAGTGATGTTAACCAGCTTGTCTGGGCAACCGATACGTCGCAATAATTTCCACAGGCCAAGGCAGCTGACTGAGTCAAATGATTTCGTCAGATCAACCAGAATGATGCACATGTCCTTGTGTTGCTCACGACAGTTTTCCTGTATTTGTCGCACTGCAAAAACCATGTCAGCTATTCCACAGTTTGTTCTGAAGCCACCTTTCTGTGCGAATTTCTTCTGCAAGCCCGGGTAGCCGATTGATGATAACGTGAACAACAATTTTCCTGGCTGTGGATAAGTGTGATTCTTCGGTGGTTGTTGTAGTCCAGTCGTCGCCTTTCCTTTTGTACACTTGGACAATCGTGAGATCTTTGAAATCTGTGGGACTCACTCCTCAGACCAGATTCGGGTGAACATTTTATGTAATCGCAAAAGCAGATGGGGGGCACGATGCTTGAACACTTCTAGTGGAATACCTTCAGCATAAGACGCCTTGGCCATCTTTATCTTTTCATCACTTTGCGCATTTCATATAGCGTTGGTCATACATGTCAGGTATCCGATGGATATCTTCTATTGTTGTGTCATCGATGTTGGATGGCTGGTTCCAAACCTTTCCAAAGTGTTCTGCCCACCTTTGCAGGATCAAAGCTGGCTCCGTGATTCGAGAAGTCCTGTCAGATATAATATATCTCCCCTCCCCCACCACCTCTAACTTCATATCACAGGGCACTTGTTCTTATAAAACCACAAGCAAATCCATCCATCGGGACCATACTCTGTACAGAGCGTCAGTGCTGCCGATGCAGTCTCCTGGGCTGTTGGGCATGATCCTGGACGTGGCGCCACTCCAATGCAGGACACTCAAATGACTCCATCATCCCAGCATGCTGGTACTCACTTTGCCAAACCTCAGAAGTATGACAAGCTGAATTAACCCCATCTAGTATCAATTCAATGGCCGAGCAGGATTTGAACTCAGAATGCTAGGATCCCAAGCCCACCACCCTCCACCTGGCAAAAGTACTGGTCAATGACAGTATTTTACTCTTTTGCTCTCCTGATATATCTGACTTACCTTATTACACCTGCCCTCTTCACCTCCTCCCCCCACCCCCATATTTATTTCTGCTTTGTGAAATGGCATCAGGATTTTGAAAGGTAGTGCGGCCTGTGGCTGCTGGTTGCATCATTTTTCTGGGGGTATGGCTGTGCCACTGATGCAGTGCACTCTATTACCAGGACAGTTACTCATTTTGCTAATCTCGGAAGGATGACGTGTTGAATCAACCCACCTGGTGTTAATTCAACGACTAAAAAAAGGGCTAAAACTCAAGACCCTAATATCTTAAGCCAGCCACCTTTACTGTTAAGCCATCACCAAGCTTATTTTGAAAGGTGTATGTTAAGATTAAATGTCTGGGTGAAGACAGGCTTGTGTTCGTTACGTTATGACTGAATTTAACCCATTGAAAGGAAACTGCTGTTAAAAAGAGACGACTCTCGAGAATTCCTTTGGACTTTTTCATGATATCTTATTTTGGGTAAAGTGAATTGTGGATATGGCACAATTTGAATAAATAGATAATGCAGGTTGGAATTTGGAAAGTTATTGAGGCCGTGTCACCTCTTTAACCACATCACCTCTTGCCTTTGTAGCATGCGTAACGTTTCACAACAGACATGGGTGTACAGATTCACAGCATTAAAAAATATATGAACAACACATTTCATTTGTCGGAACACACCCACACACTTTTGTTTTAAAACGCATATTCAAGCATTGCAAATGGCATTCCGTGGCCCCACCAGCCTGCGTTCAGAGAAGGGTCGGGGAAGCTGAGAATATAGCCAGGTGAGGATGCATTTCGATAGCTCGACTGACTCCATTGAAATGGAAGTATAATCATTTCCTTGTGAGTAAATGCTGCTTGCATCCTCACACTCAGCTTTTTTTAAAAAACTATTATTATTTTTTATACATGCTACATATAATTGATAATACGAGTAGTTACAACTTACAGGCAACATTATCGACAAACAAGGAAAAGTTTATCAACGCGTGCTGTCGGTATGATTGAAATAGATTAGTCTTGATCATGTTGTCGAGCTGCACCATTCAATGAGCTGGCAATTGGGTCAAGTGGTTAAATAAGTATGTTTCTCAACTGGCTAGCATGGGTTCGATTCTCGAGGTGGCTCTCTGCACACCTATACTTCGCAAGCATGGTGAAGGTGCAAAACACTCACCAACACGACTTGAGAGAGGCCTTTGTCCTGCGGTGGACTGCAAATAGGCTGACCTGAGGTTCAAGTTCGGGCATCAACTTCAATATCAATTTAATCTCAGTTTTAAAATAATGACGTGTCTGGTGTAGTAATAATTCATAATTTCCATTGATTTGACAGTTGGCATCTTCACTTCTGAATGATGTGGTTCCATTGAAGGCCCATGTTCTCTCTCAATTACATTGCGGCTATCAGCCTGCCCTCTCTCCATTGACTTGATTACATAACTACTTGGATTTCTGGAGACACCGTGGTCACCGAGAACAAAAACGACCAAAGATACATGAAAATTTCTCCAAAGCACATTCGCAAGGCGTGTGTGCGTGCATGCATGTGTGTATATCAGACACACCTCCTGACTGTTATGGTGAGCATCGCCGCGGATTATCTCTCACTTGGTAAAACCCCATAATCCGCAAAGAACAACTGTCCGTCTGCCACCCAGACGATTGTTCCCGCTAATGCAAACCATTCAACCAGAAGGTACGTGATGTGATCAGCGGGTAAATAGAAACATGTTGAGTGTGACGAGCAATCCCCCGATCTCCATTGGACAAAGTCCTACATCAAAGCATCACCTCCAACCCAAACTCGGGTTACAAACTCCAAACTCAGGTTACAAATATAACTTTGTGGGGGGTAACATAAGCTACGTGGCCACAGCCTCACGCTGGGGTTTGGGGTTGTAAATTCTCCATCATGTGAATGTGTACCGTGTAACGCCACCTGGTGGTGGTGGTGGCAGAGGGTATTACAACTTCCTTATCTGGGGAATGCTGAAGTTAAAGCACTCTTCGCACAGGTAAATTTGTTGTCCTTCCCTTCTCCCCACCCCACCCCCCACCCCCCTCCTCCAAAATGGAGGGGCCTGTTAAAGCCTGTCATCGTGTGTGAGCAGGAACAAGATGAACGGGAGGCAAATGGGAGGGGGGAGGTCAGAGGTTGTTTTGAGTCCATAGTGACCACTATAGAAATTTTTGGCAATCAGAATGACCAATTGGTCCATCAGCGAAGTGGTGGGTCGGCTCTGCTAGTGTATGTATATGTTTATGTATGTACAGGGTGGTGCAGAGCAGAATGACACATTTCAGACCGCTCTCCTGTCCGAGGGGAGGGGTGGTAACTCTGGGGGTTGTGGGACCATTTTTCTCAGACAATGCAATGCAACTGGTGGAGGCCACCTTCCTGATGTTATCCCTCATAAATAATGAAATTGCAAGCTTTGAACATAATTGCAGATCCAAATGTGTCAGTCGGCTCTGCACCACCATGTATATGTATGTATGTATATGTATGTGTGTGTATATGTATATATATATATATATATATATATATATATATATATATATATATATATATATATATATATCCTTATTTCCAGATGCTTTTTCTTCACTGTGAGTCCTTGCTTAATGTATTTACATGGAACTTTTTATTTATCCAAATTGAGAGGGGTGGTGGAGGGTGGCCATTCCCTTTGTTTTTGTAGAGGTATAGGTTATCTGGCATTGTGGAGGAAGTTTAGGTCTCTTGCTTTCAGGAAAAGGTGCGATTGTTGGGTGGGGTTGGGATTGTTTTGAAAATTGTGACTTAGTTATGAAATTATTTTCCTTTGAACTGTTTTGATTGGGGCTTCTTTTGATCTTGTTTGATTATCATGTCAGTAATCGGCATCCACAACCAAACTCGACCATGTTGTGGAATGTCAGCACAGGCCCTTACTATATTGTTCCTCTTCCCTCATTTTTTCACCTTTATTCGATTTTAAATTTGTTTTCTCTCTCAACAGCTTGATTGATTGACACAAAACTTTAAACATCAGAGCACCTACCTATGGATAATTATTTTTTAACAAAGCCACATGATGATTGGATGGAAAGTATAAGGCTGGTGTTCAAAAAAAATCTACGGGCATGGGCTGGTGATTATCTTCTTGGAAAGTATATTTTGATTAGTCATTTATTGTGTTGTTACATCCTCTCTAAGCCGTTTCCAAAACTTATGACTGTACCATTTCAGCTGCATCGTAACCAGTTCCCAATTCGACCAACATTTGTCCTGACAATAAATAAGCCCCAAGGACAAAGACTTCAAGAGTTGGCCTTCACCTGGAAAAAAAAAACCCCTGTATTGTCCCATGGAAAATGTCACTTTATCATGCGCAACAGGACTTCACGGTATCAGTTACTTTGACGGACTACAATATTGCACAGTTGAAAAAAATTTCGTTTTTCTCGGAGTACTCCTGCAACACACCAACACTTAAAACAATCCCACGTACAAAATCGACACATCAACCAGACATAAACAATTTAATCTTCTCAAGACGACATCCATAACAATAACAAACCGAAACTTCCATCCTGACAATGAGGCACAAAAGGGTCAGTAGTATGTCAACATAAAAATACCTGGTGTGTTACAAACCATCAAGTATCTGCTTCTCAATTGAACAATCAAATTCACTATTTACTACTTGTCTTTTTACTGGGTCCATCCACTGGTATATATAGAAATCAGAAAATACTTAGAGAGCTTCAACGTTTGTGTCACCCTGAATATACATGTGGGCAGTATGTACAGTATGTATAAGTAACATTTGTATATAATGTATATTCTATCATACATATATACACATAAATACAAGTACAGTAGAATGGCCACGCCTGACATTTTGTACAGCGATACGTGTAACTTGCGGTGGCCATCTTGGAATATGTAATCGCTACTGTGACGTCATCGATTGAGCAAGTTTTGCGCTGAAGTTCCCAGCTGTTTTACATCCAAAAACGTCAAATTTTAGGGATGAAGGCATAAATATAGACCCTAACTCGCATTGTGTACCACTCTTCATATCAGATGGGCAACCCATGGAGTATTGGTATCACATTTCACTCACTATAGTTTGTGAAATACTTCCATGTGAATACTCCACTCATGGCCCATCACATATCAATCAGTGCTCCACAACGCTCATTACGTTCTCCATATATATATATATATATATATATATTGACAGGAAAGCCATCAAACTGCTCTTTAAATAATAGATCTGAGCAGTTCTGACAGTCATTTTTGATGGTCAGTTTCAAAATAATCGGCCCAGTAATAAGCGAGGAGAGGCAAAAAAGCTGAAATGTTAACGTAACAAACTGCATCCTCCAGCTCTGCACTCAAACCTCACTCACGAACCCTCATTGCCCACTCCCTTCTTAAACATTCACAGCTGCATTCTTAAACACCAATTCTCATACCACAACAAGGTCTACTTAGTATTGTCTTGTATATATTATTGTGTATGTTTTGTGCAATAATTCACTAACATCAACAGAGAAATAATTATCCTTTTTTTTGTATAAATTGTAGAGGCTCGTATGAGAAGTGACACACAACGCACAGCAAGGGGGACATGAAACAAGAGGGGCAGGAGTGGGAGGGACAAAACAGTAGGGAACAGAGACACTCGGAGATCTGTGGAAGGGAGAGGGATGGGGCAGGGAACACAGGGTATACAAGATAGACATTACAGGACTTTCAGGAAGGAAAGCAGGGAATTTGAAGAAGGTGGGGTTGGGGCGGGTTAACAGGGGTAGAAAAGATCGAGGTTTTGGAAGGGGGAAGATAAGAGGTGGTGGTGAACAGC
>CM068958.1:76015467-76029100 GCA_035128595.1 Eptatretus atami | reverse complement strand
GGGAAGAATGGGATTGAAGAGAGTGTGGGAGTTTATTCCAAAGGCGGGAAAAAGAGTAATGAAAGAGTGAGGGTGAGCAGTGATTCGTGATTTTGGTAGTTTTACCAGAAAGGGGTTGTTGGCGGATCTTGAGCACCCTGCGGAAACATAGTGGGGACATATCACAGACAGAGCAGGGGGGCGCGAGACCAGAGAGGAGACGGTAGAAGACAGAAAGACCACCGACCTGCCTGCGGTGAGAGAGTGAGAGGCCCAAAGACTCAGCCTCATTGCGGGAGATTGCTAACAGAGCCCATCACCATTTTTTAAATTAGCATGATGATTGTAGGAATCAAACAAGGGCCTGTGTTGGCACAAGCTAGACATAATAAGGGTTCAACTAGTCATATTTGCTCAAACACTGACCGTACCACCAAACATCAGTCCCAATCAATCAAATGCAATCAAAATCCCACTAGTTTTCATACAATCAGTAGTGTTAACAATAATAGCCTCGGTCTCCCTAGGTGTAGGCCATTGACATAGCAAGGCTGATTTTCCTCGTGAATAAATCATGCAAATCCATCTGAATAAATCATACACATGTTGTTGTGGATCCGGGGTTCAAGGTTCACAACAAAGGGAAGCGCCCGGGTCCCTTGCAACCGCCTGGTCCTGAGGCCACCAAGCACGGATAACTCTGCACATCGGCAGGTTGCAAAGCAACCATGAATGCTGGCCAGTATTGCCAATCCTGGCAGGGTTTCACTCTTTTGTGTGGGTATCTCATCTATGGACGGCCACATCAAAGGGGGGGGGGTCTCATGCCCTCAACACACACCCAAATTACTGCTGGGCAATACAGTGAGTGTATGCTGGCTAACAAGAGCAAATTGGTGGGGAAAAACTTCCCAGCTAACACTACGTGTGGACTATGCTAGATCACTGGGGAAAAGACAAGACGAACTGGGTACATTTATAACAAGCAGGTTTATTCAAGCAGGTGAGGCAAAAGAGATTGGAGGATTTGTGATGAGGTGCGGTGTGGTGGGGTGATATGTGAACAGTAAAATGTAAAGATGTGAGTCAGGGGGCTTGGGAAACACAGAAAAGAGGGCGTAAGAGGATATACTTAATCGTGAGTGTAAGAGGTCTGTTTGTGTAATTACCAATAGGGTAAACTGCACTCTGTCTGGTGCCTGGCTCTCTGTTGGACTGGGCTCTGCTCCCCAACCTCAAGCTCCACTCCCCAACCTCAAGCTCCACTCCCCAACCTCAAGCTCCACTCACCCAACCGCAAGCTCCGCTCACCCACCTCAAGCTCCGCTCATTCCGTTCAGCACCCAACGAGCCACAGAATGAAAAATGAGCCAGACAAAGAACCAGATGAGCTGTGGAGAGCGAGAGTGAATGAGCCAGACAACAGAAAATGCCGAGCCATGAACCGTCCGGTTCGAGCTCTGTGGAACGTGGTACTTTTATAATTTCCTTGTGGGGGCAGAGTTTAGGAGGCAGAACAGGTGGGCAAGTGGCGTTTCCCCATGCCCCCATTGGTACATCGACGCTTACCACAGCTTTGGCCCTGCCCAGGTGAGGATTTGGCACTGGAAATGGTCTTATTTGTTCTGCACATTGCCATATGACTCAGCTCAGAGAATAAGATGGTGTGGGGTACTTGATTGCATGCCCCAGCCATGAGCATGCCTCCTCTTCCCCGCTGGTTCTAAAAGGCAACAGTGGTGGTCGTTAATAGTGATTGTGGTTGAGCGACGGCAGCTGAGGTGTCGCATAGCGATTGTAGTGTGGCAAGTTTGTGATGGAAATGGCAGTCCCTGAGAATGTGGTGTCAGTGGTGAGTGAGGTGAGTTTGAGCTGTGGTCTGATGATGTGGGGATTTTAGGAAGGTATTGTGGTGGTTGGAGTGTTGAGGTCCGAGTCTGGTGAAGACTGAGATGAGCATCTGTTGGGTAATGGCGCGAGGTTTGAATGTGAAAGGGCGTGAAAATGCTAATGAGCTGCCTGTTGATATTTGTGCATGCATGCGTGAAGGGAAGGCTCTTGTGTGTCGCAAAGTAAATGAAATAAAGGATGGGAATATTGATGTGCCTAAAAGCCCACGCAACGCATATGACCCATAAACCCACTACACAACAGGGAAGGGCTATCTAAAAGAATACTAATGAAGTAACTGTCTCGGGACCGCTGTATGTTGTGTGAAGTTGCCTCGGGGGTCTGTTGGATTCACAGAACTGCAAGAATATACATAAATAATGCTGTTTAAAAGTTTCAATGGTGGAATAACAACAATTAAGTAAAAGGTTTATGGTTTGCACCATGTATTAGCTCCTAGAAAGCTACTTATATTCTTTATACTTTAAAAACACCAAAGCAAAAGAAGAGAGAGAGAAATATAAAGTAGACCTCAACATTTCTGGCAGCATGCTCCACCCATCGACAGGAGGAAATGTGTATATCTAATATATAAAGCTCTTTCTAACCACTGACTGACATTAAAGATCGGTACCTTCCGGGTGACGTCGAAAGCTGAAATTTTGTGTGCCGATGGATATCAAAGCCGATACACTGGGGGGAGGGGAATCACAGAATCGTCGGACATCCATAAATAAAAATATAAATAAATTAATTTTTTTTAGGTAAGCGACCAGAGACAATGGGGAAGCATGGTAATTTGTGTGCCGACGGAAATTGAAGTCGGTATACAGGGGCAAAAAAAAATTAAATAGCAGAACCGTTGGAAAGCATCCATAAATGAAAATATAAATAAATGAAAGAAATGAATTCAAAAAGAAATGCAGGTGGTAGCAACCCGAGACATTGGGGAAGCAGGGTGATTTTTCATGCCGATGGACATCAAAGTCGACACATCAGGAAAAAAATAATCACAGAACCGTCAGAAAGCATCCCTAATGAAAATATAAATAAATGGAAGAAAAAATGAAAATAATCAAGTGAAAAATGAAAATGCAGGTGAGCGACCCGAGACAATCGGGAAGCACAGTCTATATGCTTACACAAGTTGTAAGCACACCCTGCGTATATATATAATATATATATATATATATATATATATTATATATATTATATATATATATATATATATATATATATTATATAGGCGGGCGTAGTGGCGTGCGCCTGTAATCCGGCTACTCGGAGGCTTGGGTTGGAGGATCGCTTGAGGACGGGAGCTCTGCACTGGGCCGCGCTATGAGAGGGTGTAGGGCAGCCTGGAATCATGGCGAAACCCAATCCTTATCCCTGTGTCGTAAGAGGCGACCAGGGTTGCGTCAGGAAGGGCATCCGGCGTAAAACCTGTGCCAAATCAGTATGCGGATCATAACGGATGATCCGCTGTGGCGATCCCTTACGGGAGCAGCCGAATGATGAAACAAAACATTATATATATATATATATATATATATATATATATTATATATATATATCCACACGACAATCTAAAGTTTACAACACCCCATTATTCAGTTTTACTGAAATTCAAGCATTTCAAGTCCAGTGAATAACCTGAAATGGACAAAGCTAAGCAGTAAACTGCAAGAGGTTAAAAAAATAAGTTTAGCTTCCCAAAACTGAAAAATAATGTATATATTATAGATGTGTATATATTGTACCGGGCGTAGTGGCGTGCGCCTCTAATCCGGCTACTCGGAGGCTTGGATTGGAGGAACGCTTGAGGACGAGGCTCTGCGCTGGGCCGCGCTATGAGAGGGTGTATGGCAGCCCGGAATCATGGCGAAACCCAATCCTTATCCCTGTGTCGTAAGAGACGACCAGGGTTGCGTCAGGAAGGGCATCCGGCGTAAACCTTTGCCAAATCAGTATGCGGATCATAACGGATGATCCGCTGTGGCGACCCCTTACGGGACCTTATAAATATATATAAATATATATATTTATATATAGATGTATATACATATATACACACACACACAATCTATACTGTATATACATATATACACACATATATATATATTTGTGTATACTGTATATATATATATATATATATATATATATATATATATATATATATATATATTAATATATATTGTGTGTATATTTATACTAAATACTGTAAAAGACAATAAAATCGCTCCTTTTATTCTTGTACTTTGCTTGGCCCAGAGCTGGTCTTTGTGGAACTTGGAATGTAGGCGCTTCCACCAGTACAGATGCCCGCAAATGGCGCTGTTACTTCTCTCGTAGCAGGACAAACGTAAGCCAGGCACTTTGCGAGCGGCACTCAACACCACCGCTCAGAGCCCCAGTGCAGCTGCTTCATGCGTTGATTGTCCTCACCGAACCGCTATAGCATACATAAGGCTCAGGGTCCATTTCTCATGACTCAACAAAGAGCCAAAGGCCAGCATCTTGCTTCGTGCACGCGCTCACCCTGAACTCCCACCTCCGACTCTGCCTCTGCCTCGTGCATGCGCTCTGCAGATCTCTCGTCCTATTTAGTACGATGATCCCATGCCCTCTTCCTCAATGTGTCTCACGTCACACCCATCGATCCTCCGCCTCCGGGGCGTGGCTTGCTCACACAAAACCTGAGAAGGCAGGGCTTCTGCCTGCTCGGCTGGCTTCTGATACGCCACCAAATCATCAGCCTCGGAGACAAAACTTCGCCCGCCATCACCCTTGGAGGTGGGATTCCTCCTGCTCAGTACGTTTACTTGTTTATTGTCATGCTTTTGGTTATAAAGACTTCGGAAAAGCCACAGGGTGGCAATTGCATACTGGCGAAGCTCATTCTTAAACCCGAGCTAATTAACACACACCACCCCCCCCCCCCCCCCCCGTGTGGTTACACTAACGCTTAAAGGTCCCCTGACATGCAAAAGTACTGAAATTTCATTTATATATGTCCTAGAGGAGTTTTCATCGTGATTTCAGATCTGACAATGTTTTTTCAAAACAAACTCATTCTGTAAAATGTAAAATTAAAAAATAAACCTCTACGGAACGCCCTTAAAATTCTCCTGAAAGGGGCGTACGTAACCCACATGACGTCAACTACAGGATTACAAAGGCTGCACGTAAATTACTCGGGTTGGTGGTCTACGTGATTCTATTGGCTTTCTGTGTGTTTCCACATTTGATTGGTCGACTCAATCGCTTCGTTCGTTTCTGCTTTAAAAAATCGAACGTTTGGTTTTGAATAATGGATGACATGACTTTCACTTGTCTGGTAACGACAGTGAGTGTGAGGAAATGAAGGATTTTGGTCTGAATCACATGGAGAATTGTCGCATAACATAGTCGCGGGAGGTGAAGTTCAGGCAGCTGGAAATGAAGTACGGCCTATAGCAGTTCGAGCCCGAAGCAGGACAAGCAGAGGAAAATGGCGATGAAATTCCGGAGTTCATGACGATCGGGAGGACATCGAAGGAAGACTTGGCAATAACAACTGGTTAGACTAAATCCTATTCGTAATTCAATAATGTAAATTCGACTTGCATACTGCTCGATATCAGAAATATTTTAGTGAGGTGACGTGACCAGCGCAGCACAGCGGACATGTTGCTCCGTGGCAAATTAATCACAAGCAAGGCCAGCGCATGTCATCGGCCGTATCTCTCCGCGCATAAAACGAAGTAATCTCGCTGTCCGGATACGATGAAAACTTGTGTGCGAAACACACCTTGTGACACATTGTCTCGAGTAGCCCCGATAAATCTGACGTTCTGTTGCATTTTTATTTATTTTATTCCTACTGTCGTCATGTAGCGCCAGTAGAAAACAATGAAAAAAAGAGAATAATAAAAAAAGCTACAGCACGTCAGATTTATCGGCCTAGTCGGACGGACGACGGATTTATCGGACTAGTCTAGAGACTCTAGAGATCTCGAGTCAATCCACTCTGTGCGAGTTTCTGTATGTGACGTCAACGCTGCGATTCGCTGAAGTCAACTTTTTTTAGGGGCGGGCATAGCAAGTTGTGAAAAGCACAATAAATGATCGAAATATTGCTCTAATTATCCCATTTTTGATTAAAAAAAAAAACATGCGTGATTTCTTCACTAGGAAGGTCAAGTTAATATATAAATAACCAGAAAGTTTTGCATGTCAGGGGACCTTTAAGGTCACTGTTTCCCTACTTAATTACATCAAGATTCCTCCGACATGTCCATGGACAAAACTACTCTTCAATGCTAAATTCCCTATTCAATTCCTGCATCTACCCTCACAACCATAACAATACATACTTTTTTTTGTAGGAAAAAAGGAGCATCCAAACAAAAATAACTAGATATACTCTGCTAATCAAGTTATGAACAAGCAAGAGCAGATCTGGTCTCAGTTGATGTTTCACCTGCTTACCAGTGAGCTTCCTCAGGCCAATAGAGCCCAAGTCTCCACTTTTATTCCCAAGACGACAACTCATTTCTGGTCACGTGCCGGTACGAGAAGTCAATTGAGGAACGTTTTATTTATTTTTCCTTGGCACGTGTCCGCTTTTATTCCCGAGGAGAAAATTCATTTCTTGTCACGTGTCGGTGCGAGAGGTCAACCCACACTCATCACACTATTGCATTTTAACTACTGCACCACCAAACAACCATCATTGGTTGATGGTGAAAGATTTCAATTGGTGAAAAAAAAAATCAGGAGTAGTTTACCATTCGCCACGCAGAGACTGTGACCAATTCTACAATTGGTAAAACTGGAAGGAATTTGAAACAAAGGATAGATAAAGATCGAGTAATTCGGCTTGGAAATGTGACAGTCACCATCATGCATAATTGCCTGCAATCTGGCCACAATTTTGACTTGGATGGGACTAGTGTCCTCGACACAGCATCCAACAAATGGCATCCTGGTTTTGGAGGCATGGCATGTCAACAGCCGAAAGCATGGTCGAACTGGGGAGATACACACCTCTGATATAAAGGCAAAAATTGGATGGTGAAAACAGCTGGATAAGATGAGCAAAAACAACGATGCTCAATCCCCAACACCACGTCCACACATGTACAACACCCAACGAAAATTCATCCAATCACACAACCCACACGTCACCACGTCCAACCCAGACCAAGACACAGCAATATGTTAATTTCCTGGAAACACAAAAACAAGAACTAGCACACCCACTCACTCACTCCAACACATACAATACCAGACCACGAGTCGAATACATAAATGTCATTTTCTGTGTGTGTGTGTGTGTGTGTGTGTGTGTGTGTGTGTGTGTCTGTGGGTAACACCAATCACGTCAAAACTACTGGGCCAATTGCCACCAAACGTGACACATGGACCAAGTTCGACCTCATGGTAAACATGGGCTACTTGGTTTCATCGGTAGTTGTGGGGGTTCAGGAGAGAAGGTTGACAAAAATTCTCTATATAAATGTGAATCGTGTAATGCCACCCGGTGGTGGTGGCAGAGGGTACAAGTCAGCCGGAAAGATAACTTGCATTTTTGGACTGTACATGTCCCCAGAGAGTGGGAAGCCCCAAAGCCAACCTCCATCAATGAGGGGAGGCAGGGGAAGGGGAGGTTGGAGGGGAAGGGATGTGGTGGGAGTCCAAAGGGGGGGGGGTGGGAGGAGGCAGGGGGTGGGGTGGGATGAGGGAGGGTAGGAGGAGAGGGAGCAGGAGGAGGGAGAGGAAGGGGTGGGAGAAGTGAGGGGAAGAGGCGGGAGGAGGGAGCCGACGTTGCCAGAAAAATGCTGGGCACCCCTGCGAGTATGTAATAAAAATATCAGAGAAGACCATCAATGATGTGATTTGCGTTTGTTGCTTAAGCTTGTTCAGCAAAATAAAAACAGTCCTCAATTGACCTCTCGCACCTTCATGTGACCGGAAATGAATTGTCGCCTCGGGAATAAAAGCAGACGAGCACCGAGGTTCAGGGTCCATTGACCTGAGGAAGTTCGCTGGGAAGTGGGTGGAATGTTGCTTGAGACCAGATTTGCTCTTGCTTGTTTATTACTCGATTAGCAGAGTAGATCAAGTTACTTTTTCGTTGGATGTGCCTTTTTTCCTTTCAAAATTTTAAATCCCAACCGCCTCAAATCTTATTTATCCTATATATGTATAGTTTGTGGCTGTGTACATATGCAAGTGTGGACAGTATAATGGAACGATCAGTTGTGATACACTGCATCTAAAAGACATGTATTACGATTCAACCTTAGGTGTCTTTTCAACTAACAAATGCCAGCAATCTCACTCCAAACATTGGCACCAACGATGCCACCTGAAACCACTGGTTTCCAACGTGGCCCTCCAGCCAAATTACTATTCTGCTGTTGACTATGTTCCATGCACAGTGTGCAGAAATGGATCATCAGAAATGATGATGCCACAAAGCTCTGTGTCTGCGCCTGTTGCACAATCAATGCGATCTGTAGCAATCAGGATACGCTTTCCAGCCTGTGACGCTATGAAATGAATTCCCATCCATGAACACTGCATTGCTGCGGTAGATGTGAAGGTGCAACCAGGACGACGGGGTGGGGGGAACTACTCGTGCATATTGGATCCGAAAATTAAAATATTCCCTATTTATATCCATTTCATCTCATGTTTGAGCCAAGTTAGTTCCATTAATGAAAAATTAGAAGCAACAAAATGTAGAAAATGGGTTTGATAGCAATTCCATGAGACATGGGAATTGCAGATGAATATGGTGTACGTACGCAGTGCAAATCTTCACAAGGGGTTTCTGGAAAACGAATGTGCATGTGTCCGCCTCATTTCACAGGATACAAATCGCAAAGGTAATGAATCAAGGAAGGGAATAGCCCATCTGCTTATAATGGAATGTTATATATAGACAAGTGGTCACCCAATGAAGATCGTGTTATTTCGACTTTTGTAAACCATCAAGAAGGTTGATGTTTAAAGGTGTAGCAAAAATTAACTCGGGAGTGTACCATGACAATTTTGGGCCAAATGGCCCGATTTTGTTGTTTGAGGTCAGTTTCTCCTCATTTTCATGTTGTTGTTGTTGTTGTTTTTTTCCATGATTTTCAGACGTACACACAAACATAGATACATACAGAACTTCAAAATATAAACAAAATCCACCTTGATGTGGTGAAAGGGGAGGGGGGCAGTAGAGTGGGGGTTCTTTGTGCCCATGACCTGTCCTGAGTAACCCCAGCACGTTTGCAAAATTTGGTAGAGATTGCTCCAAGAGTATGGAATTGCCTGTCACCTTGAAAGAACCAAAATGGGCCGAGGGGAAGGAGCCAGACGTGCTTGGACACTGTGTGCTGCCGTACCATCCAGGATATACTATATATTAGCAGAGAGTATATCCTTGTTACTTTTTTTAGTTGGATGAGCCTTTTCCTTAAATTGACTCCTCCCGGGCTCTTGTAGACGAAGAAAGTTGCATAAAGCAACCATGAAAAGCTACGCAAGGTAAGCCCTTTGCCATTTCAAACCCTTCCCAGAGTTCCTCCACAGCTGTAAAGACATTCACAAATAGTACACACGAGAATCCCAATGCTACACACCCTCTCAGCCACTGTGCTGTACCCCTCCTCGCCCTCAGCCCTGCGACACACCCCCTTATGCAACTTTATTTCGCTGTTCAAATTTTTTTTTTCCCCTGGTCAAGGTTTGCAGAAGGTAGCGGTATTGTTGCATACTTCCGTTGGCAGGCCGTGTTACTTTGGCCATATAAGACTTAGTGAAGCTCAAATATGGCAATTATTGAGATGAACAACGCCATGATGTCTTGCAGTGAAATTGCGTGCCAACTTGGCTTCCATCAGACTGTTATCAGCGGAATGGTCTGCAAAGATTAATGGTGTTTAAGACAGGCGTCAATCTGGATGACCCAAGGTGACCTCTAACCGAGAAAATGCAGCTCTAATCAGCCTTCTCAGACATATTCCTTTTCCCATAAGCACAGTGTTGTAACATGAATGCAATCTTCCTCTGAGGTTATCCATGACAAAATTTGTCATTTAATGTTTAATGTCCTGAGCAGATGTTTAATGAAACAGACATTTAATGTCCTGAGCCAGCTTCGTGCTGCAGGTTACAAAGCCAGCAGACCAAAAAGACACCCTCTTCTAACCCGAGAACAAAAAGCAATCCACTTGGAAAGGTGACCGTGTCAACTCTGGAATCTCAGAGCATCCTGGGGGGCGGGGGGGGGGGGGGGGGGGGGGGGATCCATTGGTCTGTTGAGAGCCGATTTATCCTGCATGCGACTGCTGCGAGAACTTTGGTTTGATGGCAACCAAAGATAGCCTATACACCTAAGAACATTGGGCAGTGCATCCCCGTTTGTCTGTGGATCCATTTTCGATGGGGCTGACCGTTACAATTCTAAAGTTAATCTTGTCATTGTGCAGGGAAATATGACAGGCACAAAGTACCGTAGGGACATTTTTACCCTTGCCAGAGGATAAAGGATACCCTCTGCGCAGAACGTGCTAAGGTGTACAATTTTTACCTGGTGTCTATTTTTAACCGAAGACCTCAATAAAGTATGTACGGTGCAATTAGTATGCGAGTACGTCTCTAAAATCAGTACGATAAAAACCAGACAAACACGACACAAAACAAGTCCTAGTGAAGGTCTGCAATCGTTGATTGCTCTTTCTAGTTAATCGTGTTGTTGTTCCACATTTTGACAACCACCCACTTCCCACAAGACCTATATAAATATTCATGGATGACAATGCCAGACCCGACCGTTTTTGTTCAGTCACTGACTTCTTGTGAAACTATGCCACCACAACATTGCCCTGGCCAGCAAGGAGTCCTTATTTAAATCCAATGGAGCATGGTTGCGATATTATTGGGCATCTAATTAAGCAAATGGATCCTTCTGTGCAGACTATGACACAATTGGAGGCTGCTTTGCACCGGGAATGGCAACAACCCCCTTTGGATTCTCCATGGTGGCTTATTTAAGGGATGCAAATAAGGGTTGCTGCAGTCGTTCATTCTAATGGCGCTCACAGACATTACTGACCATTTGAGACATTCATTCCGTTATGACATCATTGGATGTCATGAACTGATACAGAGCCCTAGATCATAGGATGTGTTGCCAGCACCCCCATTGTAGTTAGCCTGTTTTTTTTTGTGAAAATAGTCATTACACAAACCCTCATTTTGTAATAATAATAAAAAAAATCAACAAAACCTCTGAATTTGTCAAAAGTCATTTGTCGAACATGTATACTTTAGCAATATATGGATTTTTTTTGATAAACGAGACAGTTTCTGAATAATTTTCTTGGTGATTGCTATGATCAAGAACAATGCAGCCCATGCTCAACTGTATTTTTTTTTCCACTTGTGTATGATAACTTTATGTCTGGTGTTGGCTTAATGGTTAGGATTGGGGGTTGGGATCCTAGGGTCCTGAGTTAGAATCCTGCTTGGCTGTTGAATTAATACCAGGTCGGGGTTGACTCAACCGATCATCCTTCTGAGGTTGGAAAAGTGAGTACCAGCTTGCTGGGATGATTGAGCCATTTGAGTATCCTGCGTTGGAGTGGTGACCTGTGCAGGATTGTGCCCAATAGCCCAGGAGACTGCATCGGCAGGCAGGATTGTGCCCAATAGCACAGGCGACTGCATCGGCAGCACTGATGCTCTGTACAGAGTATGGTCCCAATGGAATGGATGGATATGATAACTTTGCATTGACATCTGAACCTCTGGCTCTTGATGCTTGTAACCTTGGTTCAAATCCCATTTGCTGTGTGTATTTGTATATTGTCAAATGATGTCAAATGATATTGTATATTGTCATTTGCTGTGTGTAAAAAAAATGTGTAATAGTGCGTTGATGTCCCCTAAAGTCTTTTATGCCATTTAGGCCTAGGTCACATTTGCCACGGAGGCCGTGGGGTCTCCAAAATCTGCGGCCACTAGCAATTATATGGCGGCCGCAGTATTCCCACGGTCACACAATGTAGCAGTCACATATGTTTTTATTTTTCGGTAGATGCACGGGGTATTTAGAAATCGTGGAGACCGAAAACGTGGGGGTGCCGACGGTCTTTGATTTGATGTCGCAGGTGACCTTAGGGCGTCGCTGCGGCGGCCATAGAATTTTCAAGGCAGACGCAAGGTGCCCGCAGGGGGACCGCAGGGGGCCCTAAGGCGAACGTGCGGCCAGACGGACGGTAACGAGTGGGTATATATACCAGTTCTTTTTTTACTGAAAAAAAAATATACCAGTATATATAACTGAATATACTAAAACTATAATATACCGTGGTGCCCCAGAATCCGAACGCCCATTGTTTGAACAAATTGAATCCGAACAATTTTTTCGAGAAAATTTTGCCCTAAAAACCTAATACATTTTATAAAACCGAACACAACGTGGCGTTCATGTTTGTTCACGTGTCTCCCCCACCTATTCGACCCACATCTTCGCGCTTTGTTCATTCAGTTCGTCGGTGGAAGTCCTCGTGAAAGCATCTCTCGTGTGTCGATCGATACTTTAGGCCTCAGTCACATTTGCTCTACGGCGAGGATACGGCGGCCGTACGCCCTCTGAATTGACAGAAACGTGCGGCGGCCGCAGAGAAACTGAGGTGGCCTCAGGGTGGCCCTACGCCGTTTGGCTATATTTTACAGGCCGTAAGGTCGCCGTGGAATTATAACGCGGAGTTATAACTTTTTTCATTTCTATGTTCGCCGTAGAAATTCGACAAGCCGAAACAAAAGAACTGGTAAAAAAAATAATAAATTAACCCATTCGTTACCGTCCGTCTGGCCGCACGTTCGGCTTAGGGTCGCCTTGCGGGCACCTTGCATCTGCCTTGAAAATTATATGAATGGCCGCTGCAGGAACGCCCTAAGGGCACCGTGCGACATCAAATCAAAGACCGTACGGCACCCCCACGTTTTCGGTCTCCACAATTATAAAAACGCCGTGCATCTACCCGAAAAATAAAACATATGTGACTGCTACATTGTGTGACCGTGGAAATACTGCAGCCGCTTTATAATTGCTAGTGCCGTACATTTTGTAGACCCTCCGGCCACCGAGCCAAATGTGACTGAGGCCTTACCTCGTGTTTTCACCTTCATTTGTGATGTTTGTTTTTTTTAATCATCTTGTGTTTAATTAATAACAAAAAAAGCAATCCGATCACGTGGTGTGACGGACTGTCGGGCAAGGATTGAATTTCACAGCAAAACCAGTTGTAATTTGGAATATCCATGATTACGTCAGCCCGATGCATTTGATGAAAGTGATTGTGGTTCTGCGGGCATCATGCTTGATGAGCTGCCCTGGGGGCAGCGCTCTCGCAGAGTGCGCGAGCGATCGGAACCCAGTACGGAGCTTGAGCCTGTGTGGACCTTTGGATGTGGTGATTGTACCAGTTTACATACAATACACCGCCCACCGAAGGTCATTTACTCATCTTATTTTCCCTTAAACATGGGGAATTTCAGTTTAAAGTGTCTTGAAAGTGGGTTTTCTTTGGGTCCACGAACGATTCATTCACTCCATTATTCTTATTGGAAAATATTTTTGGAATCCGAACTTTCTGCAATCCGAACAGCCTCCTGGAACGAATTAAATTGGGATTCTGGGGGCACCATGGTATAGGCAAACATCTATACTCCGATCTCTAGCGGTAGCGCACGGTGGACGCACGGTCGACGCAGACTG
>CM068958.1:76001880-76015172 GCA_035128595.1 Eptatretus atami | reverse complement strand
TCCACGGCACCCCTACGGCCTGTAAAATATAGCCAAATGGCGTAGGGCCTCCCTGAGGCCACCTCAGTTTCTCTGCGGCCGCCGCACGTGTTTCTGTCAATTCAGAGGGCGTACGGCCACCGTATCCTCGCCGTAGAGCAAATGTGACCTCGGCCTTAGGGACAAGGTCGTCCAAGGAAAATAAAATACACACAATAAACAGCGTTCCATATACTTTGATGTTGTCTGCTTTGATTCCCAGTTAAACCTGGTGTTGGCTTGCTGGCTGGTTTAAGATCTTAGGGTCTTGAGTTTGAGCCCCTGTCATGCAGTTGAAATAACACTAGGTGGGTTGACTCAGCCTGTCATCCTTACAAGAGCAGCAAAATTAGTACCAGCTTACTGGTAACAGGGGGCACTGCATGAGTGACATAGCCACACTCCCAGCAATGATGCAACCAGCAGCCACAGGCTGCATACGGAACAAAGCGAATTCCTAGTGACAAAAATTTGACCTGACTAAAACTTGAACTACGATATGGTATCAGCAGGAGCAATAGAATGGCAGGTGGCCGAGATATTTGCACACACCTCCAAGCTGTCTAGCCTGGGTTTGAAGCAAGATGATTCATCAATGTGTGTTCCATCCCAATAGGACGGATGTTAAACTGTGCGTCCCATCTTCCGGCATTAGTTGGTAGATGGTAAAGATCCCACGGTGTTAGTGAAGAGTCAGCGAGCTATCGCTGGCGCCCTGATCAAATTCCTGCCCTAACCTACAAATGACATTGCCTCATTGGCATATCTATGCCATCAGCCAATGATGCTATCTCACAACCTTGTGTTGCATTCAAAAGAAGAAGAAGGAGAGCAGGAGCAATAGAATGAGGAGCATGCCTTCTTCAAGAAAATACATTCAACCATCTTTCCCCTTCTAGAATCTCAACTTCATAAATTCAACAGTATGTTTCATAAGAGTAAATCTATGGAGCAGCACCCTTACCATTTTGCAACTTTCACATACGGGCTTCAGGTTGAGCGTCTTGCTGCATGGATTTAGACCTTTCTTTGTTTTATATTTATTTATTTAGTTATTCAGGGCTCATCGTCAGTGCACATCCAATTACAGATCAGATATACGAGTGGACACTGTATCAATGTATTACATACTAGAAGGGCACTCGGTAAAGCACATACCTCCGCCAAGCTGATTAGATTAGGTTTTGCATCCCACTGTCCGGCCGGATCTGGATTCAGATCTGAACTAAAATTTAATCGGCTTGTTCTTGTCCCCTAACCAACTCATCCACCAAGTTTGAGCCCCATCACTCAATGATGAAAAATAACTTTTAAAAAATTCTTGGGTCTGGATCCGGATTTGGATATTCCCCAAAATCGAATAAATTCATCCTTGCTACATACCCAACCTGTCCACCAAGTTTCGGCCAAATCCTTATATAATGTTTTGAGATATCCTAGTCACAAACAAACAGATGAAAAATTGCTCAGTGACAACTTGGTGAAATGGAATGGCACTCCGTAGAGAACATACCCCCGCTGGGCTGAACAGTTTATATTTTCTATGCCACCGATCAGTTGGATCTGATTCCGGATCTAAACCAAAACCGAATCGGCTTGTTCTTGTAACCTAACCAACTCTTACATCTCGTTTTGTCACAAGTCATCCGCAACTTTTAGAGATAACATGCTATACATAGTTTTTTGGCCCCATCTCTCAATGGTGAAGAATCACCTGAAAAATTCTCGAATCTGGATCCGGATTCAAATCTTCACCAAAATGTAGCATTGCCATCCTTGGCCAGTCACATACACACGCAAAAACATTTCAAAACGATCGCTTGAAATCTGTGGCCAAAAATCGTGTGACAAACAGACAGAGAAATGCTGCAGACAAACATACTTGGGGAAAAAATTTTTTCGCCAAGTAACAACCAGACAGACAGACAGACAGACAGGGGTGAAAACATAACCTCCATTAACCTTTGGTGGTGGAGGTAAGCAGAGAAAAAACAAATCAAAGGACTGATGCAATGAAATAAATAATAAAAAAAAATAATAAAAAAAGGACCGTACATGATGTGGATTGCCATAACACGATCAATAAGGATTTCCTTCCCACCGGACAAAATATAAACAGAAATGAGCGTCTGTACAGTCCTTACTGTTAAATCGTGACCATGATGGACCAACAGTTCGGTTGTCTGCGGTGGAAGCATCAGAATGATTTATAGATACCAAACATGGAGCAAATTCAACATTCATCTGTCTGTGTTTCATGAATAATTTTGATGCAAAACATTTTGATCGGTATAAAAGAGTCAAATAACCTGACATGTCTTCACTTCAAACAAAATAGCTGCGCAGGGAGCTTTGCTGACATTGGAAATGTAATATGGAGGTCACACAAGGTGTCCTGCAGTAAATGTGTGTGTGGGGTAGAGAGAGAGGGGGGGGGGGTAGTCTGCCTTTAGGGTACAAGGTGTTAGCAGGTCATTGTTTTTGCGGGTTTTTTTTTTTTTAGCAAAAACAAAATTCTAACACAAATATGAAGGCAGTTCAATCATGCCTCCGTGCCTCATATTGTTCAAGGCAATACCATATGCAACGATTTGAGAGGCTCGAACGTCCCCTTTACAAACTGTGTGTGTGTATGTGCATGAAAGAGATGGCTGCCTGTTCGAGGTATAAATATTGGACATGTGGTATTGCCTTGTGCCCGTAATCTATCCCGAGATGGGAAAGGGAGCTGCTTTCACCCGGGACGAGGCGAGGCTGGCCGATGTCTATTTGCTTTGTTTTGCCAGAGGCGTGTGAGACATGTAATTGAGTGGAAATGCGACAGCCAGTGGGGTAAACAGCTCTCAGGAGGGGTGGTCGTGGGAAGGGGAAGGTGGTCTTGGCTGGATGAAAATAGAGGTTGGGGTGTGGGGGAGGAAGAGGGTGAGATTAGCCTGAGGTTTGAGAATAATATTCCAGGTTTTCACACCACCGGGTAAAGTGCATTCTCCCCTAAACGCACAACTGGCTACCTTCCCCTGAACCACCCCTCGTTCCAATTACACCCCCACTCACCATTTTCCACCTCGGTCTCCTACGTGCTGACATTTCGCCAGAGCGCGAACACGCGCGTGACCTTTAGTGCTAAAGCCGGACAGCTGGCAGGACAGCTGTGCCACCTCCAGTTTCTTGTGTGCTTCCCAGAGGGTTAGCGGATGGGAGCTATGACTGCAGAGGTATCTTAGCATCTCGGGTAATCGCACGGGAGCTTTCCTTGCCGAGCAAACTCAACAGATAAGACAGAATTTCTGCCTGTTTCAGGGTTCTGGGACTTCATACGCACCTGAAGCCCAGGTTTATCTCCCGCAGCCACGCCAGCTCTGCAATTTCAGGCATTTCCCTCGCCCAACCTCACTCAAGAAGGCGCATACATGAAGACCCCCCACCCCTCCACCACCACACGCTCAATTTCATTTCCCAACTCTCCTTCTCCATTCTATCCAATCACGCTGGGTGCCTGGGGTCGCCGGTGTCTCTGATAGGGTGTCATGTTCCCAATTCCGCAGTTATTACACGGGAACACCACCAGCATGGTTTGTTTGCTTCTGCCCTGACTACCCTTACCCACCCCCAACTTTTACTCTTATTCCTCACCGTCATCACACCAGCTTTACCTCCACGTCATGCCCCCTCCTCCTCCCCACATCACGTTTCCACCAACCTTTCATCTCAATGCTTGGAAATCAAACGGGCTTTCACCTGTATCCCCAGTCATCATCCTGCAGGACTTCCTAGCACAGCCCATTTGTATTTGGTATCCAACAGAATACGATGTCTGTGTAAAGGTTCGTGTCAGTCTGCATCGGCAGACAGCATAAACAATGCATTGTATTCACTAAAAGTTGACAAGAGTACGTTGGCATGCACAACAGTAAAATTACATTTCATAAAATCCACTGTACATTTGCATTGTCACAGGTTTTATTTTCATTGCCAACCTATTCTGTGACTGCAGTTTGATTGAAACGATGTCTGACCACGTCTTGCAATCAGACTCAACAGGACGCAAGCACTGCTCCCATAAATAAGGTGCAGCAGTAGTTGAGATTCGAACAATAAAATATTTCCCCTTTTCAGCTACCTCCCAACGATGGGCAACTCTATTTCGAAGGGGACGAGGAAGGAGCAAACTGTGCAGACACAGCAGTAGGAAGGGGGTGGGGGAGGGCAGGGAAGCAAGAGAGCAAATATGATAACTTATTTATATGAGTTCCCTTACAAGGAACTTCAATGAAGAAGCAGGCAAATCGGCCTATTAAGCCTGCAAAATTGTTGCCAACCTATAGTTGTTTGTCCATGCTCTATCCTTTTTAAATGCTGAAAGTTAAGGAAGGGAACAGTGTGTATCATTTAAAAGTCTGGTTTGACTCAGCAGGAGACAAGTTCCTGTGTCGGAGTGGCGACCTGTCCAGGATTGTGCCCAATAGCCCCGGAGACTACTTCGGCAGCACCAACGCTCTGTACAGAGTATGGTTCCGATGGATGTATGGATGGATGGATGGGACAGGTTCAAACCACTGACATCCCAGACTCAGAGCAGATGCTCTAAACCAATGTTTCTCAAGGTGGGGCGCACGCCACACCGGTGGGGCGTGGCAATATTTTGGTGGGGCATGAGGATTCAGAATTAATGAATTAATATATGATCATTTTCGAGAGAAAGAGAGAGAGAGAAAGCTAAGAGAAATCGACTGGAAATCACGAAACGTGGTGATTTAAGGGGAAACTGACAAAATTGGTTCCTCGAATCAAACAAATCTGCAGCCAGCGTCAAGGGCAGGCTCCCATTGAAGTGAGTAGCAATTGAATAAAATTTGCAATAAAGTTTTAATAAAGCCTTTTGAATACATATGTAGTATATACTGTAGTGTCTCCAATCATGGTGGGGCGTACGATTTTTTTGAAAATCAAAGTGGGGCGTAGGACAAAAAAGGTTGAGAAACACTGCTCTAAACCATCATGCCACCATGCCCTTCGTAGCTGATGGAGGTATTTCAAACGTGTGACATGTGAACACCGGTGTGTGCAAATTTGTTTATAGCGTTGGAGGCGCAACCCACACAGCATGCACACTCGGAGAGAGTAACCAACATAACCTTCCGTCAAGAACACTGCAAAAAGATCAGAGGTTTCACTACCCAGAGTTTATTGAAGGACTTTGCGATTTGGCCATCAGGCCGGTGAAAGCTAGCCTACTCTTCACCAAAGAAACCAGGGGATCTGTAATGTAAACTAGTCAACGCCAGCAGATCGGAGCCCAAGTTAACGCCCAACTCTCAGGAACGGCACTCTTTGTGTTGCAACACCCTGCCTGCGACGCTCCAATCCGACAGTTTACAATGAGGTTGAGAATCAAATCTAGACCAGACAGCTCAAAGGTAATCACACCACCTTTATGCACCATTCTGTGATGTACTGGTGCCAGAAAGATATCTCATCTCGCTGTACGAAACATTACTTTTGGGAGGAGTTAATGTGGGAACCCAGAAGTCAGAGGGAGATAGAGGCTCAGCAGAACAAGGGATCGGCTACATGTAAACGTGCAATATTCAAATATCTTTACCTGTTTTGGAGAAAAAGAATAGTTGGCATTGCATTTCAACACACCCTCGTAACTGCATTAATTATTGTGTTAATGGACATCATAACAGCGAAAACGATTGTTGATTGTGGGGCATATGTCAGAAATACTTACCAAAAACTGTATCAAGATGAGTGCCATCACACTTTATCCAAGCCAGCTATTACCCTTTTATCTATGGTCCATGCACCCTTCTGCCTACTCTTGGTGCATTAGACATCTGTCTGGGAAAAAAAAACAAAACAGGAGTAGAACTGTCGCTAATGCTACAGTGGCTGATACAGACAACACAGGATTTTTGCTCAGTGAACAACTTGGTGTGCTAAAGCTAGGACTGAACTTGAACAGAATTTCAACCCGTCCTCAGCAGATAGCATCGGCATGCAAAAACGTCTTCGAATGGGTGGGAAAATTGACCAATTTCCAACTTGGGCTACGTGTTCTTCCGAGTGCGCAACCAGTTATTTGACCTACATGCAAAATGCCGTTTCACCTTTGACAAGTCAAACCCGAAGTGAATGAACCTCTTAGGTGAGACACAATTAAGCAACTCCTGGATCATCCTTCCTGGGTATCACCGCTGCAAGCCATTCACAAAAACAACAGCAACGTTTGTATTTAAGTGGACATGGTTAAGCAAACACGGTAGCCAATCCGCACAATTGAAGAATCTACATGTGATATAACTTAAATAGTGTGGTTATGTTCCCAAAATTGGACTTCAAATGGGGTCATCATCAAATTGAGCTGACCAGACTCACGTGACATGATGACATTCCAAACTTCACAGCGTCTCTTTCGATACAAGCATCTGCTCTTTGGTGTCAGTACTACTCCACAATATCAACAGGACCGAGAACATGCGCCTGAGTGTTGTAACAATGTGAAAAAACAACATTTCCGATGATATCATTATGTGCGGGTGAACTGTAGGAGATTATGACTTATTCCTTCAAAATACTTTGCAATATGTATGCACAAGAAAACAGAAAACAGCATATACTGAAAAGCATCTTATTGGTGTACTAGAACTGACATAATTTGAGTCAAAATCCTGGTGGCAATCCTCAGGCCAGAAATCAGCAAGTTGATACCGTTAAGAACTTCGCACTTCCCTCGAACCTGACAGATTTGAAGCTTCCTTGGCCTTGAAAATTATCCAGCACGTTTAATCCCGAAATGTTGCCACTATCGCTGACCTGTTAAGTATCTTAACTCACAAGGATGTGAGCTGGACATGGATTGCCGCACACCAAACAGAATTTTAATCGGCTAAAACAGCTCTAACAGGTAACCAAGTGATGGCACATTTTGATCCCCAGGATAATACACAACTCTTTGTTGGATTAGTCATTCTTTTTGATCAAACATTTCCAGACAACAGTCAGGGATCTATTGCTAGTGACAGTCTCAGTCTCAGTCTCAGTCTCAGACTCTCTCTCTCTCTCTCTCTCTCTGATGTTGAACAATGATATCCTCAGATAAAGGAAAGCTCTTGCTGTCACGTGGGCTTGTGAAAATGTGAAAAGTTCCACATATATCTGTAGGGCAGAATTTGATACTTCTTTGATCATAAGCCACTTGAGATTACAGCCCACAAGGAAAGCCTCCAGCCTGAATTGAAAAATGAGCACTGTGCTTCAAGTCCTAAACCTTTAATTTTCAGCACATGTTGGGAATCCCCAATAATGCAGATAACTTCTCCTGTTGTCATATGTTTAGCAGAAGTAGACAAAGCCTCTCAATGTGCTACTGAACAGTACATACAATTCATCATTGATCATGCTGTACTGAAAGCCTTGATGTTGCAGAAAGACACAAAACAGGATGAAGAGTTCGCCTAGGTTTCCCAGGGAATTTCTAATGGACAATGGCACAGGGCACTGGCCCTTTGTCCTTATCAAGGTATCAAAATGAAAAATGAAAAACGACCTGTGGTCCGATTGCAGTTGCATGTCATCTCATTTTTGCAATAAAATATAATCAACACAGTCCATAAGCCTGCTGTTTGTAAATGGTTAGGGTGGCTGGCTTAATATCCGAGGGTCTTGAGTTCAAGCCCTGTTGGAATGTTGAATAACACCAGGTGGGTTGACTCAGCCTGTCATCCTTCTGAGGTCAGCAAATGAGTACCAGCTTACTGGTAACAGGGGGACTGCACCAGTGGCATCAGCTTGCTTCCCATGAAATTGGGCAACTAACAGCCACATGCTGCACATTAAATAATAATAACAATAATAATAATAAGAAGAAGTCCTTTTGCATCTTCAGATGCAGAGGGCTGCTGAGGTAGTTCTTCCTTGGCTAGGGGAGACAATCCCAGACGGGTCGCCACTCCAACGCAGGATACTCCAATGGCTCATTCTTCTCAGTAAGCTGGTACTCATTTTGCTGACTTCAGAAGGATGACAGCCTGAATCAACTCGCATGGTGTTATTTTAACGACATTACAGGGACTCATACTCAGTACCCTAATATCTAAAGCCAGCAACCTCAGCCGATACAGGGAAAACAAAATACAGTAATTATCTGGCAAAAGGTGGGTGACAACCGAATGCCAAATATGGAGAAACTCTTAAGTGCAGCTCCCATTCCTGTCAGTATGTAGGATCACCAGCTCAACTTGTGCCCCTGCAAATCACCAAGATACCCAGTAGTCCTTGAAAGGTCATCCATGTTGACCTACTTGCTCCATTTCCCATTAGCAAATATGTCCTGCCAGGGATCGTCAATGAATGCCCTCGATGGCATGGAGCACAAATTTTGCCTTCCTCCACTGCTCAATCTGTCATGAGGGGCCTGGCAACTGTATTTTCCACCCACAGCTTGAGACATTAAATAGTGTCAGATAATGTTTCCTTTATTCATCAGCTTTGAGTTCAAGTAGATATGCAGCATTCATTCTAATTTTTTAAAGCAAGGTGCAAAAACTGATCCCCTTAACTCAATGTCAGACATGAGATCAGGGCCATCTCTCCAGACATATCTCAAACTTTTGATGCAGTCTGGTCTATGGCATCCACTTGGGTGGCTGACTTCCTCTCTTTGTGGCCAACATGTGGCTCTCAATGGAATCCTTTCATCTCTTATCCCTGTCAAGGTTGGAGTGCCCCAGCCCCCAAGGTAGTATTCTGTGCACAGTCCTATTCCTAATGTTCATCAACCATCTCTCTTTATCTCTTTGCTGATGACACCACCCTCTGTCATGACGTCTCTTATCCACCAGACAGGTAGGCAGCAGCCTATTTCCAAAAATCACAAGCTGGTCAACCATTTGGGATATGTCTTTCGATCCTGACAAATCTCACACTCTCACTGTCTCTTTCTGAAAGGACAGTCTGGCAAACCCTCCTATCTACTTTCTTAACAATCCTCTTGAGGAAGGTCAGTCACTCAAACTCTTGGGTGGCCCTATCAGCCATGATCTTTCTTGGACAAACAACATCTTAGTTGGCCTGCAAAACCAGTCACTGACTGGACATCCTCCATCTTGCAAAGTCCTTCTTTGGCACACCTGAACTCTTATCCACCTACAAGGCCTTCATCCACAGTATTGTGGAATACTGCTCTCCCCTCTTGTCTGGCACCCCTGCCTCACACCTTCCACAGCTTGATGTCCTGGAAACCAAGGCCTTCAAGATCATTGGAATCTCCTGCGATGAAGCAGTCTATGGGCCCATAACATTGCCATCACAGACAGGTCAGTGGTCTCTCTGTCTTCTCTGCCTCCTTTCTGGTCTTGCACCCTCTGCCCTTTCTGTGCTTTGCCCTCACTCCCAGGTTTTTACAGGGGGTGCGATGTTCACCAGCAACCCCCAACTGATGAAACTCCCAAAATCCAGAATCATCGATCACCTCCACTCATTGATTTCTCTTTTCCCCGACTGTGGAACCAACTACCACATTCTTTTCAACATCATTCTTCCCTCCAAGTCTCCAAGAGAGCTGCTCACCACCATCTCAGATCACCCACCAACCAAAACCATGATCCTCTCCAACCACGTTAACTCACCTCCCCCCCCCCCCACCCCACAAGCCCCCCTCCTTACAAATCTACATATTTTTCTTCTTGAGAGTTTGCTTCACGATGCATCTTGTCCACCCACGTGTCCTCTCCTCGTCCATATCCTCCCACAATCACTTATTTGTCCAAGTCTCTCTATTTGTCACTCAACCATGCTGATTTAGATGCAAGTAAGGCAGGGTCTTTTACTCAGAGAGTAAGTAGTTAATGCATGGAGTGGTTTCCCTGGAAATGTCTGGCAGCAGAAACACTAAGTAAGTTTAAATTGGAATTAGATAGGTTCCTGTAAGTTATGGAGAATGAGGGGTATAGGGATGTTGGCAGGACTTTTAGGTAGTTTCAGCATTGATGGGTAATTGTGTGCATGTTTACGGAGTGCTGTTGGTGGTGGTCTCATGAAGGGGTATTGTGTGTTTGATGTTTGTTTTTTACCCAAGCCCATGCCCCTTCCCTGGAGGGGGGGGGATACAAAAACTACGAGAAGAGAAAAACAACACAAAAAACACTTAATTTTTTTTTTAAACGTTGCATTTTCTTATTTATATCTTGTGTTGATAAATTGGTGCGGTGTTGATGTGGAGCAGGCACGATGGGCTGAATGGCCTCCACCTGCGTCTGATTTCCTTGTGTTTACTTAACCCTCGTTTGATTGATTAATTATTCATTATACATTTGAGTTATCATTGAAAAAAAATTCGCAAGAAATGGGGAAAATCATGACCCCACCTTATTTAAAGCCAACTCAGAGATCGAACAATTTTTCCAAACTCTGCAAAAAGCTTTTCACACCTCATGGTATGGTGAAAACGTCAATGCCTGGAAGAGCTGATATATACCATCCCATGGAGGGAGCTCAACTAGCTCTATTAAATATTTCCTTCGGGAGGAGTTGAGGGATTTAATGCTCGAGGGTACCAGGGACCGACTGCGCATCAGAATGCTCAATCTTTTATGGCATGGAACAATCTGGATTGAACAGTCGACTTCTGTTGGTTACAGAACAATATACATATTGTCAGAATAAATAGTATGGGTAGGGGGGAGGGGTAACAAGCAAATCAGATGGGAAGAGGTGGACTATGGGGTTGGTGGGGTGATGTGTTTTCGCGCTGCTTTACGTGACAACCCGAACACTATCTGGGTAAGTGACTCGTTAATTAGATCAATCTCGAGTCCCGGCAGACAATGGAAGATGCAGGCCCTATCTTGTTAACGCTGAATGAACAAACTTTGCTCGGGGATCAGCGAACAATCTTACATGCTGTCTGACACTTTAAAGAGATTCGTATAGCTGCGCCCAACAGCGATTCAGGGCAAATTTTGCAATTAGTTTTAAGGATAGTACGATAGGTGTGAATCGGATCCATTGGCCTACTCTAGTAGTCAGTGAGCATGTTCTCCTGGGAGTGGGATAAATGAGGAAAAGTTTGAGAACAGTCTCGTTGTAACATGTAAATTTGGCAGTAAGTTGATGTGTCAAATGCTTTTCGAGAGTTCATGAGTCAGTTCAGTAGATGTACCTTATCATTATGGTTCCCAGAGTGTTTACATTAAGTGTTTAGTCTTGGTTGGTCTGTGTGCCAAGTTTGGCCAAAGGTTATACACACACATTAAGTGTTTAGTCTTGGTGCTGGTGGTGTCCCACTTTTTCAATAACAAGCTCAAACATTTTAATTGGGTTTGGTCGGGATTCAAACCTGGGACCCCTTACCCCCAAAACAAGAGTCATTAACCCTAAACCATCAAGCCACATTTGTAAATTTTTGTTTGAACATATATCTTCACTTTTTTATCACCCATATTTGTAATCTGCGGTCGATCGATTACAATGACACTTTACCATTCGATTATGACATCTAAAAGAAAAAAAGGACTCCTTTTCACTTATGGATGCTGTTTTGCATGAGAAAAGCGCACCTTTGTTTTCATTATGAGGAAGAATTGCAAGTGCCACCAATCAGCGAATATACCGAGTTGGCTATACCCGGGAACCATCAACTATCTCCGATCGCAGTCTGGTATTTATTATGTCTGCATGTTGGATGCACTCGAGTAGACAGTGGACAAGCATGTCCACATATATATATATATAATATATAAATAATATATTATATATATATATAATATATAATATATACAAGCAGGTAGGCGGCGATGGGTCGCCGAGCATGGAAACTATAAGATATAGAGCAAAATGGATGTCATATAGCGGATAGGGAATCACCTTAAGATTATGCATATCAAATCTCATCCAGTTCCATCTACTGATAACTACTCGGTATCCATTTGAATGAAAAGTACCGAAAACGCGGTTTGAATCGGAAATCCTAAAGGCCCAGTCACACCTTGACGTTTTAGCCAGCAATGGCAACGTATTAAAATGTATGTAAACGCTGGCTTACGTTGAACTTTTGATGTTTTTTTTTAAAGATTCGACGTATTCATAACGACTTGGTCTTATGTATAACGTATTAGTAAGGGACACAGAACGTTTCGTTGTGTTAAATAACTTATACCAACGAATGCTTAGCCTGTTGTCGGCCTTCACAACCTATGCACAACGATAGTCTAACTTATGCATAGCGCGCTGCACGCTCGCCGACGATGACGTGACGTAGCCTATTAAAAGGCTGCCGCACAACGATTCAAATCATAACCGCCGGAGAAATGGAATGTCAACATGGCAGTCACACCTTGGCGATCTTGCCAGCGTATGCCGACCTCTGAAAAATGCGTCTAAAACGCTGGCGCACGTGGAATACGGTATGGGTAAGTTTGGTATGGCGTGAATAAAACGCTAAAATACGCTATCATACGTCTATTAAGTGGAGTACGTCTTGTAATTTTAAACATGTTGAAAATTTTACGACGTACTTGCCGTATGACACACGCTCCGCATGCGATGGAAATAATTGTACGCACGATATCCGATCGTTGACATACATCGACACACGTTACTTGAAAGGTACTCATAAGTCGAAACACGTCAAGGTAATGGTTAGCGTCAGTGTTCCAGACTCCCGGTTTTTTTTTTCTTCTTCGGTATGACGGTGTTCAGTGTACAGTGCGGTTATGATTTAAATCGCTGAGCGGCAGTCTATTAATTATATTATATTACAACCGCACTAGAAATCGAAGTGTCAACATCACCATCATACTGAAGGAAGGAAGAAAAAAAAAAGGGAGTCTGGAACACTGACGCTAACCATTACCTTGATGTGTTTCGACTTATGAGCACCTTTCAAGTAACGTGTGTCGATGTGTGTAAACGATCGCGTAACGTGCCTACAACACGTTACTCATAGGTTAGAAATAAGTTTCGGGTACGCTAAACATTACCTCGACGTGTTTCGACTTATGAGTAACTTACAAGTAACGTGTGTCGACGTGTGTCAACGATCGCGTAACGTGCCTACAACTTATGGCCAGCGTTATGCGGAACGTGTGAGTCATACGCTGGCATACGTCTTAAATTTCAAGCAGTGGAAAATTTGAGGACAACCGAAAAGTACAACGTTTAAAGCCAGCGTACTACGACGTATGGCAGCGTTTTTCAGCGTGCTCTCAATGTTATCAAAACTTACCCATAACGTGTTCATCGTGTACCAGCGTTTTAGACAAATTTTCCAA
>CM068958.1:75943345-75978014 GCA_035128595.1 Eptatretus atami | reverse complement strand
ATACCAGTCTATGACTGCTGTTTGTTTGTTTGTAGGCACGATAACTCGAGAACGGAAGAAGCTACCAATGTCAAATTACACCACGTGATTCCGGAGGGTGATGGCTAGTGCTGATTAATTTTGGTCAAAATCGGTCAAAGGTCAAGGTCACAGTGAGGTTCAAACATAATTCCATAAATTCACGTGGTAAAAGGAGATTTTTGCTTCGGTCGACGTTTCGATTTTTGATGGTTTGGAACAGATCATCATAGAAACTTCTGGTTTACGTCGCTACCTTCTCTCGAGACAGCTTTTATTAGACAAGGTCAGAGGTCAAGTTGACGATTTCGTAAGTACCAGTCTATGACTGCTTGTTTGTTTGTTTGTTTTGTTGTGAACAGTATTACGGAAAAACTCCTCGACGGATTTCGACGAAACTTGGTGGGGGATTAGGTATGGTCCAAGGATCATGCCATTAGATTTTGGACTTTGTCCAAAGTCCAATAGGGCCGCTGTGGCGGCCATTTTGAAAAATATTTGAATTTTGTTTTTGCATTTCTACATGTTTTCAGTGATTTCTAACCAAAAAAAAAATAAATTTGTTCGAGAAAAAAAAAACAGAAATTTTCAACTTTTTTCAAAAAATTTCGTTTTATTTGAAAAATATTTGAATTTTTTTTTTTGCATTTCTACATTTTTTAAGTGATTTCCAACCCCCCAAAAAATTTGTTAGAGAAAAAAAAACAAATTTTGCACTTTTTTTTCAAAAAAATTTCGATTTTATTTTCTGGCATTTCTACATGCGCGTCGATCTAGTTTAGTTTATTCAATCGTGGTTCAGTAGAGTCTGATCCGTTTGACCTACAATGAATCGGATATCAGGTTCACTTAAGTTTAAGTGACCCAGCAGTATTGGCGGCGGAGGTTTTGCACTCTACCGAGTGCTCCCCCTCTAGTTCTTAAAGTGATACTTCATCATTGAGAGATGGGGCCAAAAACGATATAGTACTGTTTAGCATATTTCAAAAAAGGTATTGGGCCTGATATGTTCTCTTGGATCAGGGATTATGTGCCGGAGGGATGCGCTCTTCCGAGTACCCTTCTAGTTCATTAAGTTTTTACTCAACACTGTTTAAATTTTTAGGTTTCAATATATAACCACCATCTTTCGGAGAAAATCGTTCAATCCGATTTTCCAACTTGTTGAAAACATTCCCCAGTTGCTGCTGAGTAATGTCATGAATTGCATTTGTGATTATAGCCCTAAGTTCATGCAAAGAATGTGGTTTTGATGTGTAAGCAACAGTTTTATGTAGCTCCATATGATATAGTCCATTGGGGACAGGGCAGGCGAACGAGGTGGCCAAGCAATTGGTCCATATCTACCGATCAATTTGCCTGGGAAAACATAATTCACCACCAAACAGCCTTGTCTTGCTGGTAGAAAGTGATATGTGAAAGATTTTATCGTCGTCGTTTGGGAACAAATACATTATCCAACATTGCAAAGTAACGTTCACTTTATGACTATTAGTGGGGCAACTTAGCTAAATATAGCATAACAATTGTGCATTTTGTGAGGAAAGCACCAAATTTGGCACACTAGTAGCCTATCATATTATGAACAGATTTGGATATTGGGCCATCCCAAATTTTTGATGGCAGTGGAAAATGGCTGCCACAGCCATCAGCGGCTGAATTTGAGATTATCCAAATCTGTTCATAATATGATAGGCTACGAGTGTGCCAAATTTGGTGCTTTCCTCACAAAATGCACAATTGTTATGCTAAGTTGCCCCACTATATTGCTACTTCCAAAAATGAAAGAACCAATGATACATTACTCCCTGAGAGAAGGCCAGCCACTGAGATTCGGTGAGTCTTCTTAATGTTGCCAGACTTCCTGAGGTTTCTCTGTCACCAAATATGATAATTGTGGTGGTTAACTTTACTACGAATGTACAAGTTGCCTCATCAGAAAAGGTCAACTCGTCAAGAAACCTTGGGGAATTGTGAATTTAACAACATTATTAATAACAACATTAACTCTAACAAAACCTGATGAATGCTTTAATATTCCATTTACAGTTTGTTTTATTGAGGTATATGTACACACACACACACACATATATATATATATATATATATATATATATATATATATATCCTGCAATCAACCTTGCACCAATAATTGGAATTTTTGTTCTGCGGGGTTTGGGGCTTTTAAGTCTCGACTACTTCTGATATGCTTTCGCTCCAGGGTGATTGGTGCTGGGTGTCGCAGATTTTGTGTCACTAATTGAAGCAGGCAAGCAAATTGGCCATGAAAATTGAATCGCGAGTGAAGCAGCCATGTTGTTAAGCAAAGCATCACATCTGCAACTCTTGTGCGATTTCCAAGCAGGAGCTTCCCCTGCCGGAGTAACTGTGAGACCCTTACAGAGGTTCCCCGAGGGAGATCTCTAAAGCGGAGAAACAATTCATTTTATCAGCAAAGGCTAGTTCGAACGGCTGTAGTACCAAACTTTCCCAGCAGTTGTGATGATGAAACTGGTGAAATCATGAGACCACAAGATTAGCCGGTTTGAATCTGCTTCTGATGAAGCAAGCCTCTGACCTGCCAGTGATACCAAGATAATCGAAAGATGGATGATTGCAATGGCTGGGAGAGCTGCTGTAGGGCACACGACTAATTAAAGTGTAACAATCAGGTCGTGTTATGACAGACATGGTGCAGGGGGTGTGATAACACTTATCTGCTAATACATGATGTATTCACGTTCATGGCAGTGGGTTAATGTAGCCGTTAAGCAGCATATGGAGCTGTTTCGCACTGCCCAGGCTAAAGGGGGCATGGCGGAAAGGATAATGAGCTTAATTAGCGAGGGCCAAGCTTAGTTAAAAAACTACATGGCAAAGAGAAATATATAGACAGAGCCAAATAGAGCCAAATACACAGCATACAGGGCTGAATGTGGTATTGCCACAAGGAACAATGATCTCAATATTTAAAAGAGTGTCCGGTCTTAATCCCCCCTGACCTCACCCCCACGTCTGCCTCTGCTTTGCATTCCCATGCATTTCTCCAGCATTAATTATATCATATTACCCAGCCCGTCTGCATTAATACTTTATTGCTCTTCCTGACAAATTAATTCGGAACCATTGCCTGGTAATGCATGCGAGAGCACTGTGTCCTCTCAGAGTTTAATGAAGCTTCAACCAGTTTATCTTTCATTTTTTTTCCTTTAAAACACACACACACACACACACACACACACACACACACACACACCACACACACACACACACACCACACATACACACACACACACAAACACGCATAAGATTTGTAATCTGGACAGACATGCAGCCATAACTCCAATGTGAAGATGCCGTGGGGAACCAGGCATGAAAACAATCTTATTGATGCAAGTGATTTGGCAAGCTATCTCATTTGTCGTGTACAAATTGGTGAACCATACAAAGTGAAGAAGGTCCGACAGGATCCTGCAGAGGTATCACACTTACACTTACCTTTGTGCTGCTTAAACTGGGTTTGTTCCTGACCTGACAAAAACTGTGGAATTGGTGATTAACATTCCGCAAAGCTCAGATCATTCCACAATTAAAGCCTGCAACAAATGTGTGTCCAATCTCAGGAGTGCCCAAAAAAACAAAACAATCTGTCCAACCTCCAGATAGTACTTTCAAATTTGTCTCCCTCCTCTAAAACCTCGTAGCACCTTGTTAGGCCTGTCTCTGGTGTATGATCCCCGTCCATCCCTTCTTTCTATTCAAATGGCACCACAGCCGACTCCACTCGTGAGAAAGCCGAATGCCTCAATTCTGTGTTTGCTTCCAAATATTGTGTCTGATTGTGTGCAAAAACTCTTGTGCAAAATTGATCCCCTTAAAGACAGACCTATTAGCTTACTTCCAATAATCAGCAGTCATGAAATCCATCATCACAGTTGATATGAAATGCTTCCTTTTCCCCACCAGTCTCATCTCAGATCACTAATTTGGATTCAGACCTGGTCACTCTAACTTGGACATGCTGCTTCCACTCTCCCAACAATGGATGGAGGCCCTCAATGTTAGACATGAGATCAGGGCCTTCTCTCTACATCCCGTCTCTCAAGTTTTAAATACGGTCGAGCATCCCACCTTGCTCTCCAAACTCTCTGCCTATGGCATCCAAGGCCAACTCCACTCTTGTGTTACTGACATCCTCCACTCTCGGAGCCAACGTGCGGCTCTCATCAGAATACTCACTCTGCCAAGACTGGGGTGTCCCAAGGCAGTGTTCTAGACCACATCTTATTTCTAATCTTCATCAATAATCTCTCTGACTGGACAATCCTCTTTATCTCTTTGCTGATGACTTCACCATCTGCTATGTCATCCCTCATCCTTCAGATAGAGACTGGCAGCAGCCTCTTCCCTTTCTTCAGATCTTGACAAAAATCACAATCTGGTCAAACACTTGGTAAACGTCTTTTAATCCCAGTGTGTGTGTGGTGTGTGTGTGTGTGTGTGTGTGTATCTCTATCTTCCTTCCTCTCTCTCTCTCTCTCTCTCTCAGGACCATACATCAAACCCTCCTATCTTCTTTATTAACAACCCTCTCAAAGAAGTTCAGTCAGTCAAACTTTTGGGCCTCACTCTCAGCTATGGTTTTCATTGGACAAACCACATTTCAAATTTGGCTTCCAAAGCAAACATGGACTGGGCATCCACCGTCATGCCAAGTCCTTCCTTGGCACACCTGAACTTTAATACACAGACAAGACTTTGATCCACAACTTGATGGAATACTGCTCCCCCCTCTGTGCTGCTGCCCCTGCCTCGCACCTTGCTCAGCTTGATGTCATGGAAACCAAGGCCTTCAAGATCGAAAGAATCTCCTGCGATGAAGCTTAGTCTATGGGCCTATCACTTTGCCATCACCAACAAGTCGATGGTCTATCTGTCTTCTTTCATCTCCTTTCTGGTCTTCCAACCTCTGCCCTCTCCATACGATGTCCACCCATGTATCTGCAGTGCCCATGTGGTCCACCAGCAACCCACGTCTAAGAAAACTGCCAAAATCCAGTCATTGTTCACCTCCACTCATTTGTTCATCTTTTTTCCTGCTTATGGAACCAACTTCCACATTCTCTTCAATCTCATTCTTCCCTCCAGGTCATCAAGAGAGTTGTTCACCACCTGAACCATCAAAGATTGTACCCCATCCAAAACTACGATTTTTTTCGACACTCGTTAAACCACCCTCTCCCCCAAATTTTGCTTATGTATCGATCTTATCCACTCCCTGCATTCTCCACTACACCTCAATCTTGCCTGTGCATCCCTTATTGTCCATCTCCATTGATGTTCTCCCATGGCCCTGCTGTTTATTTTATTTATTTTTTCTTTTCTTTTGTTTTCCCATTTTATTTCTGCTGTTCCTTTTGTTATGTTGCGTCCTGATTCGTTATGTGGTCTTACTCTCCGACGATCCTTGACTATGTATTAAAAATAAAAGAAAAAAACAAAGAGACAGGTCGTTGAACCACAAAATGTGGCCCTGTCACACCTTGACGATTTAGCCAGCGTATGCCGATTTATGAAAATTTGTCTAAAACGCTGGTACACGTCGAATACGTTATGGGTACGTTTTGTATACGTTAAGAGCACACTGAAAAACACTGCCATACGTCGTAGTACGCTGGCTTTAAACGTTGTACTTTTGGGTTTTCCTCAAATTTTTTCATGCTTGAAATTTTACGACATATGCCGGCGTATGACTCACACGTTCCGCTACGCTGGCCATAAGTTGTAGGCACGTTATGCGATCGTTGACACACGTCGAAACACGTTACTTGTAAGTTACTCATAAGTCGAAACACGTCGAGGTAATGTTTAGCGTACCCGAAACTTATTTCTAACCTATGAGTAATGTTTGTAAGCACGCTACACGAACGTTGTTCACACTTTGCAACACGTTACTTGAAAGTACTACTACTACTACTACTACCAACATCGACATCACTAAATTCTCTCGAACTACTACTAACTACTACTACTATTACTACTACTACTAACATCGACATCACTAAATTCTCTCGAACTACTACTACTACTACTACTACTACACTACTACTACTACTTAATACTACTACTAACATCGACATCACTAAATTCTCTCGAACACTACTACTACTACTACTACAACATCGACATCACTAAATTCTTCGAACTACTACTACTACTACTAATAACATCGACATCACTAAATTCTCTCGAACTACTACTACTACTACTAATAACATCGACATCACTAAATTCTCTCGAACACTACTACTACTACTACTACTATACTACTACTACTGCTACTGCTACTGCTACTGCTACTGACATTGACATCTACTCAACATGGAGTCTGGAAACTGACGGGTTCCTCTTGTGAAGCCCATTGTATATACAAATTCCCTAAACGCTGCCAATATGCCATTATACGGTAGCTGTAAGTTAGAAACACGTTCAGTAAGTTCTGTGGTCGTCCGGAAGACGTCAATCAAATTCGTGTACATACACAATGTGCGTTTGAGATACGTTACACATAGGTTCAAAGCACGCTACACATAGGTTCAAAGCACGCTACTAATAGGTTCAAAGCACGCTACTAATAGGTTCAAAGCACGTTACTCGTAGGTTAAAAATTAAGTTTCGGGTATGCTAAACATTACCTCGACGTGTTTCGACTTATGAGTAACTTACAAGTAACGTGTGGCTGACGTGTGTAAACGATCGCGGAGCGTGCCTAGAACTTATGCCAGCGTATGCGGAACTTGTGAGCAATATGTCGAGTACGTCGTAAAATTTCCAGCATGCTTGAAATTTCACGACATACTAGACGTACCACGGAATATGCCAGCGTACTTCATTGTTTTTCAGCGTGCTCCTAACGTATACACAACTTACCCATACCGTATTCGACGTGTCCCAGCGTTTTAGACACATTTTTCATAGGTCGGCATACGCTGGCTAAATCGTCAAGGTGTGACTGCGATGTTGACACTTCCAATTTTCAGGCGGTTATGATTAAATCGGGTGCGGCAGTTTTTAACAGAGAATGCCACGAGTTCGTCGGCGATAGTGCAGCGCACTATGACTAAGTTAAACTATCGTTGGGCATAGGTTGTGAACGCCGACAACAGGCTAAGCATTCGTTGGTATAAGTTATCTTAACACAACGAAACGTTCTGTGCCCGTTACTAATACGTTATGCATACGACCAACACGTTATGAATACGCACAAAACTTAAAAAAAACCTCAAAACTTCAGCGTACACCAACGTTTTACGTGCATCTTTATACGTTGCCATTCCTGGCTAAAACGTCAAGGTGTGACAGGGCCCTAAGATGGCCGTTAAGCGAAGTGTTGTTTCTGCTACAATTAGCTGACGAACTCAAAATATCTCAGGTCTTTTGTGAAGAGTGGGTGAGTTTTCGCCAACACCCTGTATAAATTACAAATTCCTGCTCAAATCACCTTCAGTTGAATATCAGCCATGACCAGGCGGTTCGTGAAAGACTTGGAGCAAGCGTCCTTCACGGTGGACCTTACAATGATGTTGGAATAATTAGGGTCATTAAAGAAGTAATAGTAAACAACGTGTACACAAACTCAAAAAGAGATGATAAAATAAAATAATAAATGCCTTGGATGTATTTAATTGGAGTGCTGTCCTGTTATTCAAATTATATACTGCACAATATCTTGTCATTGCACAGACATTTCCTTGATGTTGTAATCCTGCATCACTGCAGTTGTTAATCAAACAAATGTTAAAACAAAAAGTGCAAAGCTTCAGTGCTAGATCGTCTCTATGCCAATCCACATTCCTAATTGGTGAACAAATTTGTTCCTCGCCTGTTCAGTTTCCTGATTTTCTATTTCGCTTTCATTTTATTATTGGTTTGAAATCCACTTCAAAGGACTCATGTGACATGTTGTGTAAAAGTCAAAGTTTGAAGAGGTAAAGTATAATGATATACAAAAAAAAGGTAGTACTTTCAGTCACAGTGATTGTTTGGGGTGCTCAAAGCATTTGTGGAAAGCGATACAGTTTTCACAGTAGTCCAAGAAATGCCAAACATATAAAACCATTTTTCAACTGTATATAAAATTTCCACACAATTTGTATACATGCATATACAAAAGCATGCAAAAGTATTCACCCCCTTCCAAAGTTATTTGATGCCAGCTGACCTTATGTCATGATGCTTTCAAATCAAACTTAATATATAAGTTCTACACAAAACGCTTCAAAGTGATAAAGCCAAAAAAAAAATGCAGATAAAATGTGAATAATTTCGATTAACAGAGAAAATTAGATGATTCTCAGTTGCATAACTATTCAACCCTTTTTCCCAATTAATCCTGAATCACTTCAGGAGCAAATTATTTGTTTGAAAGGTTACAAAATAAGTGTAATCGGTTTCATCCGTATATAATCAGAGGTATAACTGAAAAATTAAGCTCCCCACTTATCTAAGGAGTTTTAAGGTGCAAATTACTTGGTTAACCAACAAGGCAAACATGAAGATCAAGGAACTTTCCAAAGAAGTCAGACATGAAGTGGTGGAGAAGCACCGTTCATGAGAGGGTTATAAGAAGATTTAAAAGTCACTTATTATCCATTTGAGTACAGTGAAATCCATCATTAAGAAGTGGAAGATGTATCATACCACCCAGATTCCACCCAGATCAGGTCACCCATCGAAGCACAGCAGCCAGGCAAGCAAGAAGGTTCGGGATGTCACTGTAAATCCAACAATGACTTTGAAAGGTCTTCAAGACTCGATGTCCACATGAGGCGTCAGTGTTCATCAATCAACAATATCCCATTCCCTTCATAAAGCTGGCAAGAAAAAAGCCATTTCTGAAAAAGGCTCATCTAAAAGCTCATGTGGAGTTTGTGAAAAAGCATCTTAATGATACTGCAGGCATGTGTAGAAACGTTTTGTGGTAAAATGAGACAAAAATTGAACTTTTTGGTCTAAATTCAAAGCATTACATCTGGCACATGCCAAACACTGCACATCATCCAGTCAACACCATCCCTACTGTCAAGCATGGTGGTGGCAGCATCATGTCATGGGGCTGCTTTTCATCAGCAGAGACTGGCAAGTTTGTCAGGATAGAAGGGACAATTAACGGTTGAGAGTGCAGGAGAATCCTTGATGAAAACCTGCTTGAGTCAGCCATGAATCTGAAACTGGGTAGGAGGTTCACATTTCAGCAGGACAATTATCCGAAGCATAAAGCTAAAGCCGCACTGGAGTGGTTGAATAAGAAGAAAATATATGTTCTTGAGTGACCCAGTCAAAGTCATGACTTGAACACAATTGGACATTTATTTTGAGACTTGAGGATTGCAATCCATCGATGATCCCCATCAAACTTGGCATAACTAGAACAATTTTCACATGAAGAATGGGCAACTATTTCACAATCACCCTGTGAGAAGCTGGTACAGACCTACCCAAAAGGACTCCTAGCAGTCATTCATGCAAAACGTGTTTGCACCAAGTACTGACCTAAGGTGCTGAATACTTTTGCAACCAGTGAATTTTGAATTGAACATGTTTTTTAAAGGTATTCCTGACATGTAACCTCCTTCAACTATAAGTGTTTAGTGTGATCTCTTTATTTATGAATAAAAAAGTTCATTTGGAATTTCTCCATCATTCATAATTCATCTAAATGAGGCATTATTGGAAGGGAGTGAATACTTGTGCAGGCCACTGTATATAACATTTTTTTTAATGCAAAAGTATGTAGGAATGTTACTCTAAAAATAATGTAAACAAATAGAGGTACATTCAAAGTACACCGCCCCCATACCAAATAAATAAATAACATCTTCCAGTGCACGGCATTGCCGGGGCACCTTCGGTGTACAATAATTTATTGATTAATTGCATTATTAAAATAAATAAATAATAATAATCATAAAATAATAATTTTCTTAATCAATTGTCAAATCGCATACGAAAACCACCACTGTTTCATCTGAATCTGTAACTTTTTGAAAATTAAGTAATTAATCGAAAAATTAATTGGTTGATTAATCGATAAATCAAAAATACTCTTTCTCGCCAAATTGCTTGGTCACTGTTGTGTCAAAATACCAGATTCCTAGCTCAAAAGGTGCTTGAGATATTGCCCAGATGAGAAAGAAAATAAGTAATCAATAAAGCGTTCATAATTAAGTAATCAATCAATTAATTGATTAATCAAAAAAATTATATAATACGATTTTTGCCAAAGCACATCTTCACTTTTGTCTTCAAATTTCAGCTTCCTAGCTCAAAGGATGGCTGAGATATCGCCCGGACAAACAAGAAAGAAAAACAAAACAACCAAGAAAACAAACAAACAAACGGAGTAAACACTGAATCCACCCTTCGGAGCCTGACGATGATGTCATGCATCGCCTGGATATGGAATTGGGAAGGAGCGGTGTACAAGAAGAAAACGAGAAAACAAACGGAGTAAATGCTGAGTACTCCCTTCGTTCAGTGCCCAGCGATGATGTCATGCATCACCTGGATATGGAATTGGGAAGGAGCGGTGTACAACAAGGTAGGGTTAGTCACAATAAATGATGACGTGAAACCATCCCTACATCTTTCTTTGAATAATTGTTGTCCAAGTAAAGACTGTGTGTGTGTGTGTGTGTGTGTGTGTGTGTGTGTGTGTGTGTGTGTGTGTGTGTGTGTGTCATATATGAAGTTCCCCGTTTTATCCCGACACGGACGGCAGGTCCTTTTCTGTTTCCGGGGGTAAAGAGAGAGTTCCAACGGCATTGACGTGAAACCAGCCCACATCCTGAGAGTTAATAAATGTTTGACAATCCATTGTTGTCTGTCGAGTTACATGACATGGAGACAAGGATAAACATCTCGAGCATGACTTCTTTCGGCCATATCGACAAATTGGACCCTCACTGGGGAGATTTTGACACGTCTTCTGAGTGGTTAGCTTTCTACTTGGAGGTGAACGGCGTTGCGATGGAAGCCCGGATGAAGGCAGTCTTCCTGTCCGTTTTGCGGGGGAGAGATATTCACACCTGTTAAAAACCTGATCCATCCTCGGACATTCCAGAGGTTCACATATGCAGAGCTCAAGATTGCTTTGAAGAAAACTCAACCTTGCAATCCATCTCCTTTAGTCATCCTGTGTCAGTTCAATTTGCTTTTTGTCGGTTCATTGTGTGTCAGCAACAAGGTCAGTCGATCGCAGACTTTATTGCACACCTCAAAAACACATCTGTGTGAGTTTGGGCACATGATGCATGACGTGCTCCGTGATTTGTTGGTGAACGGCATGTCCGATGACCACACTCATAGACGTCTTCTTTTTGAGAGAATAATCACTTCACAAAATGCCAGAGACACCACCATTTCCATTGAATGTGATGAACGCAACGCTTCAAGCATCGGTGCTACTCATTCGTTTTGTACCCGCCCTGCTGTGAATCGGTTACATCATGATCAGCAAAAACGTTGGAACAAGTCTCCTTGTCAGAAGCCATTGCAGTCTCAAACCGACAACAAATGGTTCCGGTGCAACAGAAAGCACTTTCCAAAGATGTGTCGGAACATAGATGCAACTTGCCATTTGTGTTTGAAACCTGGTATTATTGCTCTAGCTTTCATTACTCGCAAATTGGGAAGAAAGAAAGCTGCTGACAAGAAGATTCGTCAGTTTATCAGTTCTGAGCAACATGAGCTTGACCAGGGGAGCTCTGTTTCCGATAATTCAGAATCGTATGACCTGTTTCATATTGATTTTCATGATAAGCGGGACACTTTTCTTGCCACTGTTGTTGTCAACAATATATCATTGCAAATGGAGGGTGACACTGATGTGGCTGACTCGCTCATCAGCCGTGATGTTTTCACAAGCTTGTGGAGTAATGCTGACTGACCTGACACAAAACCTCCAACCAATAGACTCCACCTATACAGGTGAGAAGATTGTTCTTTGCTGAAACTGTGATGTCTTGGTGGGCTACAATGATCGCTAGTTTTACCTACCCCTGATCATCATTCCTCAAAAGGGGCCTTTCTTGCTAGGTAGGAACTGATCGAGCATAATTGAGCTGAAGTGGAAAAGCATTCATCAATTCCGGGCAGCCAATGTTTCGCCTACTGCTGCAAACACACTCAAAACTGTGCTGGATACGTATCCGGATGTCTTCAAGGTCAGGTCAGGTATGGGAGCATGCACCAGAGCAGCTCGTCACTGTGTCCACTTTCTGCCACTCCACTATTTTCACTCCACTTTTCACTCACGTTTTTTTCACGTCCACTCCAATTTTCCAACCACTCCTGGGGCTTCCATCTGGCCATCCCCCAGGCTGATGCCTGGACCATCCCCATCTCTGAGATGCTGCTCAACCTGCTGCAACCATGAGGCATGAGGTCGGACCAGTGGCCTCCTCCACTCACGAGGCTCCCTTGCTGAGAGAATCTGGTGAGCAGAATTAGCATCAGGAACATGAGCCAAATGTCCAAATATCTGCAGCTGATGCTCGCGGACTATGCAGGCAACAAATCTCATTTGAGTCTCTCAGAAACCACTCGTTGGACACAAAGACCAACCAGCAAGAGCCAAGGATTCTCCGAAGAGATCTGGCACAAAAGGAATTAAGTATCCATCTCAGATCCCTGTTCAGAGTCCAAGTCTCACATCCCGAGAGCAAGACTGGAAGCACGAAGGACATGAAGACTCGGACTTTCGTACTCCTGCACAGCTACCGACAGCACTACACCCCATGATCCAATGAATCCACGACTCCCCAGACCTGACCCAGACTCAATTGACCTCTGGCGCACAGCCAGCAGACATGAATATCGCTGCTAAAGGGGCTGCCACACCTACGATTTAGCCAGCGTATGCTGACGTATGAAAAATTTGTCTAAAACTCTGGCACACGTCGAATACGTTATGGGAAGTTTTGTAACGTTCAGAGCACGCTGAAGCATGCCAGCATACGTCGTAGTACGCCGAGCTCGTCGACAAATTTTAACATGCTCAAAATTTTTCGACGTATGCCAGCGTATGACTCACACGTTCCACATCGCTGGCCATAAGTTGTAGGCACGTTACGCGATCGTTGACACACGTCGACCACTTACTTTAAGTTACTCATAAGTCAAACACGTCGAGGTAATGTTTAGCATACCGAAACTTATTTCTAACCTATGAGTAACGTGTTGTAGGCACGTTACGCGATCATTGACACACGTTACTTGTAAGTTACTCATAAGTCGAAAACGTCGAGGTAATGCTTAGCGTACCCGAAACTTATTTCTAACCTATGAGTAACATGCTTTGAACCTATGTGTAACGTATCTCCAACGCATATTGACGTATGTAGATGTATTTGACATCTTCGGCGACCACAGAACTTACTGAACATGTTTCTAAATTACAGCTACCGTATAATGGCGTATTGCAGCGTTTAGGGGAATTGTATATAAAAATGGCTTCACACCCGTCAGTGTTCCAGACTCCATGTTTTTTTTTTTTTTTTTTCTTCGGCATGACGGTGATTTGACACTTCATTTCTAGTGCGTTATGATTTAATCGTTGGAGCCGGCAGCCTATGAATAGCCTACGTGATCGTCGGCGATACGCTGCCGCACGCTATGCATACGTTAGACTATCGTTGGCATACGTTGTGATCGCCGACAACACGCTAAGCATTCGTTGGTATAAGTTATCTATAAGTATCGAAACGTTCTGTGTACGTTACTAATACTTATGAATTTGTCCAACTCGTTATGAATACGCCAAAAACTTAAAAAAACATCAATAGTTCAGCGTAGAAAAACATAAAAAAAAAAAAAAGCCGAAGAAAACTTCAAGAATGCTGCAAAGAAGTCTCCTGGCCTTGCGTGGACGCGGACGCAAGGAGGATCCATCATCACCCACACCCTCCCAATCACACTCACCTACTACTACTGAATGGACCTACCACTACTACTACTATTACTACTACTAATGACACGCTCACCTACTAACTACTGATACTACAGACATGGACATGTACTCACCATGGAGTCTGAAACATGACGGGTTCCTCCTGTGAAGCCCATTTTATTACCAATTCCCCTAAACGCTGCCAATACGCCATTATACGGTAGCTGTAAGTTAGAAACACGTTCACAAGTTCTGTGGTCGTCCGGAAGACGTCAATCAAATACGTCTACATACGTCAATGTGCGTTGGAGATACGTTACACATAGTTCAAAGCACGTTACTCATAGGTTAGAAATAAGTTTCGGGTACGCTAAACATTACCTCGACGTGTTTCGACTTATGAGTAACTTACAAGTAACGTGTGTCTACGTGTGTCAAGATCGCATAACGTGCCTACAACTTATGGCCAGCGTATGCGGAACGTGTGGTCATACGCTGGCATACGTCGAAAAATTTTGAGCATGCTTAAAATTTGTCGACGTGCTCGGCGTACTATGATATGCCAGCGTGCTTCAGCGTGCTCTTAACGTATACAAAACTTACCTAACGTATTGACGTGTGCCAGCTATTCGGCAAATTTTTCATACATCGGCATAGTGGCTAAAATTCAAGTGTGACAGGGCCTTGACACTTCGATGTCTAGTGCAGTTATGATTTGAATCGTCGAGCGGCAGCCTTTTAATAGGCTATGCCACGTGATCGTCGGCGATACGCTGCCGCGCGCTATGCATACGTTAGACTATGTTGGGCATACGTTGTGAACGCCGACAAACGCTAAGCATTCGTTGGTATAAGTTATCTATAAGTTATCGAAACGTTCTGTGTACATTACTAATACGTTATGCATACGTCCAACTCGTTATGAATAGCCAAAAACTTTAAAAAAAAACATAATAGTTCAGCGTACGCCAGCGTTTTACATACATTTTGATAGTTGCCATACGCTGGCTAAAACGTCAAGTGTGACAGCCCTTTAGGTAAGTGAATCTCTCCGTACCTCAACATCCTCACGACAAACAGGTACAGACAAGACAGCAGCATCCAAGATGTTATCAAAAGCCTGGATCTTAGTTTTGACCCAGGAAACCCATAATCCCAGCAGCTCAGCCTCCTCATTCAGCACCTCGAGGCCCAAAAGAGGTCGAAAGTCTCCACAAAGATGACTGCATCATCTGCAACATCAAGGTCAGAGATCTTGACATTCCCAAACGATGCACCACAGCTTGATCTCTCCGACATCCTCCCCAGAATCCAGTTCAAACAAGTGCTGAAAAGTGTGGGAACAGTACACACCCCTGATGAACTCCAGTAACAACTGCATATAAATCAGAGATGGTATCACCACATCTCACAGCAATCTCAGTACCAGAGTATCATTCAGACATCAGATTTGTCAGTTTTGATGGCACCCCACGAAGACCAAGAATCCTCCAGAGGGTATCCCAATTCACTGAATCAAATGCTTTACAGAGATCAACATAGGCTGCAAGCAGCCCCTGCCAAAACTCTCATCTGCGTTCAGTGAGGACCTGAAGAGCAAGGATACGCTCAATTGTTGACCTCTTTGGTGTAAAGCCTGACTGCTCTCGGCACTGGTGCTCAAGCAGATGGTGGTGAACCCAATAAATAATTATCTGAGCATAGACCTTGCCCGGCACTGAGAGAAGCGTCACCCCTCGGGAGTTGTTGCAGTCCTGGCGATCACCCTTCCCTTTCCAGAGAGGGACAACAAGGCCCCTCTTCCAGTCAGTTGGGATAATGCCTGTGTTTCAGGCAGAGCACAGCATTTCCACCAGCCTTGAGAAGTTCAGCATGCATACCACAAATCCCAGGAGCTTTACCCCATTTCAACCGGTTCACCACAACCTGTGTTTCCACAAATGAAGGTGGATCACAGTTGATTGGAGTGTCAGCAATAGTGATAGTAACACCCCTGACATCCAACTCAACAGCTGGTGAATCAGCTTGGTACAGCCGCTCAAAGTATCCGGCCCAGCAGGACTTCACATCAGACTCCTCTGTCAAGAGCCCACCAAACTCCGCTCTAACTGCAGTACAACTAGGGACGGGCTTGGAGGAACACAATGCGCAAATTCCCCTGAAAGCAGGATGAGAATTACTTGGCCACAGGTGATGCACTACCCCCTCACACATTCCTCGCACATAGGCCTCCTTGCTCACCTTCAGCGCATGTGCAGTTTTTTGCCTCAACTTCCTGAACAGCTCACCTCTGCCATTAAGCCTGGCCCTGTGACTCCGGTCAGTGGTATCCAGTGTTCCTTGTGAGACAAAATTCTTCTTTGCCCTACGGTGAGTCCCAAGACATCCACCGGCAACATCAGGGATGCTGGTCTTGAAGGCACTCCACAACTCTTCAGAACTTCCCAAAGCCCAAAGACACCGCAAATCCCCACTCAGCCTGCTCGCAAACTCCTCAGTTCCCCTCTCATCCTTGAGCTTTCTAACATCCATTCTAGGCTGGGATGGTACCATTCTCTCAGATTTAAGCTGCAACTTCAGACTTTCTGCAACAATCCCGTGGTCAGTATTGAGGAATTGAGCACTCCGGTATACCCTGCAGTTCTGCATCATCCTCCAGCCACCAACAACAAGCACATGGTCAATCTCCTTTGCCACACCACCACTGTTGGACTACCAAGTCCAGCGATGAGACTGTGGGTGCTGAAACCATGAAGCAGCCACCCTCAGTCCATGACTTCTTGGGCATGGTAACCATCAGAGCAAACAGACCAATAGTAGGTGTGACCACCCGCCATGATCTTACCACTATCCGGTCCCGAACCTCAGAGAGTGCTGCAATACTGATGTTCAAATGCTTGAGCTCAGATGATAACAGAGACAGGTGATCATCATTTCTTCGGGATAGGATATTCCAGGCACCCACCCGACGGAACCGCCTCAGGTTAACCCAAGGAGACCGCCATCTGGTGGATGACACCTCAGCACCACCCTGACACACACTACCGTAATCCAACCCAGGAATGTTACCCCGTGTTTTTTCTCCGATCATCAAAGAGTGGGGGTCCCGAAGGCTTTGCACCAATCCCGTCATCCGGTGAGCTGCCCGGCGAAGGGCAACTGCACAGGAGGATTTTTTTCCAGAGTGGATTTTGAGTTTTCTTTGCGATTTTTGTGTTTTATGGAGTGAAGGGTTTTACGGTGGCCAAAGTGCAAATCCTGCCACCAACCTCCTAAATGAGTCTTCAAGGGTGAGCTTGGACATTTGAAAGGACATATGGCTAAACTCAGTGTTGACCAGGATGTCAATCCTTCTGTATATTTTGCAGAGCTCACCCAGTTCCTTTCACCCTGTTTGAGCAGATTGACAAGGAACTAAATCATCTTGAAAGTCTGGAGATCAGAGCCAATTCAGGATGCTGAATCGGCGGTACCCATTTTTCCGGTCATAAAATCCGACCAGTCTATTCACATATCTGGAGATTATAAAACGACCATAAACAAGTGCTCTTCATAGGATAAATATATAATCCCAAGGATTGAAGACCTCTATGCTCATTTCACTGGAGGTAAGACCTATAATAAGTTCAATCTGAAATCCACCTATCTATAGCTCCGCTTGGATGAGAATTTGAAACATCATCTTGCCATCAACACGCATCATGGGTTGTACAGGTACCATCGTCTCAGTTTCAGAGTGAAATCTGCACATAGCATTTATCAATGTGTCAAGGACAGTTTGTTTGCCGCTGAACGCAATGTCGTCTGTTACCAGGATGATATTCTGGTTAATGGTCGTACGGATGCTGAACATCTACAAAACCTGGATCGAGTTCTGATGAAGACTTTGGATTCCAGCCTTCACCTGAATCGAGTCAAGTGCAAATTTATTGTTACATCTGTCACTTACCTGGGTCATGTGATTGATGCCGAGGGTCTACATCAGACAGAGTGATTAAGTGCAGTCCTAAACCAAGTACTTTTGGGTTTTCGTTCATGTGACGTAATGTTGCGCCATCATTTTTTGCCGTGTGCAGTCTGCTTCCTGCCTGTTTGACTTTACTGCATATATGATATTCTGGGAAATAGTGTCAACAGATTTGTTCATTGAGAATTTTTTAGCATCAGTTCTCATTGTTGTCACAGGTCCAATTATAATCCATCTTACAAGGGTCTTGAGTAGCTGAAGGATTTCATATGGTGTGTTCAGTGATCCTTCAAATGTCCATATTGCATTTTTATGTTTGTGAAGGACGCCTTTACGGATCATCTTTGAATAGTCAAAGATCATATGCATGTCTATTGTCACATCATCTTGTTCTACCATTTCATGAATACAGGCTCTGGGCCAGACCCTCAAAATTACCATCCAGGGGGAGTAATGCTTTGTATGATATTTTGCAAGGTATATGTCCCGAGATATTGAAAATATATGAAAGCATTCTATAACTTTCAGCCTTCTCTATGTAAGCAACCTTTATCCAACCCCACTCCAACGTCAGATTGGTTAATTTTCAAATCAGTTTCAGTTGCCCACAAGCACCCTAAAATATGAACTTTTTTCTGTGTTTTATTACTTAAAATAAATCTGTTATCTTGTGCAGATAAATAATAATAATACCATTCCTTTCATGCTGTAAAGGCGTATCGGGCTGCCAAGGCAGTTTCATTGGCAAGGAGTTCGAGAGAGTCCTGGATGGGTTGCCACTCCAACACAAGTTACCCCGAAAGGTTATTACCCCAATATGCTGGTACTCATTTCACTGACCTTGGAAGGATGACAGGCTGAGTCAACCCCACCTGGTGTTAAATAAACAGTACACAGGGGCTCAAACTCAGGACCTTAAGGCCCCAAATCAGCCACCTTAACCAGTCATCCAACACCAGGGTTGTGTATATTAGTAGTGGGTTTATTTCAATATCATGGGCCAACGTCACCAATTTTTGTTTTTATCAGCGACACTGTATCGAAAGTACCCGATTGGCACTGTGAGCCCCATTTTTTTTTCACACTTTGGTTTTATTACCAATACATGTTATTGTCACAAATTTTCAAAAGTTGTGTCAACAGGTACATGCTGGTATACCCAGAAATGTTCTTTTCAATTATAGTTGAAATGGCGATCAAAATAAAAAGTTACAACATTCCAATGTCTTGGCTGATGTCTGCATTGCAAATACTTCGTATTGGAGTAATTAAAAAAAATTTAAAAAAACAAAAAAAGTTTATGAAATTTGCTTTTGAGGTTGAACAAGAGCAGCAATGTCTTAGTACGCTTGAGTAGGAATTACACGAGTGCACAGTTCAAGTTAATATCCATCTTCCTCATCGAGTAAGTCATACTCGGAAGTTGCGTCCTCTGACAGCTCCGAGGCCTGCTTGTTGGCACAGTTCCTCAGTTTGTACATGCCTGTGCATTTGAGTCCACAAGCAACACAGGCACAGTTTGGCTTCTTGCAACTTCTGGAACAAGTGCACATCAGCAGATCGGGGACAGCTTGTGGAGTGGGTTGTCCATCCATCCAATCTACCATCAGCTGTTGTCTTCCGTTCAAATACTCCAATTTCCAACCATGCTCCAGGAGGACATGGAGTCGCTGGATCCATCAGTAGACTTCTATTCAGTACAGCTGCCTGGTAATTAGCACTCGATACATGCTTTCTCAAAAAGTCTTCACAAGGTGGCAATTGGTGACTCCAGCTCACCTTTCTTTACACAAGAAGGTGATATCTTACGTCATTAGCATTCCTTACTTCAGATTTCTCTGCCTACATCAGACAAGTGAGCTCCTCAAGTTTGCCGATAAGCTAATCGGTCTCATCCCACATTTCACCCAAATCTGCACAGGCAGATTGGACCTCTTCATTTGACCTTATTAGTTTCAGCACACTCAGCTTCCCATTGCCAGCAAATGCACTGACGGTATCACATCCTGTGAAAGAATGGATGCCAAAGAGCCCTTCACAAGTGTTTGGTCTGAGTGAAGTTGCAACTTTCCTAATGACTATTAGCTTCGTCCGTTCTTTGCTCTCACATTTCAGGAATAGCTTTGTTCCGATTCGGTCTTGAAAACGCCAGACACAAAATGCAAACATCAGTGCCATGAGAAATTATGATTACTGCTGGGTATCCGTTCTGTCCAGCATGCTCTGCATGAAGAAGGCGGCGACTGTCAGCCTCCGTGTGTGCGCTTTGTAGATCAGGTACCTCCTGGTGCCCGAATTGTGTGATTTTTGAAGCACTCGTCTCCAACGTTCACGAAGAGAACAATGTCTTGTAGGCGTTTATTGTATTCATGTTTCTTCCATTCATTAACGAGAAAGGATTTTTGAGTCACATTTTTGAATTGCACATTCTCAAAGCTTTTTATCAGCCCTCAGCTCGACTGCTTTGACTAATGTCTCACGTGTACTTGTTCCTTTGTGTCGCTTCAATTTTCCACAGAATATGCATTCTTGTTCATATATTCGTGATTCAGATGATGTCTTCCTGCTAGACCACTTGGATGTGGAACATTCGGATTCAGTTTCATCACCAGAGATTATGTGTGCTTTGTGTTTCAAGGCCTCCAGATCTCTTCTCATGGTGAATATGCTTCTGAATTTTCTGTGATATCCAGCACTCGGTATTTCTTCGTCTGTCACAGACTTGGCAATGCCCAGAAGAGGAGTACGATTTCTGATTTTGGCAGCTTCCAACAGTCATCATTTGTGGACTTATTAAGCTGTCATGCTGCTCTATGTGAAGCGATTACTTGTGGATAACGCATTGTCTCTCGACCATCTCTTTGCTCTGTTTGTCGATCACCACCACCTAAAAATGAAAACAATGAAATTACATGCAGTTACCATGGTTACTAAAGATACGACAATACCACTAACAACAATTGACCAATCCGTGAGTATATCGTCACAATTAAAATCTGCAAACTTTTTAGACTTTGCTCTGACATCAACAATGTAAAACGACTGTGATTTGTTTGCCAGACATATTTACAGTGACTATCAATCACCATCCAGTGGATTGGTCAATTGGTCAATTATTTCATTTTCACCATCAGCAACGATTCCGATGCCAGCCGACGAAGACAGCAATTTGTTATTAACTGGCAGAGTACCCGCCCTACGGACGATCTTGTTCTAAGCATGCAACGTGTTCTTCTGATGCATACTTTTACTTGGGTGGTGTATAGGCAACAGACAGCTCTGTGTAGGCAAAAAAAAAAAGAAACCACCTCACTGCACTGGAAAACGTGGAGACAGGAATACTGTTTTATTTTATTTTTTTGGAAACATTGTCAAGGCTCATATGAGAGGCTTAAACAGCATCAATGCGCAACAAGGGGGGGGGGAGGAGACAAGTGGGGTAGGAGAGGGAAGACAAAACAGTGGAGAACGAGACATTTGTAGATTGTGGTAAGGGAGAGGGATGGGGCGGTGAACACGGGGTATACAAGATGGACACCACAGGGACTTTCAGGACCTTACACGACAAGGAACTTTCGGGAAGGAAGGCAGGAAATATGAAGGACGTGGGTTTGGGGTGGATTAATGGGGGTAGTAAAGATCATAGTTTTGGATGGGGAAGACAAGAGATGGTGGTTAACAGCTGTTTTGAAGACCTGGAGGGAAATGTGGGATTGAAGAGACTGTGGGAGTTTATTCCAAAGGCGGGAAAAAAGACTGCACTGAAAATGGTGGAGACTTGTAATACCCTCCCCCACCTGAAGACGGCAATCCACGATACACATTTACATGAATAATTTGCATCCCCCCCTCCCCAAACCCTCACCTGCCACTCCCCGCAAGAACCCCAGCAAAGATAAAAGCACCCCTATACATTAATTGGGGTCACGCTGATCCGATGTAGCAAGTATGGATGTAATCTGCCCAGAACTGTAGGAGTAGTAGTGCGACAAACACACAAACACCGGTTTGTGAATTCTATTTAGGATAGTGTTGAAAGTGAATAGAAACGGGTGTATGTACCACATTTATGTACGTTTGCATTTTTGAAGTTGCGTCCAAGTTTAGTTTTCTGTAACCAACTGTTGACGTTGGCCCTTGATATTGAAATAAAACCCACTATTTATATGCTGAAGATAACAGATTTATTTTCGGTAATAAAAGACATTTAAAAAAATTCATATGTTTGGGCACTTGTGAGCAGCTGAAGCCGATTTGAAAATTGACCAATGTGGTTTTAGGTCCAAAAACTGCGGTTTTCCACATGTTAGGGTAGGAGTGGATAAAAGTTGCGAACATAGAGAAGGCCATCATACATTTTCAACATCTAGGGACATATACCTTGTGAAAAATCATACGTACAATTAGTCCCCTTGGATGGTACTATCCACCGCTCCTGGCTCATCGCCCAATAGCAGTCGTTTCTGTTTGCTTAGAGTACTGACGTTCAAGTTCATTGGCTCGAGGGGACTTACAGAATTGTAGGTCCGAGAAATATTGAAGAACATTGTGCTTCAGTTGTCCCCGTAACAAATACTGTTCGGTGGCTTTGTGAAGTTGCATCAGTTCATGGTACCTTTAGTGGACATCTCCCATGTCTAGTATATGCCCAGAATTGATCAGCCCCTTCAAAAGACGAAATAATTTGATTTCGGCCGACATTTATGATTGCTGATTTTTGCCCACTTATTTCATTTGCATCAACTTTTGATTGCATTGTCGATGATGACCGCTGTACATACTTCATCGAGCATGGCAGATGATAGTATTTGAAGTCGTAAGCATGCACATAATTTGGGTCCAATGTAGCACTCGGCTGTAGTTTCCATTGCATATTAGTACTAGCTTCAATGGCAAGCTTCAGTTGTGAACCTGCATTAAAACTGCTGACCTGGTGTAACTGTTTCGTTTCACTTCCTTGACAGAAAAAAACACCAATTATTACCCTGCGCTCGCGAATCAAAAAGCAGGGTTCGGCATTCGGTTGTGTACGTGCGTTCGGCATTCGGTGTACATATATATACAATATATATATATTATATATATATATATATATATATATATATCATGTAGTATTGAAACATCATTGATCTTTGTTCCTTTCACACTTCTTTATACTTTTCACATGTCTCTATATTCCTCCTAATTCTTACATTTTCCTTTCTCTGTTAATTTTCCTTTTTTCCTTTTAATTTCTCTCTTTCCTTGTGTCCCTGTCCTTGTTGAGAGAAGTGAATTCTTATGAAAAACAAGTTTGTATGTCTGACTTGGCTGTGCATGGATGGGTTTGAAGGTGGAGGAGGAGCAGCTGAAACCTGATTCCTATCCAGGTTCCTCATGATGACTCCATCTCTCCCCTTTGCTTATTCAGGTTCCTTCTGATTACTCCAATGCTGTATTTGGTCTTTCATTTGAAAAAAATAAAGAAAATATTTCATCTTGCTTATTGACTACACAGATTATTAAACGAAAAATACAACAAATATATTGGACTACTGTGAGTATCACATTCTGAGAACTTTATGAATGTTTCATGTAAATGGTGTGAAAATAGTGCATATTATAAAAGCACAAGTCTCATGACATCTTCCTTAAAACCGTGCGATGCAGAATATCCACTTAAATCTCTCTCTCTCTCTCTCTCTCTCTCTCTCTCTCTCTCTCCTCTCCCTGTTCTCTCTCTCTCTCTTCTCTGTCTGTGTCTCTGTCTGTGTCTCTGTGTCTCTGTCTGTGTCTCTGTCTGTGTGTCTCTCTCTCTCTCTCTCCTCTCTCTCTCTCTCTCCTCTCTCTCTCTCTCTCTCTCTCTTTCTCTCTCTCTCTCTTCTCTGTCTCTGGCTCTCTGTCTCTGTCTCTGTAATTGTATGCAAGCTTGTGCATTACCAACACTTTAGAGGTCATATTAACTGTGCTGTGATGACCATGATGGATATGTCAAAGACTTTCCCTGTTCAATATCCTTGCAACAATTGTTTGTGCGGCACAGGGGTTCACGGTCACCATTCCGTTTAAGAGGTGTTCGTTGTATATACTTCCACATGGGAGAGCATGGCAATTGATTTCCTGGGTGAAATTCACTTCCTCTTTTGATGGTCAGTGTTCCTCATTCAGAAAACGCTCATGGTATGATGTATGTGTTTTTGTGTGACCGTAAACTTTGGCCTGAAGGCCAAGGTTTATGTGTGTTAGTTTAACAAGCTTTGTAACTTTGTTTGACTGAATACTTTGGTCTTGGGGCTGAAGTACACATACTTTGCTTTGTTATGTTATTTATGTTTTTTTTTAACCTTTTTTTCTATAATAAGGCACCTTTCAAAAGAGATGAAAGCCAGGGAGCTAGAAATGCATCCATGGTTTCGTTCCCCATGGGTGTGATGGGCTGGTGATTTGCCAAGAACACTTTCAAAGCTTTGGTTACTTTCACAAACATACCTCAAAGAGGCAATTCTCACACACCACCTCTCACACACCACCTTATTTTCGTACATTAGTCTTGTTAGATATTTTGTCAGCTGGTTGTGGTATTGAAGATATGGAATGCTGAGATTCCCCTCCCACATCCTGCCAACCAAACAGATAGTTCTACATAGCGTCATAGTGGCTTGGTGCTTGAGCAGATAAGGCCTAGTCACGTTACACTGCTGATTGTGTGGGCTTGATTCCCCTGGCCAAATTAAATTTTAGAAATTAAAACACACTGTGATGGAGTCACAACCTGTCCAGAGTTAGGTCTTGCATTCACGATTTGTTGTGAGCACCCCGATGCTTTATCAAGAGTATGCACTCAACCATCCCTTAGTGTAAGGGTGCACAAACATGACATACTGCCATGCCATTGTCCAGCCCACCCCTCCCCCCTTCTTGCCCCCTGTCGTTTCTTCCAAAAAAATTAGTCTTAAACCTGATACTGTTCGACCTGCAGTTATCACTCTGTCTTATGGTGCTTAACAAACTAGGCATCATATAGTTTTCGTTCATTTTTCTGGTATTGATTTTCTCAGTAAAGGTTAACTTGATGGTTCAACTGACTTTGATTTGTATTTTCTTTAATCAAAAACATTTTACATAACACTGTTTGTTCTATCAAATTGAAATCTGTTTGCCAAAACGTGATTGTCTTCCAAAAGTACCATTCGATCTAACGAAGTGCATTTTCAAACAACAGGACTTGGTAATATCTATACCGGTTAATTTGAGTTTAAATAATCTTTAAAGAAACTATGTAATTACATAATAGAATGAAACGGTATTTTAATTCGAGCTAATCTTGTTTACATCTTCCGTTCACCTTTGCTGTAATGCGTTATTCCATGCTCTAATCACAACTCACTCGATCCTCCCTCAATTTCTCCATTAAAGAGACATCATTAACGGAACAATGCTTGTGGTGAAAGAATGCTGTACTAATAATATTGGTCACAAAACACAAGACTGCGGACTCTACACCGATTAAAGGATATCGATTATTTAACATAATATAAAGTGCAGTGACTATTCCACAAATGGGGAAAAAATTGATTTGAAGTTAATCCATCAAATAACTTTCAAAATATATCAGGGGGTTGTAAAAGCTCGATGTATGACATTACTTATGTTAGTCCAGGATATGCCAAGGTTTATTTATTTCAATAAATAGGTGTATACGTGATTCGTAAGAAAAATTTTAATGCCTTATTTTAGTTCACCTGGAACACAGTTCTGGGGAGCTTATGGAATGGCTGGTCATCCGTCCATCAGTCTGTCTGTCCGTCCATACGTCCGTCCACAAATATTCAAATTATTTTCTGAAATTACACGTATGATTTCGATGAAACTGCCACACCGTTCATCACTGTGTATGTACCAAAGTTTGTTCATGGCATAAAAAAAATCTGGGTCTGAGGAGGTCTATGGAGGGACTTACATCTCTATGGAGGGACTTACAGGGGGGAGGGGTCCAACCCCCCTCCCCCAAGGAGATATGCATACCAAAGAATGTTCACACCATTTAAAAAAATTGGGGTCTAAGGGTGTCTGGGGGTGGGAGGGGGGAATTGCTTCCCAAAAGTGATATTTGCTTTCTTCTCAGAAACCACACATAATTCCGATGAATCTTGATTCTTGACCACCACCTTCAACACCCGTGATGTACCAAAGTTTGTTCACGACATTAAAAAAAATTGGGGTCGAAGGGATTCTATGTGGGGGTTGCCCCTCAAAATATGCATTTGCTTTCTTTTCTGAAACCACACACACAATTTCGATGAAACTTGATCACAATCTTTATCACTCGTGATGTACCAAGGTTTGTTCATGGTACAGGGTGAGGCATTTATTACTGACACATTTGCAATGTTTCTCGCCGGAAGCAGTCGGCATAACTAATTATTGTTTTCTTTGTTTTACAGATAATACTTGAAAGGTTTTAATGATGGAGCACTTTAAATGTAATGAGCGTTTTTTTTTTAAATTCTATTTGTAATTTTTTTTTTTAATGCAATAAGCATGCCAATTTCACAAACAAGGTCATCATGACAGATGAGGAACACTTTGATTTGCAGATTTAACTCCACCAGATTTCTTCCAATGGGGATTTCTGAAGGGCAAAGTTTATAAGGAACACTCAAACTCGATTGATGAATTGAAGGCAAAACATCACTGGAACCATCCGCTCTATTGATAAGAAGAACATTGCTTTCCGGTCCCCATCTGACCAAACTATGCCCAAATCATATATGTCTCTGTTGATTCCCGCTGTTGGTGAATGCACGAATTCGAAGGCGGCCCATTGGAGTCTAATGTAATTTTTAAGAAATAAAGAAAATCCCACAACAAATATGCATAGCACATCATCCATCAACCACACACCATTGATAGCGTATGTAGCAGACCACCAATATGCTACTGCTTCCCCTGTGTTTTTTTTTTATAGAAATTTTATTTTATTTGGTTAAGAAACAAAAAAGTTATAAGGATAATAAACCGTCAGATATAAATACCCCACACTGCATAAAAAACACATCCATAGGTTTTTACGTTCTTCTCCATTATATATTTTGTGGGTCATCCATGCCTGTCGTGAAAAGTCCTTCCTTGGCCCACCTGAGCTCCTGAACACATACAAAGCTTTTGTCTGCAGCCTGATGGACTCCTGCTCTCCCCTCTGGGCTGGTGCTCCCACTTCTCACCTTTCTCGGCTTCACGCTGTGAAAACCAAGGCATTTAGGATCATTGGTATCTCCCCCGACAAGGCTGAGTCTTTGGGTCTCTCACTCTCTCACCGCAGGTAGGTCAGTGGTCTTCCTCTCTTCTGCCGTCTCCTCTCCGGCCTTGCCCCACTCCACCCCCCCACCCGGCTCTGTCTGCTATCTGTCCCCCCATATTTCTGCAGGGCACTCAAGGTCCATCAGCAACCCCTTCTGGTTAAACTACCAAAATCACTAATCACTGCTCACCTTCATTCTTTCATTCTCTTTTCCTGCCTTTGGAACAAACTCCCACACTCTTTCAATCCACTCTTCCCTCCAGGTCTTCAAAACAGCTGTTCACCACACCTCTGGTCTTCCCCCATCCAAAACTTTGATCTTTTCTACCTCCGCGAATCCACGCTCTTCATATTTCCTGTTTTCCTTCCTGAAAGTCCCTGTAGTTTCCATCTTGTTTACCCCGTGTACCCGCCCATCACCTCTCCCTTCCAAGAAGTCCACATGTATCTATTCCCACTGTTTTGTGCTACCCACTCCCATCCCTCTTTTATCCTGCTCCCCTTGTTATACGTTCTGTGTGTAAGCTCTTATTCGAGCCTTGACGTATGTAGAAAATAAAAATAATTTAATATCTACTCTGTTATACTTTTTTGGGTTTCTTGGATTATTGTGAGTATCTCGTTTATCAAACTTTTTGAAAACCCCCATTCTGCCATTCAATTTTAAAGATTTCTTTCAACCATTTCACAATTTCTCTCTTCCACTGTTTCAACATGATGGAACACCATCCTCTCAAGTGTACTCCTCTGTTTGTGATCACTCTTCTCTGGCTGTGTTCACTTGTCTGCCTCATTTCAATCTGCCCCCTTGATGCTTATTGTCAATGCACAAACATTCCACTCTTAGCTACTTGGCTCTTTGTGAAATCTGATAGCTGTATAGAAGAAAATAAACTCTTTACTTCATGTAATGAAGCAGTACCAAGGTGATTACATTGAAGAAAAAGTCTTGGGACACACTATCATTTGATGTAATCCATCATCTTGTCTGAACTGTCATTTTTGCTTTGAGTTTCTAATTTAGCTTGTGCTGAAACTGGCTCAGAATAATGCAACGGTGGCCAAATAGTCCATTATAAAATTGATCAATTTATAATTATAGACGTATTTATGCTTACGTGTAAGGTCAGTTGTTTGTAAGTCACAATACGCTGGAGGCTAAACCAATGTGATTCCAATGTCAAGTCAGTTAATCCCATAACTCACCAAATTAGCTTTGTAGTAGAAAATGGACAACAAATACATGTAGAATGTGGTATTTGAACCTGGATTTTGAGGATCCCAGTGGTTCTTGATCTAGTGGTTCAGATGGGAACACAAAACTGGACAACCCAGATTTTGTGAGGGTAATGAGGAAGTCACTGGACTTCCGATGTATGGATGGCATGGACACTCCGTAGGTTTAATACAACACAAATCCTCAAATATATCTACGAATATACAAACATATAAACGTGTAATGTACCTCCCAGTCATCTTTGGAGGATTTCACATCCAACAACAGTCATTCAACTTTTGGTCAGCATCGCTGAGCTCATTTGTGTGCCCTCCAGCACATTCAAATAAATAATTTAATGTGACCATCTCTACACTTGTTTACATACTTTTTGCCATACCATCCCTACAGTACATCTTTTTTTGTATTCGAAAAATGTGTTTTTTTTATTACTTGTAAGATATGGATTGCTGTCTGAGGGAGTACAACTTGGTGTGGCTTGTGAAGAATTAATGGCTGAGAGAGCAGGTGGGGCAAGACCAGATATGAGGCAGTCCATAATTGCGAGCCCATTAACCTGTCTGCGGGTGGAGAATAGCAGGCACTGCACCTCAGACGTCTGTCGATACACAGCAATTACACTCGGGACCTTGGATTCCACTGCTTCCAAGGGCTGAGGGTGAGTTCCTGTGGCACCAGCTCACATAGGAGAACAATAGTCGATGGCACTGCCGGTAACAAACAGCCTTGCAGTGTTAGGAGCTAAAGTTGGTCAATAAATGACTCAATCCCAAAGTGTCTTCCTACCTAGAGGCTAATTTAGACAAAGATTCTGGTATATTGTTTGTTCCAAGACCTCAAAATATATCTCCTCTGCAAAGATCGATTGCAGGGGTTCTTTTTTCTTTCAAGTGCAGCCTAATGGCTGCTGGTTGCATCATTGGTAAGGGGCACGGCACTGCCACTGATGCAGTGTCCCTATTACCAGTACAATGGTACTCATTTTGCCGACCTCAAAAAGATGATGGGCCAAGTCATCCCCACCTGGTATTAATTCAGTGGCAAACAGGGCTCAAACTCAGGACCCTAGGATCCCAAATCAGCCACCCTAACCACTAAGCCAACACCAGGCTGATTTCAGAGGTAAATTGTAGGGTTAGCCATATGATCTTTATGTATAGATAGAGTGTGTGTGTGTGTGTGTGTAACCGGGCGTAGTGCGTGTGCCTGTAATCCGGCCTCGAGGCTTGGGTGGAGGATCGCTTGAGGACGGGATCTATGCACTGGCCACGCTATGAGAGGGTGTAGGCGCCTGGAATCATGGCGAAACCCAATCCTTATCCCTGTGCCGTAAGAGGCGACCAGGGTGCGTCAGGAAGGGCATCCGGCGTAAAACCTATGCCAAATCAGTATGCGGATCATAACGGATGATCCGCTGTGGCGACCCTAACGGGAGCAGCCGAAAGACGAACAACAACAGAGTGTGGTGTGTGTGGGGGGGGGGGGGGACTTGGAAGAAATGAAAGGCAGATTGGCGGACATGGATGTAGCTAAAGCCTGACTTTCATTGGCATGAGAAACAAGTTTCAGCACATTTTACAGCTTGATGACAAGATAGCTTAGAGGCATGCACTCTCAACTCTGAGTTGCTAGTCTGGGTTTGAATGTTGGCCCAGCTATAATCTGTCACCCTGGTGTTTTACAGGTAGGGTGAGGTATCAGTGTGTGTGCCGTCCCTCGGATGGAAGTAAAACTGGGAATCCTGTCTGCCAGCATTAGTTGGTGGATGCTAAAGATCCCACGGTGTCCGTCGAAAAGAATAGGTGAGCTATCGCTACGAAAGAAGTAGCAGAGAGAGAGAAGAAGCATATTCCATCTAGCAAAGGAGACAACTGCACGGCAGTCATTAATCTGATATAAACATGGGGAGATCTCAGAAACTTACAATTTTTGGAAACACTTGTTGAAAACAATGCCGCTCAAGCATATAATTTGATGTGTTTATGATACATGTACAAAGCCTAAACAAATAAATTATTTCCATTTCAATAGAGTGTACACTCATGTATAATATACATTGAGCTATAAGGCATGATAATGTGCTTCAGAATAAGGACTAAGCAATATTACAAAGATTGATCATCATGAAATAGTGAAAGGTCATAAGTTTGGGAGGAAAAAATTTGATTGAGAAAAACAAAATGCTTTTTTAAATGATCAAATAAATGTGTTAGTTATCAAACATTTAAGAACAAATGTATTGGCTACAACCAGAAATTCAAACATATTGTGACATGTTGCATGGGTCCCGATGTCCATGCAAACTTATATTGTAAGTGCAGTTTGTCTCCTGTCTGTCGTTAATGAAGCCATCTTGTATAAACTGGGAGGCAGGTGCTGGATGAAGCAGGTGTACAACCTGCATCCCCTCAATTCCGTTATTGGCCAATCCCTACAGAGTCCCCTCTCATCGATCCCCCTCCACCATCCTCTCCACCCTCCCCACCCAGCAGTATTTAAATCACTCATTGGTGATGGTTAGAAACTCTATCATGCACGGGGTCACTTTCTGAACCAGATTCTGTCTCGACATCATGGAATTATTACAGAGAGCTGGGGGATATTGTCAAATGATTGGAAATATGTAGAAATGGGGATGCCAGAGCAACGCAATGTCCAAATGGTTTCAAGTCGATGTTCAGCAAGGCCAGTCTGATTAGCATCCTGGAAGAGCCTCCACTCACTGCAACAGCCATCTCGGACATGCATGTGTGCTGAGGAGAAGGGCACCACATTGTCCTTGATTTTCCATGCTCAGTTACTTGTTTCTGTCCCACTACACATTCCATCTGCTATGCTACATGTGCTGCTCTCCCTCCAGTCTCCTCCGCCAAGAGTCCTGCACCCCATTCCCTCTGCCATATGTCTTGGTCTCCATCACCTCGCCATGTGTCCTGGCCCATCCCCTCTGTCATGTGTCCTGCTGCCATCCCTCTCATGTGTCCTGCTGCCCCCCCCTCTCCTGTGTCTTGCTGCCCATCCCCTCTGCCATATGTCTCGGTCTCCATCACTCTGCCATGTGTCCTGCTTGCCCATCCCCTCTGTCATGTGTCCTGCTGCCCATCCCTCTGACATGTGTCCTGCTGCCCACCCCCTCTGCCATGTGTCCTGCTGCCCATCCCCTCTGCCATATGTCTCGGTCTCCATCACCTCTGCCATGTGTCCTGCTGCCCATCCCCTCTGTCATGTGTCCTGCTGCCCATCCCCTCTGACATGTGTCCTGCTGCCCATCCCTCTGCCATATGTCTCGGTCTCCATCACCTCTGTCATGTGTCCTGCTGCCCATCCCCTCTGCCATGCGTCCTGTTGCCATCCCCTCTGCCATGCATCCTGCTCCTCCCCCTTCCCACCGCCACAATTCCTGCTGCACCCTCCTCTCCCTATCACCACGATTCCCGCTGCCCCATCTACATGATTCCTGATGCCCCCTCCCCACTGTTAGATTCCCATTGTCCCATTCCTGCCCCCACGATTCCACTGCTCCCTCTCCACGACTGCAATTCAATTGCCCCTACCCCGGTTGTGATTCTTGCCCCCCTTCCCCATCGGCACCCCCCCACTCCCCCTCCATGCACCCCATACCCTCCCGCCGCCATTCGGTCTCGATACATCGCGGCTCCACCTCTCGGCCGTGCGCATTGCCCAATATAGCCTCTCTTTCCACCTCAAGCCAGCTCGTCTCTACTCTCTATAATCCCAACGTCTCTCTCTCTGCGCGGCAACTATTTACTCCTTATTCTCTCTCCAGCTTTCCCTCCTGTCCGTGAGCCCAGGCTCCCCCTCTTGGTCGCTGGAGTGTGCACGGTGCCATTCTCTCCAATTTGCCCCTACCCACACCATTCGCTCCAGTCCCACTATGTCGTTTTCAAAATTGCACGAGATCTCGTCTCTCTCTCTGTGCTGACACATTCGATTCATTTAGTAATCTCTGGTGGTCATTCTTCGGCCATTACGTCCTCGCTTGCATGCAAACGCAATGCCTAAGGTCTCCCTCTCGACCTTGTATCTAACGCGCAATGAAAGACGTTTGTGGTGTACAGTAGAATGTGTCGTCTCGTGAAGTGAGTCATCTCATCCTTCTGTGAGTTTGTGTGCCATAGAGTGAGTGATCGCACTGAGATATTCCGATTTTATTTCTTGCTAGGTGAAAGCTGATTACGTAGATGGTTCTTCATGTCTGCACTGGTAAAAATGTCTCTACAACTCGCGCAGAAAGCAGATTGTATAACTTCCAAACGATTCCTTTCGTATTCGAGTGATACTTATCCCTCAATCCGGTTAAATATATCGTAGATATTCTCGTGAAGGAAAGATATAGTTAAGGTTTGATACTACCTGTTCATGACAATGCCTTCACTAGAAGTGTTTTAAAACCGTCTTGGGGTAGAGTGATTCTTGCGAACAGCAAGACAGAAGATTTGCAAGTCACGATTCTCCTTCATTGTGTTCAGGAGGATGGACTGAAAGTGTTTAACACCTTTGATTTCCTGGACGGAGAGAACAACAACAAACTGGAAAGATGTATTGCACACCACTGCAATCCTCGAAAAACACATTGTTTGAGAGGTATAAATTCTTGGAAGTGCTCCCAGCCTGAGAAAGAAACAATTGATCAGTTTGTCATGGACTTGAATAAGATGACGAAAAACTGTGTACAAAGAACCTCCAGATGTTATGATTCGTGATCTCTCGATGTTTGGAATCAGCAATGTGAAACTGCGAGTGAACCTTTTCTGTGCACATGTTGATGATGTATTACTGGAGAAGTGCACTGTCATCTTGCTGTTCCATTGAAGTGACTGCCAGCCAGTTGAAGGAAATAAGAATTGCAGCTGATGATAGGTCTATACATGCTGTTTCTGAGTGGAGAAGGAAACTTTTATGACAGAATGATGTCACAGCTGTATAACTGGAGAAAGTGTGGCCGTAAGCATCGTCCAAAGCAGTGTCCAGCCTTCAGGAAAACCTGAAACATATGTGAAGGCGAAAATTATTTCTCTAAAAGGTGCCAAACCACAGGAAGAAAATGTACACGTTACAGAAAGTCACATCTTGAGGAGCTGCAGGAGGTGTTGACAGTGATCGCTCCGATTCAAGGGAATTGCTTATCGCTCAGGTGACTGTGATTGTGCACTCCAGTGAGAAGGCTTGGCTTCCCAAGCTGAATGCAGAACTGAATGCAGTAACTTCTCGTGTAGAAGAACCTACAACAAACAAAGGTGGTGATGCCATCCTATGACAATCACAAGGTGTCGCTAGAAGGCAAGGTCCTGATTGCTACTTGAATCAATCAGTGATGTCACACACAGCTTGGGGTGTTATGTCGCAAATGTGTCGTCTGCATGCATTCTTGGATTAAGGACATGCAGACAGTTGGATATTGTTCGGAAAATCCACAGAGTAACTGAGACTTGGCTGGACAAGGAGAAATGGTTTTATGAATTTGATATGTTTGAGGGGCAAGGAGAAATGCTTGGTGAGTGCTACTCCAGTCATTCAACTGCCAAGAAGAGTACCACTCAGCCTACATGACAAACTCAAATGTATCTTGAATTGTCTAGAGAATGATGGGGATGTAGCCAAGGTGGATAAACCCACAGACTGGATTAACAGTCTGGTGATTGTTGAAAAGAAGAATGGTTCCCTGCATTTCTGTTTAGATCCGAAAGACTTTAACAAAGCGGTCAAACGTGGCACCACAAAATACCTACGGCAGAGGACAGGGCTTCCACACTAAGTGGTAAAGGTGCATTCTCCATCTTGCATGGGAAAGATGACTTTTGGTAGATCTAGTTGGACAATTAAATTTCATTGTTATTTACAGAGTGGCCACAAAGTCCCTATGCACACAGTTTGAATTTAGTTAGAATTTATCTGTGTGCTTCCCTCCATTCTCCACACAAATATGAATTTTTCTCCATGTTCTTCTGGACATCTTCTTCCATGTTGGGGGTTGGAGGTCATAAAAGCAGCCCCTGACAGCTGTTTTGAGGTCTTCAACTGTTGTTAGGTGGAGATGATACATTTCCTCTTTCACAATGCCCCAACGCAAGTTGTCACGTGTTGTTAAGTCTGGACTTCGAGGAGGCCACACTATCTCAGACCCACATCTAATCCATCGTCCACTGAATTTGTCGTCGAGATATTCTCTAACTGCGAGAGCATAATGTGCTGGTGCAC
>CM068958.1:75907553-75925082 GCA_035128595.1 Eptatretus atami | reverse complement strand
CACAGAACAATGTTGTGGACATTAAATAAGGAAACAGGATACGTGCTATAGCTTATTGGAGTTAGTTCGTCGAAGAAGGTTCGAAAACCCGGTTCGATTCCCACAACTTGAAAATTTGACCTTTGTGGCCTTTAAAGGTCAAAGGTCAAGGATTATGACCTTTGTGCAAACCTTCCTCTGGAACATTCCAGGAACAATATAATGTCATATAGGCTTATATGGCATTTCACACTCCTCGGATTATTATCCATACTTGATGAAATCAGCGTAAAAACAAACTTGAAAGGGGCGCCACGGGCAAGGTGTTCGAGATAGAGCAAAATCGTTTCATGACTTAGGTGAGGGAATGACCTCAAGATTATGCATAAAAATATTGTCATCCTTGTCTCAAAGTTTGGGCGGTCGTATGATTTTTATGTCAAAATTCTCAATTTTCTAAGTTTTTGACCTTGTGACCTTGACCTTGTGACGAAATGAAAAATCGGACAACGACAAGTTTAGATAATTCATTTTTGCTATTCAAATACTGAAGAATCCATTCCATTCAGTCAATTCCCTAGGAGAAGATGATTTTTAATCCGACTACCCCCTAAAAATGGCTATTTTTGGGGCGTGGCTCCGCCACAATGGGCATAGCCACGCCCTCCTCCAGGAAAACACAACTTACATTGATATCGAACACATAACCAAGTTTCATCAAGATCGGATCAAAGTCCAGGAGTTATGCTCTGGACAGACAGATATACAGACAAGCCGATAGGCGGACATGGGTAGTCGACTACCTAATAGAAGCTGACGCGATGGGCCCGTTCGATGGGGAATGACCTGAGGATTAAGCACAAGAAAATTCATGATTCTAGCTTCAAGGGTTAATGCTGCAGATTGTTTTTTCGTTAAAATACCCCCACATTTAGAGGTTTTCGGCCGTTGCTAGGCAACGGAGGGGACCATAGCAACGGTTCTTTCTCACACATAACTAGGACATACCATGAACCTACCATACCAGTTTCATGTATATCTGACTCATAGTCTCTGAGATATAACGAACTTCGTTTTTTTTTATTGTTTTTGACAGGCTTCATTCAAAGTCTATCTTCTCCGACAGTTTTCATAGGATCCGGCTGGAAATTTTTGACAATATGGCTGAATGTACTGCCCACAGTCGCTCGTGGCCGATTTTTGATTTTCGAAAAAACGATTTTTGTATGATTTTTCAAAAATTTCAAAGTCCCGTTACTAGGCAGCGGTGGTGTCCATAGCAACCGCTCTCATTTGCACACAACTAGGTCATGGTATGAACCTACCAACCAAGTTTCATCGAAATGCCATTGTATTAACGGAGCACTGGACCGAACAGAGGGACAGACAGACAGACAGACAAACATATCGACGGAAAAAACTGAAATAAGGGTAGAACAAATTTCAAAAAAAAAATTTTGAAAACATTTTTTTTTCGACGAGATCGACACCCAACAGACAGACAGACAGACACACAGACATAACGAATATAGTGGTCACTTTGGCTGGCGCTCGTGAACCAATAATCATCTCAACAGAGATGCATGGTACCATACTTTTCAGGTGATGCCCAGGGAGCCAAAAACACATCTGTGGAATCTTTGCGTTTGCTCCGGTGGGAGGGGGGGGGGTTTTGGCTGATTATTCTTCAGGAAAGGCTTCTTAAAGCTCTGCAGTTGAGTGTTTGTTGCAGCAGATGGGATGCCAATTTAACGTCCATCCCAGGGATGGCACACACATTAATGAATCACCCGCCTGTGAAACACCAGGATGACAGTTTAAACCCAAGAGGCAAGTGTGTATACCATAGTCCATCATGCTAGAAATATATACAATATATATATATATTTCAAAGAGAATGTATACACACTTCACTGACGGTTATTCCCCAACAGGTGGGTGAAAATGAAGATGGGGGAAGGGGGCATGCCCCCCTCCCTTGCTAAAGTGGTACAGTCATGGGAGCACAACTTAAATTAAAGGCATGGTCCTTATGTTTCATGAAGAGTTTGGTCTGCATCTTTCCGTCAGTTTCTGAGAAGATTTAAAATAAATTACCTGAATTTGAGGCGAAACCCCCTTTTCAGCCTCTTTACAGGAGGTGGATCTGGATGGTAGCACAAACCCCATGACACCTTCCCTGAACTGATGCATGCTACAAATTCGGTCCATATCGGTCAGGGTATGTTTGCGAGGAGAAGATGTTTTAGTGCAATGACACCACATGGACGTACAGACGGCCGGACACCGGGACCCACTTATGAGCTTTATTTCAGAGAAATAACCGAAAAACACCTCACGCCACGTTATTAATTGTGTGTGTGTGTGTGTGTGTGTGTGTGTGTGGCTGTTAAATATTTCACTGGTCAAATTTGTGCATGGGAAACAATCAACAAACACTGTCATTGCCAAATGGACAGAGTAGAACCATTATTCAAAAGAGAGATGTAAGGATGTTTCACCTGATAAATTTATTGTGACCATCCATACCTGTTTACATACTCTCTGCATTTTTTTTTTAAAACGTTTTTATTACTTATAAATATTTTACAACAGTCTGAATTTAAGCACGAGACTAATTTTCAGTTCAAATCATGGGCAAAAGGCAGACTACCATGCGGGAAAACAAACATATCAGCGCAGTAAAGCCTGAACGGAGAAAGCAGCATTCATCAAAGCACATAAATCAAGCACTTGGGGATCAAAAAAGGTTCAAATGCCAACTGTGACAAATTGCAGTTGCCGACAATAAATGTGGCAAAACCTGTTGAAGGGAATTAATTTTCACTACAATTAGTATACACAAATGAACTTCAATGCATGATGATGGAGCGTTTCTCTATCAATGCAAAATGAATGTGGAGGACCTTATTCTGACTATAATAAGTACGTAGCACTCAGAATGAGGATTGAGTGGCACTGCATTACTTATAATAATGTAAACACTTTTCAAACAGGAATTATTTTTGTCTATGATGCAATATATAGTACTTGATATGACACCAGTGAACAGGGAAACTGGCTATTATATGTTTGGATGAACATATTTAAAATCCAGCAGACTGGAAGACTATGTTAATGGAAAGTGATTTTGGTGTTTTTAGTGCTTCCTTTCCTCCAAACAATAGTCTTCTGAAATGTTATGCCATTTCTGAATACACCCTCCTTCCCGAAGCCCTCCATTTTAAGTAGTTATTTTCATAATAGTCTGAAAGTCACATGAAGATCCAACATCTCTCTGGGTGTGTTTAGAGAGCTGCCACACTGCTGGTGATTCTGGAAGTTCAATCAGGTAGATTGGAAGGGATTGCAACCAGCCATCTCTCTCAGGACTGATCTCCAATGTCTATTCCATCCATTGGGACCACACTCTTTGCAGAGCGATTGGTGCTGCCTAAGCAGTCTCCTGCTCTTGGGCACAACCCTGGATGGGTCGCCACTCCGACACAGGATTCTAGCAAGCTGGCACTCATTTTGCCAACCTCAGAAGGATGACAGGCAGAGTCAACCTCACCTGGTATTAATTCAACAGCAAGTGGGATTTGAACTCAGGATCCTAGGATCCAAGCCGACCACCTTAACCATTAAGCCAACCCCAGGCATAATACTATTTCTCTGATATTAACTCAGCTCTCCTATGCACACATTCATCCTATCCCTTCTCATCCACACAAACCCCCTTCTGGTGAGCTCCCAAAATCCAGAATCACTGCTCACCTTCCTGTCCTTCCACTTATGGTACAACAAATCCTGTGCATGCCTGGTGTTGGCTTAATGTTTCGATGTGGGCTTGGGATCCGAGGATCCTGAGTTCAAATCCCCCTCGGCTGTTGAAATTAATACCAGGTGAGGTTGACTCTGCCTGTCATCCCTTCAGAGGTTGGCAAAATTGAGTGCCAGCATCCTGCGTATACTGTGTCGGAGTGGAAACCCATCCAGGATTGTGCCCAACACCAAGGAGACTGCTTAGGTAGCACCAACACTGCACAGAGTATGGTCCCAATGGATGGATGGATTCATGTGTAAGGCAGTTGGCTTGAACAAACTCTCCTCTCTACCTGGAAAGCAAATCCTTCCGAGGCAATCTCAGATCATTCCACAAAGTCACAACAAGTGTGTGCCCACTTTCAGGAGAGAGCCAGAATACATCTGTCCAACCTCAAGATTGAACTTCATACTTGTATCCTCGCTGTAAAACCTGATGGTCCTTGTTAAGTCTTTTCTGGGGTATGCTCCCACTCCATCCTCTACTATCATAGCCACATGTGGCTCTCAACAAAATCATTTCATCTCCTCTCTCTGTTAAGGCTGGAGTCCCCCAAGGGAGTGTTCTGGGCCCAACACGATCCCTAATTTTCACCGACGATATCTCTGGCTTTCTTGAAAATCTCCTTATCTATGTGCTGGTGACTCCATCCACTGTCAAGACATTCCTCATCCTTCAGATAGGCAACCAGCAGCCTCTTCCCTCTTTCACACCTGGACAGATTACAAACTGGTCAAACACCTGAAATATGTTTTTTCAATCCTGACAAATCTCACACTCTCACTCTCTTTCTCAAGAAGTGGTTAGATACAAATTGGGACATGAGGAAATGAATATGGCAGGAGAAATGAAGATGGGGAGAGGATTCTTGAGATTGACAAACCTTGAGCTATTTCTTGCAAAAAAGGCGTTAGAAAGAAGGAGGAACATCTTGTAATCCACAAAATTGGAGGTAATAGTAGCCAGATTTATTCCACCGAGGTAAGAGAACGACAAGTATCAGGTTATGAATTGCAATGTTATATTGGGCAAAAGCAGAGCTGAGCCAATATAGGCTGTTAATAATGGACATGAGGTGGAGAAATAAAAGACAAAGGGTGAGGATGATAAGGGGGAAATTAAACTGTTGGAATATGATGGGAAAAAGAAATCTCATCCTTATCAAAGAAGTAGTCCAGAGAAAGCAGAGAGAGTTACATGAGGACAGAGGAGAAGAAGGGACTTGGAAGTTAGCGAAAGAAACCCTGGTCATGACAGATGGAAAGATGGGAGGAACAAATGGAGGAAACCCACGGAAAAGAGACATGGTGGTGGAATGAAAGAAGTACAAGACATGATTAAAAGGAAAAAGATGGCATATAAGGAATGGAAAACTATAGCAGAAGACCAAGCGGAGAAAGCAGGAGAAGACTATAAAAGGTGAGGCAAAAAAAACAGTAGGCAAGGCAAGAATAGGAAGCAGCAAACAATGGTATGACACAATTTGGAAACACCAGAGGGTGAGAAAATGTTCTACAGAATATCAAGACAAGGCCAAAGCAAAAGCAGGACATGGGAGAGTGTGTGCAGAAAGCGATGATGCTGGTCAGATACTAACATGGAGAAGTGGATCAATTCAGAGAAAGTAAAGAGTAACTTTGATAGATTACTAAATGTGGGAAATGAGAGGAGAGAGAGGCATGACTGAAGCAAAGAAAACCGAGGGACCCATGAAGGAGGTTCAAGAGGAGGAGGTTAGAAAAGCACTTGAAAAAATGAAAAGAGGAAAAAGCCGTGGACCACTGAAGCTGCAGTCGAGTTAGTGAAGGCACTCGGAACTGAGGAGATAAGTGGATTGTAGAGTTTATGAAGCAATGCTATGAAGAGATACTGGAGGGGGTTGTAAAAAATAGGCAAGGGAGATTGTGAAGATAGATGAGCTGTAGTCCGGATTCATGCAAAGAAGGGAAGAGTGGATATGATTTTAATCATGAGACGGATTCAGGAAAATGCTGGAAGAAATAAGAATCTGTACCGCACTTCATAGATCGAGAGAAGGCATATGATAAGGATTCAAGAGGAGGGGGTGGGATTGGTGGTAGAAGAGAATGGGTGCCAGTGAAGATTGTTTAGATTTGTGATGGAGATGTATGTGGGAGTCAAGACGACCATCAGGGCAATGAATGGGGACTTAAAATAGTTCAGACTGAAGGTTGGCCTTCACCTCAGTTCTGCACTAGTCCCTTCCTTGTTCTAAGTGATGACGTGATGAGTGACAAAACAGAGATAGAAAATGTGGGAGCTCTTGGTCGAAGACTACTTAGTCATACCAGCAGAGTTAAAGGAAGAGCTGCAGAGAAGAGTGCTGGAATGTTAAAAAGCTTAGAGTGGTTAGGGATTGAAGGTTAATGCTAGAAAGATGGAGGTAATGGTGTGTTGTGTGAAGACTGGTGTAGAAAGGATCAAGTCAAGATTGTATATATAAGGGGTGGAACGCTGACACAAGCGGACAAATTCAAATTACTTGGTTCAACACTGAAGAAAGGAGGAGTTGTGAAGCAGAAATCCAGGACAGAGTGAAGACTGGCATGGGAAAAATGGAGGGATAGTTCGTGGAGTCGTCTGTGATGGAAGGATACCGAGAAGGTTGAAGGTTAAAATCTACAAGACAGTGATTAGACCCGTTTAATGTATGGGCAGAAACATCGCGCTTTGAGAAAAAGGAAGAAGAGTTTTCTGGAGAGGACAGATATCAGAATGCTTCGGTGGATTCTCAGAGTATATTAGAGAGTGGTTGAGGAATTAGGAGATATCTAAAGAGCTGGAGTTGTATCACAGAAAAGGATGAGAGAGATGATAGTTTGGACGTCTATGATGAGGAAAAATGGATGAAGAACCAATCATGAAAGCATGGAATGAGTCCATTTGAAAGAAAAATAAAAAAGATGATGGAGAGATTAAGGTGGAGGGAGAGTAGTGACAGAAATAATCAAGGTAGGTGGAGGGTGAGATGAGAGCCGAAGGTTTTGGTTGACTCTTGTAAATCTGAGCACTCCCACCTTATGGTTTTGAAGTTGTGAAATTTTAAGCACAAAATTGGACAAACAGACAATGTTTTCAGAACATGCCCAGAAGACATGAGGTTTCAGCTGCCAGACTATCTCTAAATTAAGAGGTTCAAGAAAAGTCAATAGCAATTTCTGAACTAAACTATCTCTGTTCTTGGTGGAATGCCAAAGGGCAGATCCAGTGTTGCCAAAGCAGTCTCAGGCAATGGATTCCACTGGGTGGTTTGTCATTGCCTTCCCAGCATTAATCGAGGCAAGTTGGAATTTGATTAGGCACTGGCTCACAGTGGCCTGCTTATTGGATATTTGATGACACCAACATCCATCCGATGACAGCGTACTCATTGATGCATTATACCACTTGTGAAGCATGAGTTTTGTAGTCAAGTTGAGAGTTTAACCCGAGTGACATCTTAAAGGTGAGTACATTACCTTACAGCTTTCTTGTTAGCTTAAATACCTTGGTTCAATACTAAAGGAGGTTAAAACCTAAACCGGCACTCTACGAGTTGAGAAAGCAAGGGCGACAAACACAATCAATCATGCTCTTTATCCCCTCTTACATCAAATGCCCTAAGTCTACACAAGGAGATGCCCACATACTATCCATATATTAAAATGATTAAAGTTGAGCCAATTTGACAAGGTCTGCAGGTATTCTGAATAATGTGTGTGTGTGTGTGTGTTTGTGTGTGTTGTGTGTGTGTGTCATCCTCCTCTTGTATGTTCACTCTTCCCCCTCGCCAATATTGTTTGGTAATTTATAAACACTAGTGCGTGCCCGTACGTGCGTGGCCGTACATGAAAAAAAAAGAGAAGAATTGTGACGTCATAGCACCGTGTCCTGTCATTGGTTGGTAAATAAATGGCCATAACTTGGGAACCAACTTGTCCGATTAATACCAAACCTTGAAAAGGCACATTCCCACATGGCCCCAGCAAATACCCTGGCAAGTTTCAATTGACTCGGACCAGTGGTTGTCGAGAAAACGGCGTCACAGACAGACAGACAGACACACACACACACACAGAGATTGCTTGGAATTATTAGATCAGACTAGTCTGCGGGCCCGAAGGTGCGTCCGAGTAATGTGCAGCTTTGTTCCTTCGCTCTCGTACATCGATGACTGGAATTGGGGCATTGTTTTCAATTGATTGGACCAACCGTATCATAAAGGCCATAACTTGGGAAACAACCTGGAAACCATACTCAGGTCCCAGCGGTCAATGTGATAGTCATATCAAACGAAGAAGAAGAAGAATGTGTGACGCCCCCTCTCTCTCGCGGCCCCCTTCTCTCTCTCCCCCCTCTCATCTCCCCCCTTAGTCTCACCCCTCCCCTCTCCCCCCTCCTCTCTCGCCCCTCTCTCTCGGTGCCCCTCTCTGGCCCCTCCTCTCTCCCCTCTCTGAATTGTGACGTCCCCTCTCTCTCACCCCCCTCATCTCCCTCCCCTCTTCTCTCGCCCCCTCTCTCGCCCCTCCTCCCCTCTTCATCTCGCCCCTCTCCGTAAATTTATTCACAAATGTCTACCAAGGCACAACAATTAATTCAAACCTTCGGTAAAAAAAAACAGCTTTGCAACCTTGGGAACACTTAGGAAACAGCTGAAACGGAGAAAAACGATATCAAACCTTGAAAAGGCACATACACAGAGTTCCCCAGCTGTCGATTGTGACGTCATACCAAAGAAAAGAAGAGAATTAGGACGTCAATCGTGCAAAAAAAATTAAAAATTAAAAATAATTAACATTAAATTGTGACGTACATTAATGTTGATGTTCCAATAAGCACCTGTTATCATTGCGTCGACAGATAATGGCCGTACTTGGAACGCTCGTCCGCATTCATATCACTTTGAAAAGGCACATACCGCGGGTCCCCAGCCAATATTCCTGGCAGGTTTCCATCGATCGTTCGTGTGGGTCCATCGAGAAACGGCGGTCGACAGACACACACACACACACACACACACACACACACACACACACCACACACACCACAGCACACACACACACACACAGCACACACAAGAGATTGCTTGAATTATAGATAGATGTTGCCACTTTGTACATTTGGCATCTTCCACGAGTATAGAACTCTTTTATAGAGAAAAACATCTTCTCTAAATATACTGATGCTTAAAAAAAAAGGCCATCATTGTTGCAATTATTTTGACTGTGAAACACCACTTCCACTTTGAACTGCGTAATCTTGAAAAAAAATTATACTCCTGTCCAGATGCCTACCGAGGGACGTCTATCCGACGTGGACGTCCATAGTTTCAGTAAAAAATATTGAATAGTTGGGATTATGGGTAAGTGTTTTTCATTTTTTGGAAAATAGCTGCAAATTGTCTTCAGACGTGTGTTTGAGTCTGAACTGATGGATTCAAGAAAGCGAAAGCTTCTCATTCCCCGAATGCCACATTTGCCTTTTGTCCTGTGCATATTATGATCCATTCAGCGACGGGCAACTGCACAGTGTTCAAACCCCAATCAACTGCACAACTTTCTGGCACAAACAAAAAAATGGCTTTCTGGGAATTCCCAAAAAAAATGTGTTAAAGGGATTATGTCTGCAATAATAACATTACTGCTTTGACAATAAAAGTAAAATTTCAAGGAATTTTTTTTTAATTAACCAATTTTTCTGGCAAATTAACTTGCACATGATTGTCTGGGCAGTTTCGGTGATTGCAACAAGTAAAATGTTAAACTTTTGTTTGATCATTAACCTTGACGAAGAAAATAAATAACTTGGACGTTTTAAAAAGCTGCCTTAGAGGGTGAAGTTTCCCTTTGGTTGGCCTCCAAAGAAAAGGGCGTTTTGAAAATGAGGGACATAGGCCTCTGTTAACAAGTGGGCGATAGTAATGACTGCATGAATTATTGAAGTTATGCATATCGAGGTCAGCATTGCACATGTGATTATCCATATGTGGTGATGTTGCCTTTTTAGTGTGCATGGTTATGAAATGGTGCTATAAATCCATCCATCCATTGGGACAATACTCTGTACAGAGGGCACGGTTGCTGCCGAAGTAATCTCCTGCGGGCATATTGGGCACAATACTGACAGGTCATCACTCCACACAGGATACTCAAAATGACTCAATCATCCCAGCAAGGCTGGCACTCATTTTGCCAACCTCAGAGGACACAAGCTAAGTTCAACCCCACCTGTATTAACTCAACAGCAAAGCAGGATTTTTAACTTCAGGACCCCTAAGTTATCTCCTTCAAAGGGCGGAGGAGCTCCTTGTTAGCAATGGCCATCCAATCTAGTCCCAACTGTGTTCTGGCGATCCTCCCAAGTTGGGTTACTTCTTCATGAGGAGGTTGGTGGCAGGATTTGCACTCTGGCCAGCGTAAAACCCTTCAATACCGCAAAACCCAAAAACGCAAAGAAATCTGAAACCACTCCAATGGATACCTCTGTGCAGCTTCCTTCACAGGCATCTCAGCGGGATGACGGGATTGGGGAAAGGCCTCCTTCCGGACCCCCAATCTTGAATGATAGATGAGCGAAACACGGGATAAACATTCCCGGGTCAGATTACGGAGAGTGTGTCGGAGTGGTGTGGAGGTGTCGGTCACACGACGCGGATCTCCTTGGCGTTAACCTGAGGCGGTCCCTTCGGGTGGGCCGCCTGGAAATGTCCTATACCTTAAGAGAGGATGATCACTTTGTCTCTGTTAGGCAATTCTGAGTCAAGCGTTTGGCATCGGTATTGCAGGCACTCTCTGACGTTTGGTGGAGACCGGATTGCCTGCTTGATCGATGGTGGGTGGTTACACCTACTATTGTCTGGTCACTCTGAATGGTTACCATGCCAAGGAGTTGCTGTAGCTGTGTCCAATAAGCTGCACCAATGCATAAATGAGGTAACACGGTCAACGAGCTGATTATGAGATGAAGGATTTGTCACTCCTCGGTGTCATTTCCCTGGTCTCTGTTTATGCTCCGACTGAGGCGAGTGATCGTCCTGCGAAGATGCATTCTACCGCCCGCTCAAGCTCTGTGGTTGATCAGCTGCCCAGATGAGATACACTTCTAGTCTTGGGGGATTTCATGATCTGACTGCGAATGATAAGCGATGGTTATGGACATGTGTTCGGCTCCCTTGGCGTCTGGAAATGTGAACCTGAATAGCATTAAGGTTCCTTTGACTTTAACAAGAAGTCATGGACTTAGGGTGGCTGTTTCATAGTTTCAGCGCCCACAAGCTCATCGCTGGACTTGGTGTTCCAGCGCTGGCATTGTGGCAAAGGAGATTGGACCAGGTACCTCGTTGATCGTCGCTGGAGGATTGATCAGAACTGCAGGTGTTCTACCGAGAGTGCCCAGTTCCTCAATACCTGACCACTGGGCTTGTTGTAGCAACTCTGAAGTTGATTACTAAATCTAGGAGAATGGTACCCATCCATCCTAGGCTGGTGTTTGCAAGCTCAAGATGAGAGGTAGCTGAGAGTGTTGCGCACAAGCTGAGTGGAGTTTGGGGGGGTCGGGTGCTTGGTGAGGTTCTGAATTGTTGTGGAGTGCCTTCAAGACACCGTCCTTGATGTGCCGGTGGATGTCTTGGAAACTCTAACGCAGGGCAAAGAAAATTTTTGTCTCTCAACAGACACTGATACCATTGGACCAGAGTTGCAGGCCAGGCTGTATTGCAGAAGCTGAGCTGTTCAGTGGAGTCTGACGCGTAAAACATGTATGTGCGCTAAGGGGTGGACAAGGAGGCCTATGTGCAAGGAATCTGTGAGGGGTAGAGCATCACACTGTGGTTCAAGTGATTCTTGCTTCTGCTTACATGGGGAATTATGTGCATTGTGTTCATCCAAGCCCATCCCTCGGTGTACTGCATTAGAGCAGAGTGGATGTGGGCTCTTGACACAGAGGAGTCCGAAGTGAACGGCCTGCTGGGCCGGTTCCTTTGAGCGGTGTACCAGGTGCATCCAGCAGCTGCTTAGTTGGAACGTCAGGGTGTTACAGTCCCTGTTGCTGACCCTCACATCAACTCGTGGTCCACCTTCGCTTCAGTTGTGATCACTTTCTTGGCTTTTTTCACAAGATCTTGGCATTCGTTGTTCACCTTCGGCGTTCTTGGGTTTTCTATAGTTTTCTTGGTGTGTAAGGTTTTCTATTATCATCGCTTTCTTGAAACCTTGTGAATTCTTGCTTTCTTTTAATTGTCACCTTGGCATTTATGATAAATGAGGAGTAGGCTCACACTGCTTTGTTGTTGAAACACAGGCTGCGCTGAAACCGGTTGAAATGGGGTTAAGCTCCAGGGAATCGTGAATCATGCTGAACTTCCAAGGCTGGTGGAAATGCTGCACCCATGTCATTGCATGCAGTTCTGACTATCTGCCTGGAATACAGGCATCATCCAAACTGACTGGAAGAGAGGGCCTTGTTGTCTCTCTCTGAAAGGGAAGAGTGATCGCCAAGACTGCAACAACGACGAGGGGTGACGCTGCTCTCCAGTGTCGGCAGGTCTTTGCTCAGATAATTCTTGATAGGGTTCGCACCATCTGCTTGAGCACCAGCGTCCGAAGCAGTCAGCTTTACACCAAGAGGTCACGTATGACCGTATCTGCTCTTCGGTTCCTCAACAAAATGCAGGCGAAGAGTTTTGCAGGGGCTGCTTTGCAGCCTATGTTATCTTCGTAAAGCGTTCGATTAGTGAATCAGGATGCCTCTGGAGGATTCTTGGTCTTCGTGGTGGTGCCACCAAAACTGATCAATCTGATGTCTGAACTCTTCTCTGGTACTGAGAGGCTGTGAGATGTAGTGGTACGCACTCTGACTTATTTCCAGTTGTTATGGTAGTTCGTTTTAATGGGGGGGTGGCATTATCAAAAGGCTAGTGTTAGCTTAACGGTTAAGGTGGTTGGCTTAAGTCTTTGGGTCTTGTGTTTTGTGCCCTTGTCAAGCAGATTGAAAATAATTCAGGTGGGTTGACTCAACCATCATCCTTCTGAGGTTGGCAAAATGAGTACCAGCTTTAGTGGGTAATAAATAAGCCATCTGAGGTCCTGTGTCGGAGTGGTGACCCATCCAGGACTGCAGTCTCAGTCAATATAACTGCCATGGCAACCCTAGTGCCTCACTGAGTTAGAGGTATGGTTAGAGTATTTTACATTTACAATGCTGCGTAAACTGTTTGCAATCATATACTAAAAAAAAAATCGCCCTGTGTCAGAAGGAGTGTGCAAGTTTGATCTTTCAATATGAAAATATACAAAGCTGAAACATAAAGAATACCATAGGAATTTACCCGTTACAACTTATATATTTACCCTTTAAAAATTACCCTTAAACCAATGGAAATTACACTTTAGAAAACCAATTAGAGATTAGAATGATCCTTTAGGAACCATATAGAATTACCCTTTGAACGCTTAGAATTACCTTTGATCTTAAGAACCTTTTGTATCCTTAAGAAAATTCTATCGTAGAATAGAACCTTTAGAATTGATCCTTAAAACTTAGCATTTACCTTTAAAACTCTGGAATTACCCTTAGCATTACTTATTATTATCCCTGTAGAAACCATTAGAATTACCTTCAGACTCTTTAGCTATTACCAATTAGAACCTGAAGAACCCCTTAGCATTACCCTTTAGTAAACCAATTTGGGAATTATACCCTTTAAACCCTTTAGCAGACCCTACATTAGAGCCCTTTAGATCTCTTAAGAACCTTTGAGAAATCCCCTTTAGAACCATTAGGCATTACCTATGGGAACCTTTTAGATCTCTTCAGAACCATTTTAGAATTATCCTTTAGAATCCCTTTGATTTCCTATTATAACCCATTAGATCCCTTTAGAACCACTTTGAATACCCTTTAGAACCCCTGAGCATTACCTATCCAAACATCTATAAGATCCTTTAGAACCATTTAGAATTACCCTTTATAACCCCTTAGCGATTACCTATTAGAACCTTTTAGGATCCTTATTATACATTTAGCAATTACTTTAGATCCCTTTAGAATTAACCTTAGAACCATTTAGGCATCACCTATTAGAACCCTTTATTATACCTATTATAACGATTACTATTATTTGTAGAACCCTTTAGAATTACCCTTAGAGAACTTTAGAATTACCCCTATAGAACAACCTTTTTAAATCCTGTTAGACAATTTAGCATAACCTATTAGAACCTTAGCATTACCCTTTGAACCCATTAGATCCTTTCTGAACCTTGTTAGAAATTTACCTTTTAGAATTACTCTTGTGGAACCATTTTAGCTATTACCCTTTTGAACCATTCGAATTACTATGATAGAACCCTTTTGCATTACCCTTTTAGAACCCTTATAATTCGTCTTGTTAGAACCTTAGCATTACCCTTAGAACCCATTTAGCAATTATATATTAGAAGCCTTTGGAATTTATTCTGTGAGAACCTTTAGCATTACCCTTTCAAACCAAATGCCATTATCTATTGGAACCTGAGCATTACCCTTTAGAAACCATTTTAAAATTACCCTTTAAACCCTTAGAATCTACCCTTTAGAAACCCCCTAATAATTCCCTTAGAACCATTTGAATTACCCTATGGAACCCTTTAGCATTCCCTTTAGAACCATTTGAATTACTCAATAGAACCCTTATAGAATTATCCTAGAACCATTTTAGAATTTACTATGTAGATCACATGAGAACATCCATTATAGACACATTTTAGAATTGACCCTTTAGAACATTTAGATTACCTTTAGAACGAGATAGAATTACCTTTTAGACCCTTTAGAATTTACACTTTAGATCCCTTTACAATATATACTTTGGAACCCTTTACAATCACCTTTAGAAGTATTTAGAATTGACCCTGTAGAAACCATTTAGAATACCCTTAGAACCCATCAGACATTACCTATTAGAACAACTTTAGAATTACCATTTAGACCCTTTGGAATACCTTTAGAACTCTTTGAATTACCCTTTATAACTCCATACAATTACACTTGGAACCTTTTAGAATTACCCTGTATAACCTGATAGGGTACCATTTAGAACCCTTATAGAATTACCCCTTTAGAACCCTGGAGAATTACTCTTTAAAAACTGCTTAGAATTACACTTTAGCAACCTTTAGAATTAACTTTAGATTCCTTAGAACTTACCCTTTAGACCCTGGAGAATTACTCTTTTAACTCTTTAGAATTACACTTTAGAACCTTTTAGAAATACCCTTAAAAACCCTTTGGAGTTACCCTTCTAGAACCTCTAGAATTACACCTTTAGAACCATTTGAATTTACCCTTTAGAACCCTTTTTAGAATTACCCTTTAGAATCCTGTTGTAATTACTCTTTAGAACCTTTAGAATTACCCTTTATAACCCTTTAAATTACACTTAGGAATTTTTAGAATTTACCTCTTTAGACCTCTTTTGGAATTAACCCTTTAGAAATTTAGAATATACACACTTTAGAACCCTTTATAATTACCCTTTAGAACCTTTTAAGAGTTACCATTTAGAACCTTTTGAGTTACCTTTAGAAACCCTATTCGAATTTACACTTTAGAACCATTTAGAATTACCCTTTAGAACCCTTCAGAATTACCGTTTAGAACCCCATCATAATTGCCTCTTTAGAACCTTTAGAACTCTTTAGAATTACCTTTAAAGCCTTTAGAGTTCCTTTGAAAATCCCTCTATAATTACACTTTGAATCTTTTAGATTACCTTTAGACCTCTTTGGATATTACCTTTAGAACCATTTAAAATTACCTTTAGAACCCGTAGAATTATCTTAAGGAAACTCTTATAATCACCCTTTAAAACCTTTTCGAGATACCCTTTAGACCGATTCAGAATTTCACTTTAGACCCATTAGTAAATTATCCTTAGAACCCTTTAGAATTACCCTTTATATCCGTTTCAGAATATATACTTTAGAACCCTTCAGAATTACCTTTAAAACATTTTAAGTTACCCTTTAGAAACCCGAGTGAATTAACTTTAGAACATTTAGAATTACCCTTTAGAACCCTTCGGAATACCCTTAGTAGAACCCACATAATTGCTCTTTAAAACCCATTTAGAACCTTAGAATTACCCTTTAAAGCCTTAGAGTTACCTTTAGAACCCTCCTAATTACACTTTAGAATCTTTTAAGAATTACCCTTTTAACCTCTGGAATTTACCCTTTAGAACCATTTAAAATTACCCTTTAGAAACCCCGTAGAATTACTCTTTGAGACGCTTTAATAATCACCCTTTTAAAACCTTTTCGAGATACCCTTTAGAACCATCAGAATTGCACTTTAGAACCATTAGATCTATCCTTTAGAACCCTTCTAAGAATATACCCTTATATATCCCTTTAGGAATTAATACTTTTAGAACCCTTTCAGAATTACCCTTTAAAACATTTTAGATTACCCTTTAGACCCAGTAGAATTAAACTTTAGAACCATTTAGAATCACCTTAGAACCATTAAGAATTACCCTTTAGAATCTGTAGAATTACTCTCTTAGAACCCTTTAGAATTACCCCTTTATAACCCTTTCAGAATTACACTTCTGGAACCTTTAGACATCCTTTAGAACTACCCTTATAGAACCATTTAGAATTACCCTTTAGAACCGACATTCTGCATTACCCTTAGAAACCCCTTACAATTACTCTGTAGAACCTTGTAGCATGACCCTTTAAGAACCAAAATGGCATTATCTATTGAACCAAAATGGCATATCTATTAGAACCCTTGAGCTTACCCTTTGAACCATTTAGAATCACTCTGTAAAACCCTGAGGAAACCCGTTATAATTACCCTTTGGAACCATTCCCAAATTACCCTTGGACTCCTTAGCATTACCCTTTAAGAACCATTTAGAATTACTACATTGAACCCTGAGAATTATCCTTCTAGAACCATTTATAATTACCCTTTAGAACGAATATGGATTACCTTTTTAGAACCCCTTTATAATTACACTTTGGAACCATTTAGAATTAACTTTTAGAACCCTTTTGAATTTCTCTCTGGAACCGATTATATAATTACCCTTTGGAATCCTTGAATTTACCCTTTAGAACGCCTTGCAGGATTCCCTTAGAATGCTCTAGAATTACGCTTTAGACCAATTTAATTACCCTTTTAGAACCATTTATGACTACCCTTTTAGAACCCCCAAGAATTACGCTTTAGAACCCTTTACAATTACTCTTTAGAACCATTTAAATGTTACCCTTAGAACCATTTCAGGATTACCGATTACGAACCTTTAGAATAACTTCAGAACCCTCCCTGGAATTACCCTTTATACACCTTTTCGAATTACCTTAGAAACTTTCAAATTCCTTTAACATATCCTTTAGCTAGAAACCGATTACCTTAGATACCCTTAGAACCTTCATACTTAGAACTGAATTACACTTTAGACTAAGATTACCTGAACTTAGATACCTTACTTTAGAATTACCTTGAGATACTTAACCCTTTAGATTTACACTTTAGAACCCTTTAGAATTACACTTTAGAACCATTTAGATAAGCCTTAGAACTTTATAGAATTACCCTTTAGACCCTTAGAATACCCTATCTACTCTCTTTCCGACTACCCCCTAAAAATGGCTATTTTTGGGGCGTGGCTCCGCCCACAATGGGCATAGCCACGCCCTCCTCCAGGAAAACACAACTTCACATTGATATCGAACACATAACCAAGTTTCATC
>CM068958.1:75848302-75875410 GCA_035128595.1 Eptatretus atami | reverse complement strand
CCTCTCCCCCTTCTCCCTCCCCCTCAATATTCCCATCAGCAAAGCGACGGTTGGTATTTGCTTGTGATGTAATAATGGGAAACATTTAATAACGAATATTTTAAAGAGTCCAGATCCACTGAAACCTGCTCAAGTATGAGAAGTCAATACTTCGAATACTTTAGTTGAAATTCTGTTGAGTATAAACACATTAGACAGACACATGGCACAAGAAAAGAGTATAATTGTTTAATTTTAAACATATGATACAGCAAAAATATAGCATGGAGTTTTTTTTAATTCAGGATATATGAGCTTGACTCTTAGAACTTGGGACATATTGATCCAACTCAGACCTGTCATTGCGAGGTTCAGTTTTCGCTTCATTTGGGATTCAATGTTTTTTTCTCAGCATTTATATGTTGAAAAATACAAATTATAATCCATTGCATTACCCAATTGAATTACTGTCTTGGATAACCCAAAAGCAAATATAGTGAGTTATATATTGTACGACGTTTTCGGCCTACGTTTTTCAAAAACCAGCCCACCAGGCCTGACCTCCAACTGAAGGTGACAGTAATTTTGAATTTAGTCAGGGTACCGGTGATAACTTGCCCACACTTCATGATAGATGACAAGGTAACGTTAACATGCACCAATAACCAATGCTGGAAGACGAGAACTCCAAATTAACATCCTTCCGATGCACAACACACACATTGATGCGTCACCCTGCATGAGAAACACCAGGATGACAGTTTCTAGCCGGATAGGAATGGACTTCACGGCTAAAGGTGAGTATGTCTGCCTCTGGGCTATACTGCCAGTCCATTGTGAGTAACACTCCCAACACTTAACACTACACGCAGAAAGATGTTATGAGCTATGTTGGTTTTTTTTTATTGTGGAAAGGGCGTAGATAACATCCAGTCGGCTCCCTTTAAAATAGTGTTTTGGACAAATTTTGTCACAATAATTGTAAAAGAAAATTAGAAAAAAAAATTATTTAAAACTAAACCTTCAAAATGAGTCCTGGTCCTCTGGAACCCCCTTCCACATTTTCTCCTACACGTTTACCAATGTATGATATACTGTTGTTAAAAAAAATTATTACATTAAATTTTGTTTTTAATTCCCACTCTGCACCTCTGTCGTCGTACTCTGTCATCTTCTAATCTGTCAGTTTGTATGTCCGTCAATGTCCACTTCTGAAATTTTGTGTCGATCAACATCCCCTCATCCATTGCGGTTTTGTTTGTCCATGAGCCTTGACTTAATACTAGTTATTGAAAATTGTAATATTATTTAATATTTTATTACCTCCACCACCGAAGTTAGAAGGGGTTATGTTTTTCACCACTTTTTATCTGTTTGTTTGTTTGTCTGTTTGTGTACAGGATATTTCAAAAAGTTGTGGAATCCGGATCTTCACCAAAATCTAAACAGTTCTTCCTTTTCACACACCGAACCTGTCCACAAAATTTCATCTGGATCCGTCCCCAACTTTTTGAGATATCCTGTGCACAAATAGACAAACAAACAGATAGAAAGGGGTGCAAACATAACCTCCTTCTCCTTCGGTGGCAGAGGTAATAACTCAAAAAGTTGTGGACGGATTCGGACGAAACTTGATGGACAGGTTGGGTGTGTGGCCACGACGAATTGATTCGATTTCGAATCCGGATCCGGATATGAGAATTATTTAATTTTAACGTGATTCTTCACCATTGAGAGATATGACCGACAACGAAAAAGAGCACGATATTTCAAAAATGTATTGGGCTCGATATGTTCTTGTGGATCAGGCATTGTGTGGTGGACGTATGCGCTCGACCGAGTGCCGTTCTAGTTTATATTTGTGCTTCAGCTATTTCTGATTTTTAAAAAAAATCAAAATTCGCCAAAAAAGCAAGTCGTTATCGCCAAAAAGACGTGCGTGTTGTATTTTAGTTTTAAATCTAAAGCAACCATCGATAACTGAAGTGAATGTAAGCTTTTTTCCGAGCCCTTGCCTTCTTTGATGTTGGCTCATGGTAGCAGTTTCTTCAAATCTTTCCTTTTTGAGAGAAGAGTGTTTAACTAAATGAATGTCCCCCTAAACACCCCCGCCCCCCCTGTCCACTCTGCCCCACCAAGCCACATCACATCATTTGATGCCAATTACCAGCTCCATTCACAATCAAACCCAGTCTCCCATCCCATCCCAGCATATCAGAAAAATCCCTCTGCTCCTAGCTAGCTGTGTGCTAATTGAATCTCTCAGTGCAAAGCAATGTGTGTCATTCCTTTCCCACTCTCCGTGACGACTTGCACAAATGTCACTCATTCCAGAAAATGCTGCCAGCATCCACACCCTCCCCACAATTTCGACCTATTCCAAACTCCTTCTCCTCCTCCATCCATACCCACTCTCCTTGCAATCTCGCGTGCTATCTCTGACAGGTGGAAATGATGGATGTGCTCGGAAGATCTCTGATAACTTGGGAGTTCCGTTTCTACACCATAGAACAGCAAACACTGATTCTGCAGCCGCCTCGGCTTACTCATATTTCCACAAAAGTACTTGTAGTCTATTACAGAACCCCATTTAACATTAGGAAAAAAAAACAAAAGTGTTGTCCGAAATGTAGCTAACATCCAAAATTTAAACACTTCAAATCCAGCTTGAAATTCATTCTTACTGGAGCACGAGGAGGAAATTTAACGCAAGCTTCAGCGTCACATCCAAGTCGAAATTTCACCACAATCCGATAGGTACGTAATCAAAAACCCAGCTCCAAACCCAGATGAAATTCTGGCTGTATTTAATCTCGAAGCAGGTCCCAAGCAAATTAATTCTCCTTATTCTGGCTACAAGCTTCAACTCCAAATGCAGGTCCGTTTCATTCCACACGATGAGGCATCGATTAGGAAACGAATGGTTAGTTTGTATTTGATAGTATTGGCATGAGGATCTGCAGCCAAGCAGCCCTGCCTTTCCGTTCAAAGCAATTAACGGCTCCTTGTTATAAATAGGCCTGGCAGCAGCTGTCTGCTGAAATCTCAGATTCTATTTTGACGCATGTATGTCCCGCATGGAACTGACAGTGCAAGAAACTGCAGAGCATGGCAATGATCACAATGATTCCAGTAATAGTCCTTATTCGACCATGACCCATTTTTTTTTTTCAAGATTGTGTGAGAGGACAACTCCAATGTGATTCGACAAAGCTCTTGTTATCACATCAAGGAGCAGAATTACAAACGAATTCGGTGAATGCATTCCCCGATGGTTTTGTGTGATCACAATGATCGCAGATAGGCAGAGTCAGAGGAAGAAAGATTGCAAGGCAAACTAATAATGACAGGAGAGCTGGAAAGAAAGTGCTTGAGCATGAGATAAGAAAAGAAATAACCGAGACCGATGCATAGACAGAATTGAGGTACAAAGGGGGAAGTTATGACCTGTCTAAGAACATCTATTTAGCCTTCAATGGAACACTGGCACTGTACGTACAGACACCGGTCATACAACTGGATTTCATGCATTCAATTGCTCACAGCTCAATTGTAACATCGCTTCATCACCGTGTGTACTGTCGCTTCATCGCTTCATTGCTTCATTCGTCCACGCTCCATTTGTTTCATTGCTCCATTGCTTAATTGTTCCAGGACTCGACAACATGGAATACGAAACAGTTTGGCTTGAGTCAATAAATTAACAGTTGCATGAATTGCAATCAAACAGCTCTAAAACAGGAAAACCTGTCTGACTTTGAATTTCAATGTCTTGCTGGATTATATGTGAACTACCCCAACGGAACGCCATACTTTATGACAACTCAAAAACACACCAATTATAACCCCCATTTGTATGTCCTTAAATTGGGGAAAGTTCAAAATGTAATAACACTAACTTGGTGGTTTTCGAAGACTCCAGACTGGAGGAACAGTAATGAGTGTGTTGCTTGTCCAAACGCGCCAATATTTTAATATCAAGCTCACAACCCCTCCTGCTCCCATCATGTCGCATATTTCCCTTGACTTTTGCAAGCTGCACTCTTCCTCAAATTATGAAATGTCTTTGAAGTGACGTATGACAACTCCTCAAACCATGATTGACAAAGTTACACAAAAACAATAATTAAAGAATATATATAAAAGACTTGGTCGTGTCATGGTTTGGGTATCCAGTCTGGAAGGTCGGTGGTTCGAGTCATCCCAAAGACTTCATCAATGGTACATGCTGCTTCCTTGCTTGCAACACAGTATTTAAATGGATAGAGCACTGACAAACAACGTTGTGAAGGCAATGATAAACCATCCCGTATAACTCCTGCCTCGGAATTGCTTCGGCAACACCAACGCTCTGTAAAGAGTATGATACAAAAAAAAAAGACTAGAAGGGCACTCGGTGGAGCGCATACCTCCGCCACGCAAGGCCTGATCCACAAGAACATATCCGCCCAATAAATGTTTGGAAATATCATGCTATTTATCGTTTTTTGGCCCTTTCTCTCAATGGTGGAAGAATCATTTTAAAAATCGTAGTATCTGGATCCGGATTTTCAACAAAATCTAATCAGTTCGTCCTTGTCACATAACCAACCTACCCACGAAACTTTATCCGAATCTGTCCACAACTTTTTAAGATATCGTGCACACAAACAGACAGACGAACAAACAAGCAGTCATAGACTGGTACTTACGAAATCGTCAACTTGACCTCTGACCTTGTCTAATTAAAAGCTGTCTCTGGAGAAGGTAGCGACCCAAACCAGAAGTTTCTACGATGATTCTGTACAAAAACATCAAAAATGGAATTTGACCTCACTGTGACCTTGACCTTTGACCGATTTTGACCAAAATCTAATCAGCACTAGCCATCGCCCTCCTGAATGACGTGTTGTAATTTGACATTGGTAGCTTCTTTCCGTCTCGAGTTATCGTGCCTACAAACAAACAAACACACAAACAGATGACGGAAGTCATCAATATACTTATGAAATCTAACAAACAGGGGTGAAAACATAACCTCCTTCCACCTTCGGCGGCGGAGGTAAAAATTATATATATATATATATTGCAATGCTTACAATGTAGGTGGTTTGGCCTACATCCAGCGATCTGGAAATTTGAAGGATGGAAAGTGTGAGAATGTGTGTCGTGCATGGACAATGAGAGAAAGGAGCAAACATTGAGGTCAAGAGATTGAAACAAAAGTGTTTGGCAACAGATGACATTTCCATTGTTATAATCATGAATTAATTAAACTTTGCTCACCACAGTCAAAATCATGACCTTGTTCTTTCTAACAACCTGATGAAATCAAATCAATTTTTGCCTAGGGCGGAGGTAAAAGACCTGAATGTCCAAAATGATAAGTGAAATGACATCTCAGCTCTTCTATTCTTTCTCATCTCAACCATGCAATGCAGCACACTCCTTTTCCAATCACAAACACGCCTTTAAGCCACCAATCCAATGAACAATTGAACACACTTCATATACGGTCCATTTTAAAGCCTCAAACAGTTGATGTGTTCCAAGTGCATCGAACAGTTGTGCAGAAAAGGACAAACTTGGTCCTGAATTGGTAGTTAGAGTGACGTCACTGTTCTCAAGGGGAAATTGAAGTCACACAATTAATAACCCCCTCACTTGCAAACTCTTCACAGCAAGGGAAATCTCTATTGACACAAAATGCATGACCTCACTTGCATTAATAAGATAATTTGGAAGCTATACAAAGCTCCATGACATGACCATGTCACGCAGGCTCAATCCCTGAATATAATCAGAAGCATCTGCAGCACAGTACACAATCCACTCGTGTTATTATTTTGTTGCATTTTCTGCTCTGTACATCAATATCATCTCGCAAATCAGGAACAAAGCCGCGTGTCTCTCCACTACCCCGCATCCTCCTCCCCCAAACATCATCCCTAACCCCTCACTCCTCAGATTTCTTCTGTCCAACCTCCTGTGCCCTTTTCCAAAGTCTCTCCATCTCTCATATATCTTCACTACCTTCCCTTATACAGGGGAGCTGGTTGCATGCATAATCTCTCAGTTGTCTACTCTGAGTTCAATTCCTCAGGGAACTGTGATTTGTCAATAAATTATAATCCTCGTGCACTGTGCAAAGGTCTCAGACCTCCTAAGTACAGTGAAAGTCTAGCTGTCCTATTTACTACAATATGTAGGCAAACACAATAGGCCTTTGCGGAAAAAAATCCTGCCTGCAATTTTTAGCCATTCCTAATATTTTTGTCCATATTAGGGGATAAATGAAAGCAACAATACTTATGTCCCCCCTCTAGGCTCTTTATATCATTGAGGAATGACAGAATGTGGCCTGCCATAAAATGATCAAGAACTGAGAATGATTATAAATCAAGTTTTTACCCCGTGGGGTCTTCCACCCCACGCGGTCGAAGCGCCGCTCACGTTCTCTCTTTTCTTGTGTACAGTTCATTTGACCGTTTATTTCTCCATTATTCGTGAACAGAATTCGATGAAAATTGACAGGCATATACTAGACTCATACGCGCAGGCAATAACTGAGCTTAAAGTGCGATTGCGGCCCGTCGGGCCGAGGAACGGCCCGTTTTGGCCCATTTTCTTAAAATTATTATTTTTCGGTTATTAGTGAACGGAACCGAACCAAACTTGACAGGTATAATTCTAGAGACCATTTCCCAGGCATTAACTGAGCCAAAGTGCGATTCCGGAACTTTGGGCCGAGAAACGGCCCTTTCGGCCCATTTTATTAAAATTGGTATTTCGCGATTATTAGTGGACGGAACCGAACCAAATTTGACAGGTATATTCCGGAGACCATTTCCCAGGCATTAACTGAGCCCAAAGTGCGATCCCGCACTTTGGGCCGAGAAACGGCCCTTTCGGACCATTTCTTGATGTTATTAAAAAAAAAAAAAATTAAATGCCTCGGGCGATGCCCAAAGCAAAATTAAGTCGCAAATGATGATATGAAACTAGCCTCACTCTTGTGAGGTGTTCTGGTTTCTTTTTCTGATGTGATAACAATCTTACCAAATTTCCAAACTGTCTGTCGTCCGTGCTATCGCTTCACCTGAGAGTTGTACAAATGAACTCCCACGGGGTATGTTCGCAATTCGAACTTGTTTTACAACTATTTTCGAACCATGTTTATTTGGAAGGATTTAAAGTGAATAGAGGGATCATTTTAACGCACTAGCAACTTGTCCGTGCCTGCACGGGATTCTAAGTGGGCTCGGGATGGAGGCGGCGAAAATGTAAATGGGGTCTTCTGTCATCGAGCCGGCAAGTGGGAGTAACAATTCTCATTTGTTGCCACATCTGATGCAATTTGAATGCTCTAATGGTGGTGAGGTGCTCCATTTGAAACCGTTTGTTCAATATCCAAGGTGTTCCAAAAATACCTGGACAATTTTGGTTGTTAATATGTTTCGTACCACAAATGATACAATCATACCCTTTGTTTTATGCGATACAGAAACTCATAGGGTTTTCTTTATTTTCAGGTCTGGTGGTTTGATACAAAAGTTAATGGTGACTCCACAGGAGAAAGCTCAGTGCGTCGAATGGTTCATCAAGATGAGATCTTGCAAGTTGTGTAATTTCCGTACAACGTATGAAAGGAGTCCGCCATCGCGGACTGGTATCAGAGAGTGGTTCAAGAGGTTTAAGGAGACTGGAAGTTGTCAGAAACATAAAAGTACCGGTCGACCAAGCACAGGTGCAGCAGACGTTGAACGAGTGTGTGAATCATTTCAACAATGTCCCAGAAAATCAAATTGATGCACATCCAGAGAACAGGGACTACCAACCACCACTGTGCATAGGATTTTACATGAAAGATTGAACCTTTATGCCTAGAAGGTGCAGATTCTGAAAGAACTTAAACCAAATGATGGACCCAAACGCAAGGCGTTTGCTTTGGAAATGCTGAGTCGCATAGAGGATGACGAAGATCACCTGAAAAAGGTCATGTTCACGGATGAATGTTGTTTTTATGCATTAAGTAAGATCAACCAGCACAATGTGAGGATCTGGGGCTCTGAAACCCCCCATGTGTTCAATGAACACCTATGTGACAGTCCAAAGGTCAATGTGTGGTTTGGCCTTCTCCATGACTGCTTGATGAGTCTGTTTTTCTTTGCAGAGGATAAAGTGACCTCAACAATTTACATGAACATGTTGGAAGGATTCACCTTCACACAAATTGAAGACCTACAGCCCGATATCATTTTTCAACAGGAAGGCACTCCCCCACATTGGGCCTTAGTTATTTGAGCCGTCCTAAATGAAAAATTTCCATCTCACTGGATTGGCCAAGACTGACCAACTTGCTTGGCCCCATGATCACCAGTACATCATCCCCACCTGATTGTTTTTTTTTTTCTGTGGGGGGTTGTCAAAGATGTTGTCGACAGCACCAAGGTGGCAAACTTGCAGGATCTTCGTTCTCGGATCACAGCTGCATGTGTGCTGGTGGACACAAACATGCTGAGCCGAACGTGGCAAGAACTCGTGTACCGCCATGATGTCTTGGGCATGACAAATGGAGCTCACATTGAAGGGTATTGATGGTGTGCACAAAACTTTATGGGTTTCCAAGGCTTCATATAAAACTTTTCTTTATGGCTTTATATAAAACCAAGGGTATTGTTGTATCATTTGTGGTTTTAAATATATTAACAACCAAAGTTGGCTGCGTCGTTTTGGAACATCCTGAATGGCGCTCTTTAATGCCTTATGGTTCATCAAAAATTTTTTTTATTGGTGTCAGAGTCAGTGACCAATTACAAATTTATAGCAGGATGAACAATTGAATTTGAGCAAAATCGTGGAGACAGTGTACTTCTTACCTGAACTCAAAAACATGAAGAGACAATGGGCAAATATGGAGAATAAAATTTGAACAAGTGGTTGTAGAAATGAGAGCAATTGTTTGTTTATCATTACAGAAGGGAGGCTCATGGAAAAGCCAGGTCGATCTGACAGTGGAACAAATATCAAGGGAATGAATGAACAGGAAAAGAGGAGAGGGGGTGGGGAGGAAACGTTGAAAATATCAAGTAAGATGTTTGAGTTGGGAAAGGTTAATGGGGGTAATAAGAGATCATGAGACATAATTGGGGATGGCAAGAGATGGCGGTACACTGTTTGCTTGAAGTCCTGGAGGGAAGAGTGAGACAGAACAGCCTCTGGAAGATGGTTCTACCAACGAGTAAAAGAGTGGAAGTGTGTAGTCAGCCAGGAATTTGGAAGTATAAATGTTGGATTTCCATGTTCTCTTTTCCTTTCACCTCCTCAAACACTTCTCCTTACACTCTCCCTGCTCAAAGCTCCATTCTCATAGTTCGCAAACTCAGAACCATGTCACACATCCTGACTTGCACATGTTGTCCTCACCAACTCCACACACTCATATTATCCCGCTCGCACTCAGAAGAGATGCTTGGCTTCGTATTGCTGATGTGGGTTTACAGAAATGTGAAAAGACCAACAGTAAAGGCTAACTCACATACAAAAAAGACTCTCTGTTCACCCCCATCCCTCCTCCCCTGTGCCGACATTCTCATATTTATGCTTCCCCTCCTTAAACCTCTGGTACACCAATATCATAGGTGTGCACTTTAACTTCACTGGTCTGACTATACAGGCGACCGCAGCAAACCCAGTCATTGTATGCCTCATGAGAAACATTCCTTTCACTGGATGACCCCAACTCTTCTGTTTGTCTCCCTGATCAATGTCTCCTCTGATCTGACAAGCCTAATTTCTGCACTGCTGGTGGTCTTTCGATGTATGCTTGTTCCTGCCTTCCGCTCAACCATGACACCTCACTGGTGACCCCTAGCACTATTTGTGTGCCTCTCCATAACAATGTATTGTTTCTTTGTGAACTCTACCATTCCCACCAAATCAGATGAATCCAAAACGAGATGACTCTGCCACCAACATTGACACCCTGCTCTTCTCTCATCCCTGTTCGCTTTTCGTAACATGTCGAGACTTTAATTGTCACGAGGTCTGGCACCAGGCAAAAATGCTACAGTTAGAACTACAGTATATGAGAGTTGTACTCTCATATACGACAGCAGTCTGCAGAGAATTACTACAGGAAAGGAATGTTATTTTTGCCTGGGGTGGCCAGGTGTTGGTTGATGTATACCAGTAAACGACCTAGCAGCTAAAATCATTCTGCAAAATGACTGGATTTAGGCTGTTTTCCAATGCACATTTCCCCAAATGGCAACTGTTCATTCCTGTAATTTGTGAAGCCAAACTTTTCCTCCAACATGTCCTGCTCCTCCAGAAATTCTCGAGACTCTTCTGGCCATGCTTTGGTAAAAAAAAGCTTCTCTTTAACAGGTATTCGAGGACTCCCAAAGTGCAGACGTGAATGAAAATTTCGAAAAGTTGATTGATCTGGCCTAAAATCTCTTGAGTCAAGACGGGTCCATCATTTGGCTCTTAATTTATTCTGTACCTGGAATTTATTCTACCACGGAGTCATTTCTTTTCTTCACAATTTCACTCCAATCCGCATTCACCTCTTTTGTCCATTATCTCAATCCAAGTACACAAATGCATGTGGTGAGGCCATCACAATGAAACAATTTCCATTCTCTTCCTAGAATGTAAATCCTACTGATAGCAATCTGCAATCTCTCGGCACAGCTTGGAAGACTTGTGTTTTTATCGTATGAAGAGCCAGGGCCCCAAAACAGGCTCACCTGCAATCTAAATTCTCCAGCATTTCACTATCATCCTTAACCTGGTGAAAGTTGGTGAGATCTGTGTCTGGTACACGTTCTTCCGTGATTCCTTCCTCCCGAGAATGGCTTTATGCTGGCCACTGCTTGAGAGTTCTTGAGTGAGTACATCTATAAAGTATGTACGGTACAATTAGAATGTGAGTACATCTATAAAATACGTACTATGAAACCACACAAAACAATCTGTCTTTGGGCACTCAAACCCTTCTTCGATCTCTGACAATTAAGGAACAAAGCACATAAACTCTTTTCTGCCTTGTCAAAGTGCTGATCACTCTGAGCTGCTTGTCATTGGCTAGCAAATTCCACAAGTAAACGAATGGCACAGCCATCGCTAACAAAATGGGCCCTAAATTTGCAAATATATCTTTGTCGGTTTGATTGAGAAACAAATTGTGTGTATTTTGGCCGCTACATGGACGACTGCATCGGTACCACATCCTGTAGTCGGGAGGATATTCAGCGGTTAATCAACTTAGTCAATTCGTTCCATCCTGCCCTCAGTTTCACCTGGGCGATTTTGAGTGACTCTGTCACCTTTCTCGACATTAATGTTACAGTCAAAGAGAACAGTCTTGCCACCACTGTCCTTTACCAATCCACAGATTCACAAAGCTGCCTTTTATATAATCATCCTCGAACCCCTCCCACATCAAAAGTTTAATCCAAAATTCCCAATTTCTCAGGCTCCATCATGTGTGCAGCAACGAATCTGCCTTTGAATCAAAATCATAATAGATGTGCAAGTTCTTCACTGAGCATGCCTTGCAACCTCCATTACAGCCGGTGCACTGGAGCATGCCTGCAATACCGACAAACAGGTGGCATTACAACCTTCTGAGAAAGAGAAAGCCGAAGAAAGGATCCCATTCATGTTGACCTACCACCCCATCAAACCTTGAGTCAAGAACATCAACCAGAGGAACTTTAAGATTTTACAGAATGATTCTGAAACCGCACAGATTTTCCTCCAACTGTCTCTCATCTCCTTCAAGCAGGACAGAAATTTGTGGAACGCCTGAGCTAAAGGACTATTACCCTCATCCCTCCCCTGATCTCACACCAGGAACGTTCCAGTGTTCACATGGGTGCTGTAACACCTGACCATTTTGTATAATGTCGAGGCTCGCGGAGGAGCGAGAACAGAGAATGGATCAGGATGCAACAGAACAAAAGGAAAAGCAGAAAGAGAGAGGGGAAACAACCAAGAGCAGGGTTGAGGGACAAAGTAGTGGGAGATTTGGAGAAATTAGGTATGTGGGGAAAAATGAGTTCAAGGGGAGGACACGGGGGATGAGCAAAATTGATACAGCCACAAACTCTCAATCACAGAAGTGGAAGAAAAAACTAAAAACTTGGAAAGTAGTGGCTTGGGGAGGGTTAATGGGGGTACAAAACATCATGGTTGGCGATGTGGACCTTTCATCAAGACAACCACATTGTTCTGAGGACAAAAAGCAGGATTGAAGTTTTCGGCCTCTTTCACTGCACCTCCATCAATAATCTATGGAATAGATTGATGAAAGTTATGATTCATCCAGTAAGACATACGATAAGAGCTTAAGTTATATCCTGGAATTCAACTCACTCCTGCGACGTTATGCTGATTATTCAATCGACTTCAGCTAGATTGCCAGCTGAAGCTGATTGGTTAATTGGCGTGACGTTGCAGGAGAGAGTCGAATTCCAGTATTTGATTTAACCTCTTATCGTGTTCTATGAAATTGCATGCACACTCCGCAAGAATATCTACATCGGTAAAACTGGGCGAAGACTGTGCGGGTGCTTCCATGAACACTTTGCTCAATATACAAACTCGACACTTCAACCCTCCTGGACATCCATTCAGCCACATGACAGTCTCCAATATCTTTCTCCGTTTCAGCACCACGGACAGACGCAAGAGCAAAGAGCAGCAGTGTCTTATCTTCAGGGTTGGCGTATTGGCTTCCTTCAGATCAATGAGTGCTGTTCATTCAAAAATATTTCCCTTCTCTTAAAACTTTCAAATCCTTTCCCTCTCTGTGTATTTGCCTTAAAAAAAACTTTACTTAGGTTTAGCTATCTTGCTCTCCTTTTTCCAAACTCCTGCCCTCCTATTCCTGTTTTCTCTTCCCATCCCTTTTCTTCTTGTCTATCATCTTCCCCGATTTTGCATTTTATCTCTCTTTTGTTATCTTTGCATTCAATTTGCATTATTGTTATATTTTTATTTATATCACTCTTTGAAGTTCCTTTAGATTATTTATATAATGCCCTTTCAGTTATTGCTATATTCCCCAAATATGTAATATTCACTTTTCTCTGTGATTGGGTCTTGTTATTTAGATGTTGATTTTTATTAACATTGCAAGTGGTGCATGATTTGGGAGCCTTGGTGGTGGGCATTTCTGTCTATTCTATGCTGTCACTGATGACTCACCAACAAGTGATGAAACTGGTCCGGTTGTTTGTGGCTGGGGGGGGGGGGTTTAGGAGTGTACTACTTGTGAATATCTTTACAGCTGTAGAAAAATCCGAATAGGGTTTGAAACAGAAAAGTGCTTACCTTGTCTGGCTTTTCATGGTTGCTTTATGCAGCTTTCTTTGGATAGAAGAGAAGAGAATCAATGTATTTGATAATCCAAGTCACCTGGGTAATTGATTAGCTGAAAGCTGAATAGTTATTCCCTTCAATTATGGGTGAGAGATGTGATTGGGTCTTGTTACATATGTACATACTGTATACATATATATATATATATATATATATATATATATATATATATATATATCAATATTGACATGATAAGTTGTCCTTGGTTGCGACACACACACACACACACACACACACACACACACACACACACGCACACACACACACACCAACACACGTTCTCATGGAATCAGCCAACTATCCGTGGCACAGGGAACATCAAGGTGAACCATGAGATATTCGAGCCTGGTACTCTTGTGAAAACTCCATCAACCGACACATCGACTTGCATCCCACATACAAAGCACTACGCAATTGATTACAACGTCAATACAAACAGCAGAGTCATTCAATTCCAGGGAAGCCTTGTGATTGGTGAGGACTTGGACCAATCCATGATGCGAACTGTCCCTAATGGAACTTACCGGTGTTATCACTACAGCACTCTCAACACCACTGAGGAAGAGAACTAGTTGGTTCTTGAAATGTCAGGCTTTATTAAAGAATTTAAATTTGAATTATTAGCTCACCTGTTCGAAGAACAGAGAGCTATAGCGATACCCCCGGCGTGAGCGTGAGCGTGAAAATGTTAAAATTTTTGTGCAAGTTATTTTTTCCTTTCTAATGTTTTTATCTACCACACTATTTTTATACGCCCGATAATATATATAAATATAATATATATATAATATAATATATATATATATATATATATATATATATACATCACTGAATACATTTCAATGGGGGTAAAAAATAGTCTTAACAAGACCTAGGGACCGCACCATATTTAGCCCTCCCATTGCCTTCCCCCTATTGACTTGTCTCGCCACTCCACATTTTATATAATGGATTCGTGCCTGGTTCCCTCATACCCTATCATACTGTGAAACTTTGGCTGTACGCACAGGCAGAAATTATTAATTGAGCTACTTCACACATACTTTTGCTCGACAAATACCATTGCATCTTTGAACACTCACATAAAATCTTGAACAAAAGTTATCTTGGACTTCTTTTGAAATTGCTTTCTTACGTGTCATCCCTTGGTTGAATGCAGGGCTCAGGCATTCATTCCATAATGTGTGTTGGAAAAAATGATTTCCAGAGACCTGGTTGACTCTGGTACTTCAATCACAAGTTTTATCCATGCTTGTTCACTCTGGTCTGTTCACTTTACCCGTCTTCTCGCTCAACTTCCTTCGTATGTGTTGTATGTTAACACAAATAATCATTGGGAATTTCACAACACTGAGGTTACGTCCAGCACATCTTAAATCTTTTGCATTTTGTAGTTATTTTAGTTTCTTTATGAAGTTTTAATATCATTGTCACAGAATTTTTTTTTTTAATGTGTACTTGAACCCAGAACTTCTCAAAGAGGTGCATTTCTTAGCATGGTTTGTCATGAAAGAGAATCATTCAAAGTATAAATGGGTTTGCTTTCGCTAACCCAAAGCAGTATCAATCTGTTCTGTCTTTGCGTATGGCTCCTTGGCTGCCAGGTAGTTATCATTTATTGGTACCAGGTAGTACACTTTTAGTCATTTTGACAACCTCAGGAAGATGACAGCCTGAGTCCACCCCACCTGGTATTAATTCAGCAGCTAATGTGGCTTGAAAACAGGACCGTAAGATCCCAAGCCAGGCACCCTAACCACTAAGCCAACACCAGTCTTAGCTATAGCCATGAACCAGTAAATACAAACCTATAACTTGATTCAAGAGTGATATTCATTATTTTATTACATACGCGAACAAGTTAAATAACGACGGAAAAAAAACCCACTTCTTCCACTTCTTCTCTGAAGAAGACGAGGATCTTTGAAACGGTGTGATTGCAAAAGGAAAATTAACATCGTTTCGCATTTTCCTGAACGTGCTGAAGACAACTATGAAATAAATAAGTAAATTGTGAATGATTGGCTATATATTTTGAGTTGAAACTGAAAAGTGAAGTCAAATAGTGTTGTTGGAGTTGCAATTTTAAAAAATTGTGGCCATTTCCAATCAGTAAGATCCCAGAGGGAGAACGTACAGTAACATGGTGTCAGGAAGTATCCAACCCCTTTCACTGATGATCTTTAATAGAAGGAGAAGAGAGAAAGTTAGTGCAGGATGAAATAAATGTCTTGAGGACATGTCGTTGGTGGTTGTTCAAAAACAAAAAAAATTGCACAAAATGTTGGGTGATGTCAAGGAAGAACAGGAGGGGGACTATCAATTTGCTCACCTGACACGTTCAGGCATTGAGGTTTACAACACAGGTACAATATTACAACACACCAAAAGCTGCCCAATAAAGCATTAGTAAACTGCTGCTCACCTATTGTCACTCATCATGAGCACCACCTAATTTTAATGTTGTTTTCTAACAATCAACTGTTTTATTAAAATAAGTTTTATGTAAAAAGATTGTGTTAGCGATCTGAACAAGGATTCGACGATGAATTCCACCCACTAGTTGCATCATTATGATCTGCAGGTGTACCTGTTCCATCATTTAGCTGTTAGCCGATGATGATCCGGTGAAAGTATCTTGTTCTGCCAATGATGATCATTGATTGATGGTGCTGTGCCCTTGCATAAAAGGGCAGGCATTTGTAATTTGGCCAAGGGAAAGGCATACAACCACTTACTCTTTACGAAACACATTGTGAGAAGATCTTGAACATCCATCAACAAATGTTAACACCAGATTAACGTCCATCCGAGGGGAGATGCGCTTTGCGATGCGTGTCGACAAATTACCAATCCGACATTTTAGAGTCATTTGGAGAACCAACCCCAGACTCGAGAGCTCAAAAACATACGAGAAAATGATGAGGACTTAATGAATGCTTCTGTGGTTATAAATAAAAATCACACCATAGCAAGCAAATGCTCGTGTCTTTAAATGTATCCTCTGGGCTCTGTTTCGAAGCTGAAAGCCTTTGTTGTGGTAAAAAGCCTAATTTCTTCATTTTCTCCATCTCGCTGTTATAGGAAATCTCTTTAATTTTAAAGCATTGAAATAGGTTTTGTACATTTAGTGGGCTACCTCGTGTTTCATAAAGGTATATTTGTGCAATTCTTGTAAAGATGGATATTCATTATGATCAGTGGTGCGTGGAACTTATCCATTCATCTTATCAAGTGTCGACAATAAATGTCTACATTAAAAACAAGTGAAATTGTTTTGCCTTAAATATATAATACTGTAGTATTACATTCCATTATTTGTATCAATTCTCATTTCTACTTCTTCTTTTTCTTCTTCTTATTCCTTTTCTGTTATCCAGAGCACACACAGTCTCTCCTTTTTTAATTCGTCTTTTTTTTTCTCTGCTATCCAAGCACATTTACTATAATGAAGTGAAAAGTTTCAACACGAAGGTAAATTCACCAAACAACAAAACTAAACCATCAGCCTGCACTCTTGGCAAGAGCATCGAAGCACTCGTGACAAGTGAATGCGACAATTATCCTTGCACACCACTCCATCTCAGGATACGGACACTTGCAATGAGCATCCATGGGAATGAAACCCACACCAGTGCGGGGATTATAACAAGGATATTTAGCTACTCCACCACCATGCTACACTTAAGGTGAAGGAGGCAATTCCAAATATTGTCCAAAGTGATGTCAGAAATTGCATTGGGCTTGCAAAGACTTCACTACATCACTGTGATACACGCAATAAGGTCTACTACTCAATAATAATAATAATCATCATCATAATAATAATAATAAGGTCCTCAAAGTCTACTACGACTCCTTTAAAAGCTCCAACATTTCCTTGCTAATTTGTAGGGTCGCCCAGGAAACGTTTTTGACCAAAGCATTGATGAACTGCCTGGTCAGGCCTGACCTTCGACTGAAGATTATTTGGCCAGGAATTTGTAACCTGTTCATAGTGCTAGCGATAACTCACCTCTTTGCTAAAGACACCGTGGGATCTTTAATATTCACCAATTAATGCTAACAGACGAAACACCGAGCTTATAAACGTTCATCCAACGGATGGTGACTTTGAGATGCAATTCCCTGCCTGTGAAACACCAATCCCGCAGTTTATAATCGCGTTGGGAATTAAATGCAGATTATATAGCTCAAAGGTAAGTGTCTTTCGCATTTTTACCTCTGAAATATCCGGTTGAATTGACGGGCCATCTTCAGAGGGAAGTGTTAGAATGGAACCCTTACACCCCTACTACACTCTCCATACATCCCTCTTTTCTCCTTTTCCCTTAAAACCCAAGAATCCCAAAACTTATATCCACCACCTCCACAGCAATCCTGTCCTCATCTTACTCTCTTCTTTCTGAACCATTCTCCTTTCTTCAATTTTCTTATTCTCCTGCTCTACACAATCACACCATACTCTTCTTTGTCTTTGTAATATGGATGTGGTCCGTCATCCGATATGCTTTGCTGAGGAACCTTGAAAATCTTGAAAGTAAAGGAAGTTTTTTTTTGGAACTTTCAATTACTCTTGCTGTCGTGTCGAATTTTTTTTTTAAATAGATTCATGTATTTGTGAAACTTCCATCATGTATTTTTCTGCACCTCTTGCTTGGACAAAGTGATAATGGGCAGGCGTTCTTTCCTTAATCCTCCTTCAAAATGCATGGAAGTATGTTTTATTCAAAAATACCCATGGAGCTATATTACCTACAAAAATACCGTTAAAGAACATAGTTAAGGGAATAAAATAAAAAAATGCAACGAAATTCAGAAAAATAATGGGAAAATTTTATCTTCAACAATGGATAGGGAACACTTCTTTTGCAGGAATTTGTTTCTCATTTCAGGCTCTGATATTTTCAGGCTTACGGACGACAAGAGTATATTTATCTGATGCAAAACTATTTGTTGACTCAATTTGCAGGCATGAAGAAGTTGGACAGAATTTACTGGGAGATGTTATTACTTCTGCTACTGAAGGTGGACGGAGGTTATGTTTGCACCCCTGTCTGTTTGCTTGTTTGTTTTGGCTGTGAGCAGGATATCTCAAAAAGTTCAGGACGGATTCAGACGAAATTTGGTGGACAGGTTGGGTGTGTGACAAGGACGAAATGTTTCGATTTTGGTGAAGATCTGAATCCAGATCCAGATCCGCAAATCTTTTAAGTGATTCTTCACCACTGAGAGATGGGGCCAAAAACGATTTGTAGCACGGCATCTCAAAAGGTTATGAACGGATTATGACAAAACTTGGTGGATGACTTGGGTAATTGACAAGAGCAAGCCAATTAGATTGTGGTTCAGGTCTGGATGCAGATCCGGCCGATCAGTGGGATACAAAACGTAAACTGTTCAGCCTGGCAGAGGTATGCGCTGTCTCGGGTGCCGGTCTCGTTACCCTCGCCGAAGGAGAAGGTATTGCGTTTGGGTCCGTTTGTTTGTCCGCACAGAACGTTCGTGTTTTTCTCTGCAACCGTTTGTCGAATTGAGACGAAATTTTCACCTTGGGTGCAACTACTCATGTATAATGTTGTGATCATAATTATGATGTCATATGTTATGTGGTGTGGCAGCCAAGTTGGAAAAACGGAAGAACTTTGGACTTCTGTATCTCTGAAACTGCTTGAAGGAAAAAATTTAAACTTGGCACATGGCAAGTACTCCTCATGGGGAATAAGTGATTTTTTATGACGTCGTAGGTGCCTTCGTTATGACGTCATAATTGTATATGTAGGATGCTACATCTGATCAGTATGAAAAATTTTGAGGGTCATCTAGGGATAAAATGGTCCATAGAAAAAAATTGGATGACATCATCAGTCAAGTGATTTGGCAGCCATATTGTTTAAAAAACAAAACCTTCAAAACCTTCTCTCAAGTGGCTGAACAGATCGAGGCGAAACTTTACACGTGTGACGCCTATCCATGAGAAACAAAAGGTTCACACATATGATGTCATATGTCACATGAGTTGGCAGCCATATTGGATTTACCCTAAAACTTACAAAAAAAATCTTCTTCTAATGCACCTATTTGGTCTTCCATTTGATTTGAATTGAATTTATTTTAATTCCATTCCGAATTAAATTGAATAATAATTAAAAACGTCATGGGTCAGGATCAAGTGTCCTATCTAAGTGGGGTTGTATATAAGTGGGACGTCTTGAAACCCGGTCATTACTGCCAGCAGTTATAATGTGGAAGTTCAAATGATGTCTCTTATTAATTACGTAACACACCAGTACATAAACACTACACAAAATACACCACACAAAACAAGTTCTGCTGCTGAGGGTCTGCAATTTCCGATTGCTCTTTCTCGTAAAATGCTGTCTTAGGTTGGAAACTAAAAAATACTACATTGAAGAGTCATTTTCATGGTGACGGGGATGGGGATGTTATCAGCAGATATCTTGTACATTGAGTTTACTACTTTTTCTTGCAATGGCCCCAATGATTTCCAGCTTCTGGTAGGTTTAGCCAAGAGCGTTTTTGGCCCAAGTCTTTCACGAACGAGCTGACGAGGCCTGGCGTTCGACTGAGGTTGGCAAGTATTTGTAACTTGTAATTTGTTCAGACTGCTGGTGACAACTAACCTACTCTTTGCTTAAAGACACAGAGTGAGATCATTAACATCCACAAACGACTGACTGGTCCTGGCAGACGTGTCCTCTGGTTTCATGTCCTTCTGATGGAGGTGCAGCGCTGACAGGATGGCCGAGGGGTACGCTGACTCGCCTCTAAGCCATATAGCCTGGGTTTGAATGTCAACCCAGCTATAAACTGTCACACAGGTGTTTCACAGGCAGGGTGATTGATCATTGTGTGTGCCGTCCCTCATATGGATGTTAAACTGGAATCCTATCTGCCAGCATTAGTTGGTGGATTTAAAGATCCCATGGTGCCCTATGCAAAGAGTAGGCAAGCTATCGCCGGCACCCTGACCAAATTCCAAATTCCTGAACCAGCAGAGGGCATTGCATCTGTAGCATATCCCCACCCTCAGGCAATAACGCTACACCGCAGCCTTGTGCTACATACAAACAAAGAAGATGGACAGCGCACAAATCGATGCCTCATCTTGCATGTGAAACACCAGGATAATAGTTTATAGGTGGATGGAGATTCGAACCCTGGCTCGATATCTCAGAGACGAGTGTGCACACCTGAAATAGGCTATCCAGCCAGATCTTGCACCTGCTCGGTCCAGTCTTCAAAATCTGAGTCTTGTGTACCACACTCTGTTACTGAGCGTCAATGCTACCAAAACAGTTTCTTGTGAAGAGTTACACTTGGTGGTATGCCATTGTCTTCCCAGCAGGAGTTATGGCAGGAATTTGGAATTTGGCGATAGCTCTCCTTCTCTTCATGAAGACATCGTGGGATCTTTAACATCAACCAACTAAAGCTGGTTGATGGGATTCCCGTTTAACATCCATCCGAGGGATGGCACACACATTGATGGATCACCCTGCCTGTGAAACACCGGTATGACTAGCTGGGTCGGGATTCGAACCCAGGCTAGCTAGACAGCTTAGAGGCGTGTATACATACTTTTAGGCCATCCTGCCAGCCCAGGTCGAGCCCGCACATTCAGTAGTGTGGTGGTGATTTCAGTGGTGCAAGGAGAATGATGGAGCACATGGAGATACAATAACTCAGTACTGTAAGTACTGCACAATAAAACCTGTATATTAAAATAGTTTACGAACGAAAGCTTTACTGGGGAGGGGTAAGCGACTCTCAGACCACCCTGGACTTGCCTTAAAACGAACTCTAGTTTTGTAACGCAAGACGTTCAAAAAGTTCTCGAAACGAGTTGCCCAAATCGACGAAGACATGCCACTGGTTTTTCATTTTTTCAAGATAACGATATGTAATAATTTTAAAATGTACAAACATTACTTACTAATGTGCAGGTTTTTTTTGTTTTTTTTAACTTGCGTACACATTTCGTCACACTTTATTGTTTTTTCTTGGACTCTTGAGCATCTCGCTTATGTAACTTAAAAAAAAAAAACTGCCCAGGTATGCAGACCTCGGCTCACCAAATGCAAAAACAGAACAACTTTCTGCAATTATTTGATTCAGACTTCAATTCTTGCCAATGAAATGCTCGACAATTCAAAAAGGTGTAACAGTGAATACAGTTTTATATTTCAACATGATAAATGTTAGGCCTACTTGGAAACCTTGAGCCATACATTTCCCTCGATAAATCCAGATACGAAGGAAAACATTCAGTATTTTTTATTGGACCATCACTTCAAGAGAGTAATTGTAGATGTGTTGAGCCAACAGGTACATTTAAAGTCTCTCTGAGAGCTTTCATGAGACAGGTGGTCAGAATTTATAACATATCCAGGGTCTCGGCACTACTTGAAACGACAGGTCTTCGACATGAACCGGTGCTTGAAAGTAGAGGATGCATATCCTTTTAACGGTAAAAGGACAGCGTGACCCGAGATGCGGAACACTGGTGCGCACAACCTCAAAGCATTGTAAAATCTGCTTTTAAAAGAATCCCGACATTGATTAAAATCAGGAAATTCACATTTGCACGCACGAGGTAAAAATTCAGGCGATTTGGTAAAATCAGGCACGCAGGTTTAAATAGCATTGTGTAGGTAGATGCTTAGAACATTCAATGGGGAGAGAGGTAGGTACAGGAACATCGGCGGGAAAAGTAGGTAGAGCTCGGGACTGGTTTGTGTGATCTGTGGGTGTTGTGTGCATGTTATGCTCTTTGGATATTGGGATACAGCGCAATACTTAAAAAAAAAATTCTGACAATTCACGTTTTAAACAAATTGTTGAGAAGAATGGTGTCTTGTTTGTTTTACTTATTCTTACCTTCCCCGTATCATTCCTCACCCCTCATCATATTTCTACCGTCTGCTCCCCCCTCCCCCACCATTTCTGCCACCCCACCCCACCCCACCTTGTTACCTCCACCACCGAAGGTGGGTTTAGGTTATGTTTTCACCCCTGTATGTCTGTCTGCTCGATGTTTGCGAAATCGAAGATTCGCAAGTGTTGCATTTTGCTTGGTCTGGTCTGCGATTCTGTCGGTCTGTTTGCTTGTGCATCTGTTTCTATGTATGTCAATCTCCTCCAGGTCACAATTTTAAGCTGATCTTCACGAAACTTCGCCAAATGGCAGAGTTGGTCATAAGCAAGAAGCCTATTGACTTTGAGGTCAAAAGATCAACATAGGTCGAAGGTCAACAACATTTTCAAATTTCTAAAATCATCAATTTCCATCCGATTGACTCGAAATTTGAAGAGGATTTGCATATCAGGTCACTGATTTCAACCAACCAATTATTTTTGAGGTCAACATCGGACAAAAGGTCAACATAGGTCAAAGGGCAACAACAGGTACAATCTCTAAAATCCTCAATTTTCATCCCATTTAACTTGAAATTTTAAGAGGATTTATATTTCAGGTCACTGAATTCAATGACCTAATATTTTTGAGGTCAACATCGACCAAAACATCAATAAAGGGCAAAGGTCAACAACTTAGTGGATATTGCTAAAAGCCTCTATTTTCATTCGATTTCGTTGAAATTTGAAAAGGATTTGCATATCAGATCACTTATTTCAACCACCAATTATTTTTAAGGTCAAATTTGTTTAAGGGATTTCACAAGTATTGTGCTCTGCAGGACATCTTTCCTGTTATTTGCAAAATCGAAGATTTTTTATGTATATTGGTGAGTCGAATGTGTTATTCTGTCTGTCTGTTTGTCAATTGCCAACAGGTCACAATTTTAAACCGATCTTCACGAAACTTCACCACATGGTAGAGTTTGTCATTAAACAAGAAGCCTATTGTTTTTGAGGTCAAAAGGTCAACATGGGCCAAAGGTCAACAAATTTGTCAAATTTCTAAAATCCTCGATTTTCATCCGATTGACAAGAAATATTAATTAGATTTTCATATCAGCTGACTGAGTTAACCACCAATTATTTTTGAGGTCAACAAAGGCTAAAGGTCAACAACTTCAGTGAGATTTCTGAATTCCTCAATTTTCATCCGATTGACTTGAAATTTGAAGAGGATTTATATTTCATGTCACTGAATTCAAGCAGCCATTTATTTTTGAGGTCAACATGGCAAAAAGGACAACATAGGCCGAATTTCTAAAATTGTCAATTTTCATCCGATTGATTTGAAATTTGAAGAGGATTTATATTTCAGGTCATTGAATTCAACCACCAATTATTTTTGAAGTCAAATTTGTTTTGTGGATTTTGCAAGTGGTCGTCTGCATGACTCTTTATTGTTTGTTAATTGCCAGAATCCTTGATTTCGGCAATTATGTTGTTCGGTTGTGTGTGTCATTCTGTGTGTCTGTCTGTCTGTTTGTGTGTTTGTTTTCCCTGTAGCAGCCACACCGTTTCAGCGATCATGACCAAACTGGGTACGACGTCGGCCATGGTCCAACTTAGACACTTGTCGTTTTTGGTGAATCTAGGTCAAAGGTCAAGGTCAAGGTCATCGAAAAACCGAAATTCTTATTTTCGCAATGATGTCCGCTAAAATGGTCGTATCGACTTTAAACCAAATCCAAAATGTGCATCTTCCAATACTGCATCCAACCGTATTTCTCATTGGGGTGTCACACCAACACCCTTCTTCGCGGTCGGGGGTCGAATGTCAGGGGGGGTCGGGTCAAAACTTTCAAATTGCGATAAAAACGCCATTTCAAATCCGATTGACTTCCAAGTTATGATCATGACCAAACTAAGTGATATAACTCATTAAACAGTAGCACTATCGACTTATAAGAACCAAATTGATTTCCAGGTTTTTGTTTTTTCAGAGATCATGGAGATATGACAAAGTTATTCCGGCAATTCCTTGCTCAACGAGCAATTTCATATGTTAGTTTGTGCACAGGATATCTCAAAAAGCTGTGGATGGGTTCGGTGTGTGATAAGGACGAACTGATTATATTTTGGTGAAGATTCGGATCTGGATACTAGAATTTTTATAAGTGATTCTTCACCATTGAGAGATGGGGCCAAAAACACAAAAACTGCATAGCAATAAAAGCATGATATTTCAAAAAGTTGTAAATGGATAATATGACCAAACTTCTTGGTGGATGAGCTGGTTCAATGACAAGAACAAGCCGATTGGATTTTGGTTCAAGTCAGCAGATCCGGGCTAAGTCAGTGGGAAACAAAACGTGAACTGTTCAGCCTGGTGGAGGTATTCACTCTACCGAGTGCCGTTTACGTTTCGACCGTGTTGCAAGGATGCGTTGACGGAACAGGCATGATGGGCTGAACGACCTCACCGTGCGTCTGGGATTCCTTGTGCGTCTAAGTACACTTGCGAGTTGGGATTAGATAATGTTGCAATGAAAAGAAAGAAATGGAAACACGTTTCCCTTAATTGTGAGTGCAATTTGTCAAATTAATAAATAATAAGGTGGGGTCGCAATGCGAGAGTGGTCTTGCGGGGGGGGGGGGGGGGGGGGGGGGGGACAGTGTTGCTTGTGATGCGAGCTGGTTATCCGTTTCCGCTTGGGCTGCCCCTCGAGGCTGGGTTGTTTATCAGTAACGCGAGGATCGGTTTCATTTAAGCTTCGTGATCAATACGCAATAAAGTGCCGGCGCGATAGAGTCGGCCATGGGTGCTCCATCAAGTTCCGAGACAATGGCGGAGTTGTAGTGTGCCCCAACGGAACAAAAAAGATGAGATGCTTTGCGGGGTTCCACTTTGGCGAAGAGGAACAAGACCTCGAGTGCGTAAAGTGTACCGAAGTGTCGCGGGTTACGACCCTTAGCTCATTCCGAACAACTTGTATATTTTCAAGTGAATTGCTAATTATAGACCTAGGTCGAACCGTGTTACAAAACAATCCGAACGCCCTTGACGCCCAAGAGTTCTGATCGCACCTCATGGATGTGAGTACCGTGTGGTTACCATCCGTAGCCCTTTCGGAGCAGAGACCGTATCCGTGTTCGTCCCATTAAACACATCATGATGCGATTGATAAATCTCGATTGACACAATGCAGGCAATTGAATGGCAATGGATGCGGATTGATTTATGAGAGTTATAAAGACACGATCGTCCGAAGGTCGAGGGGGTGACCGAGCGAACCCGGTTCTCGGGTTATGGCTGAACGTGTGAACTGCTTGAAGCCACCTCTCCTCCTCTCCTCCTCTCCTCCTCTCCTCCTCTCCTCCCTCATACCACCTCCTCTACCCACTGCACGCGGTCACGGACGCTAAGTGTTGAGCGTGGTGGGAATCCATCCTCGAGAACGCAGACAATAATCAGTTGGACGAGACGGACGCTGGTTAGAGGGACAACCGGGAAGTGTGTCCGTGCTCGGACTCACCGTGCGCTGCGGACGGGGTGGCGCAAGGCGCGAGGACGAGGCAGACGAGCAGCAGGACACACGGCGGGAATGGGAGTCGCGCAGCCCGCATATCCCACCGGGCTCTCACCGGACACGCTTCGCTCTGGCTTCGGCAATCCGACTCCCTCCCAACTATGTCACTCCATGCGCGCTCAACAACGCTCTGCCTCTCTCACCCCCTCTCCTCGGTGGCACCCCTGTACTCCCCACCCCCTTCCTCCCCCATATTCTCTCTCTCTCTCTCTCTCTCTCTCTCTCTCTCTCTCTCTCTCTCTCTCTCTCCCCCTATTCTAGCATCTCTCTCTCTTCTCTCTCTCTCTCTTCTCTCTCTCTCTCTCTCCCCTATTCTAGCATCTCTCTCTCTCTCTCTCTCTCTCTCTCTCTCTCTCTCTCTCCTCTCTCTCTCTTCTCTCTCTTCTCTCTCTTCTCTCTTTTCTCTCTCTCTCCCTATTCTAGCATCTCTCTCTCTCTCTCTCTCCCCTCTCTCTCTCTCCCTCTTGCATCTCTCTCTTTCTCATTCCTTCTCTTTTGATGACTGAACTATCTTCACTACCATTCCACTGCTCGTTGTTCTCTCATGTCTATTTCTTTCATTTTAAACTAGAAATGTACTAACGGCGTTCCTTTCAACACGAAATATGAGTAACTCGACAATATGTTCAAGAAACGCCATCTATTTATTTATCAATATCTATGTGATTGTATTAATAGCCATATATATATAAAACACACAAAGTTTGTTGGGACTTATAAAACCTCTTATTGTAAGCATCTCGTTCATATAACTTTTTGAACATGATTGAGCCACTCTAAGGTAATGCTCATGTAACGTCGCTGAAAAAAAAAACATACATATATATATATATATATATATATATATATATATATATATATATATCCCAGTGTGTCTGTCCCTATTTTTACTTTCTTAAAACTTCAGGAGATTTAATGGCATGAGATGACTCATCAACGCTGTGCCATCTTTCTCTCGTTGCAAATGAGCAACATACACACTACGTGGCCAAAAGTATGTGGACACCCCTTCTAATTAGTGGATTCTGCTATTTCAGCCGCACCCATCGCTGACAGGTGGATACAATCAAGCATACAGCCATGCAATCTCCATGGAGAAACATTGGCAGTCAAATGGCCCGTACTGAAGAGCTCAATGACTTTCAACATGGCACCGTCATAGGATGCCACCTTTTCAACAAGTCAGTTCATCAAATTTCTGCCCAGCTAGAGCTTCCCCGGTCAACTGTAAGTGCTGTTATTGGGAAGTGGAAACATCTGGGAGCAACAACAGCTCAGCCGCGAAGTGGTC
>CM068958.1:75830553-75841776 GCA_035128595.1 Eptatretus atami | reverse complement strand
CAACCTTTTTGAATTCTGTTTGCGGGAATCGAACAGGGCATTAGCAGTGATGAATTACCGCACATACGATACATCACTATGACGTCATGTCAATTTTTATGACGTCATTCCCTATTTTTTGTTTTTTTGTTTTTCATTTGTTTCACAGCCTACAGTTTTCATCGAAACTTCCTGAAACTTGGCATAATATGTATAAATACCCTGAGCAGACAGTAACCATCTCCGATTTTGAAATTCCCCTAGAAAAAAAGTTATGACGTCAAAATATCTCCACTAATGGAAATCGCCGAAAAAATTATCTCCGAAACTAGGCAAGCTTTTTGAATTCTGTTTGCGGGAATCAAACAGGGCATTTAGCAGAGAAGAATTACCGCACATATGATACATCACTATGACGTCAATCAATTTTTATGACGTCATTCCTATTTTTGACTTTTTTTGTTTCACAACCCAGAGTTTTCATCGGATCTTCGTGAAACTTGCCATGTATATGCAGAAAGCCCACGCACAGGCAGTAACCATCTCCGATTTTGAAATTCTTCCTAGAAAAAAGTTGACGTCATAATATGCCGCTAATGGAAATCGTCGATACCATTATCTCCGAAACTAGGCAAGCTGTTTGAATTTGTTTGCGGGAATCAAGCGGGCATTAGCACAGATAATTTATCGCAAACCGATACATTCACAATGACGTCATATTCGTTTTGATGACGTCATCATTAAGAGGACGAGGATCTTAGCTCATTCGAGGTTGTTGTTGTTGTGCCTTCGTGTAGGTGTTTTTGTTGTATCCCGTGTAACATTTCATGATAATTTGTTTGTTTGTGCTATTCGTTTCGTTTGTTTCATATTGTTCATCGCCTGACATGGCCTTTCCTTGGATAGAAAGTGTATCGTCCTTTCTTGTCCTTATCCCAGATATATTCCAGGGTATCTTGTTTCTATCTCCTCAACACTATCCTATTTCCTGATCTCACTTCAAAAATCAAATCAAACAAAACAAACAAAAAAACTATTTTACACTCCATAACGGGTCTCATTTCCACTTGATTTGCCTTCTGCCTCTAGTCTTCCATCCCCTCCCCTATTTTCGTCTTCAAAATATAAATGTTTCTTCTTCCTTTAAAAGCATTTAAAATCATTTTTGAAATGCATTTCAACCCTTGTATCTCCTTCAGAAATGCTACATGTGTTTTCCTTCTTCACCATGATAGCCCTTCTTCTTCTTTACAATGATTATTTTTCAGAGCTGTTTGTCAGCTCGGTGCTTGGTCCACCAACCCACACTCTGCACATAGAGCATCGTGTTTCTCCGTGCTTTCAACGAGCGATGTTATTTCCCAACCCATGATCTTTATCTCCATTTGTTAAAGTTTGGAATTTGGAATCAGATTACAATCCTCCCCTACCCCACCCCCTCAAAGCTTCATGTCCCCCCTTTATGCATCCCTCCTTACCCCCCACTCTCAATGCTTCCACCTCACCCCACACACTCAAACCTTCCTCCTCGCACACCACATACTCAAACCTCCATCGCACATCACACACTCAAACTTTCCATGTACCCATGACACTCAAACCTGCCCCCTCACCATACCCACCCCAAAGCCTCACCTTGCCCCTGAACCCCCCCCCCCCCCAATCGTGCACACTCTCCAAACTTCTCCTCCCTCTCTATATCCCGCATCCAGATTCAGCACCCTCCAAATGCCTCCTCCCCCTTTATATCAAACTGTGTGAGCCTCAAACATCTGAGGTCTCTGCTCTAACCTGACAGATCTCTCAATCTAGGCTGCTGCTGATAAACCAGATATAATCTGTTTAACAGAATCCTTCCTCCTACAGGACGTCACTGACGCCTTAGTATCTCTCCCCGGTTATTGTCTCCTCTGATGTAATAGGCCTGAACCATGCCCGAGCGTTGGATTTGCTCTTTACATCACTAACTCAATGTCTCACTGCCCTTGTACAGGTCTTATGCCTCCCAACCTCTCAACCTCTCTGGGTGCTACTTCCCATCCACTCCCACCTCTTGTTCGGCTGTGTGTTGTAACATCCTCTAAACAGTGATGACTACATCGACATCTCTCTCAGACAACATGGACAAACTTTTAACCACTCATCCCAACTCTCTTTTCCTCATATATGACAATTTAAATTGTCAACATGTAATTTGGCTGGGTGTTGGTACCTCTATCACCAGCCATGGCACTTTAGTAAAGGACTTCTGTGACTCCATGGGACTGATTCAATCTGTGAACTTTCCAACCTGGATTTCTCCCAAAGGCGAATCCTCCCATCAGGACTTGGTGATGACTAACTTTTCTGCAAATTTCTCATGTGATCATATGCTTCTGAAAGTCAACATCTCTCTGGCTATTCTCAGAGAGCTACCTCAATGCCGGCAAGTCTGGAAGTTATTCAGGCAGATGGGCAGGGACTGCAAGTAGCCATCTCACTTCAGGACCGGCCTCCCATATCTTTCTTCAGGTCATCAGAGAATGCAGAAAAGAGTTTCGGCAGGGGCTGCTCACAGTCTATGTTGATCTCTGCAAAGCATTCGATTCAGTGAATCGGGATGCCCTCTGGAGGATTTTCGGTCTTCGTGGGGTGCCACCAAGGTTGATTGATCTGATTTCTCAACTATACTCTGGTACAGAGAGTGCTGTGAGGTGTGGTGGTTCCATCTCTAACTGATTTCCAGTTGTTACTGGAATTTGTCAAGGGTGTGTATTGACCCCCAAACTCTTCAACACTTGCATGGACTTGATTCTGGGGAGGATGTTGGAGAGATCAAGCTGCGGTGCATCACTTGGGAATCTCAAGACATCTGACCTTTAATTTCACAGATGATGCAGTCATCCTTGTGGAGATGCTGGATATCCTTGTCGGGGGCCTCAAGGTGCAGAATGAGGAATCAGAGCCGCCGCGATTCTGGGTTTCCTGGGTCAAAACTAAGATCCAGGCTTTCAATGACATCTTGGATCTTGTCTGTATCTGTTTGTGATAAGGATGTTGAGGTCACAGAGATATTCACTTACCTTGGCAGTGATATTCATGTTTCCGCATGTTGTGAGCTCGAGGTCAATGGAATTTGGGTCGAGCTTGGGGAGTCATGGATTCACTGGATCATGGGGTGTGGCGCTGTCGGTACCTATGCAGGAGGACGAAAGTCCGAGTCTTCAGGTTCTTGGTGCTTCCAGTCTTGCTCTCTGGATGCGAGACTTGGACTCTAACCAAGGATCTGAGACAGAGACTTTATTCCTTTGGTACCAGGTCTTTTCGGAGAATCCTTGGCTATCACTGGTTGGACTTTGTGTCCAATGAGCAGTTGCTGAGAGAGACACAAATGAGATTTGTTACCAACATAGTCCGTGAGCGTCAGCTGTGGCTGTATGGACATGTGGCTCGATTTCCTGATGCTGATCCTGCTTACCAGATTCTCTCAGAGAGGGATCCTTGTGAGTGGAGAAGGCCGATGGGACGACCACGTGTGTCGTGGTTGCAGCAGGTTGATCAGGATCTCAAGGAGATGAGGATGGGCCAGGCATCTGCCTGGGGGGTGGCCAGATGGAGGCGGAAAGTGGACGCAGCGACGCGCTGCTCGGGTGCATGCTCTCATACCTAACCTGACCTGACCTCCCATACCTTCTCTCCCTGATATTAACTCAGCTTGTGAATTCTTCCACAGAAACCTGCTCTCTCTCATGCACAGATTCATCCCATCTCATCTTCAATTATCCTACCCTTCGATCCGCCCATGTTACACTGAAGCCTTTGGTGAGAGTTGCTGTGAAACAAGTTGCCTTCTCTTCCTGGAAAGCAAATCCGACCGAGGGCAATCTCAGTGCATTCCAAAAAGCCCACAACAAGTGTGTGCCCACTCTCAAGAGAGCCAGAAAACAACATCTGTCCAACCTCAAGAATGAATTTTCAAACTTGTGTCTCTCCTCTAAAACTTGGCAGGGCCTTGTTATATCTCTCTCTAGTGTATGCTCCCCTTCCATCCCTTCCCTCTCTTTTAAATGTCACCACAGCTGACTCTGCTTGTGAGAAGGCTGAATGCCTCAATTCATTATTTGCTTCCAAATCTCGTGTGCCCCAACCCTCACTTTCAGTACCAATCCTTTCCTGTTGCACCCAACTGCTCCGGACTCTGTCTTTTCCACCTGAGAAGGTGTAAAAGCTTATTTCAAGCCTTGACGCTGATTCTGATTCTGCTACTGGACCGGTGACTTTAATGTTGTTCCATTGTTATTTAATTTTAACATTATGTATATATGCATCAAGAACAAGATAATTAATTTAAGATCATTTATTAACACAATTATGCGACTTGCAATCACTTGAGAGTGGCAATTCCACAGAATTTCCACAAGACATATCTCGTGAGATTATGAATGTGGACCTGGAAGTAGTTTGGATAATAAATGCCGTCACGAAACATATCTTGCTGCTACCAAGACTGAGAATGTGATGGAGTAGTTGGAAAGTGGGAAAGCATGTTTTTGTTTATTTGTATGCAGCCTGTGGCTACTTGACTGCATCATTTTCTGGGGGCACGGCTGTGCCGCTGATGCAATGCCCCTGTTTCCATGACGCTATTGCTCTTTTGCTGACCTCATAAGGATTACAGGCTGAGTCAACCCACCTGGTGTTAATTCAACGTAAGGTAGGTGCTTGAACTCAAGACCCTAAGATCTTAAGCCAGCCACCTTATCCATTAAGCCAACACTGGGCTCGGAAAGCAGGTTATGAAGAGGTAGGAGGAGATGAGGTTTATAATGGTAATACTAAGTTGGATTGGGGAGGGGAAAAAAAGTTAACGATTCCACCATCTTGATGAGATAATGAAAAATATAATATGAAATGACGAAAGAATGCCCTCTTGCTTTGAAGAAGGGGAAGAAATGGGGAGTGGACCGATGGAGAGTTGGTGGGGGGGGGGGGGTAGAGAGGAAACAGAGAGTTGGGAGAGGTGGGTTGAGAATATTTGGGGGGGGGGGGGAGATTCAGGATTTGTGGTCGGTGGAGGGTTGAGGATTTGGGTGGGGAGAGGTTTGAAGACAGAGTGTGGATCAGATTGAAGCCTTGTGGTTTGGCAGGGGGGAGGTTGAGGACTTGGTTTGGGTTTATAAACATTAACGTGTTTATTCCACTGAAACAAGCTTTTTCCGGATGTTTATAATTCAAATAATTTAATCATTGTTGCTTTCAGTCCGGTTTTACCCCATTAAAAAAAATCTGAGTTTACCTGTAACATTCCCATCTCAACTCCTGGCTCATAATGCAGGGAAAACAGGTTCAAATACTACATACCAAATGTGTTTGTCCATGTCTACGAATGTCCCTGTGAGTCATACTAATGTATTTGTCCTACTTGTGATTTAAGTGCAAGCTCTTCCATGAAAACGTTTTCTGCATCTAGCTGTCTTTACCACTGCTCCATGAATATTTCTGCTGGCCTATTTCTCTCCTCATCAACCATTTTCGTGTCACTAATGAAGATTCAAATCTGGAACTTGGTTCATAATTGAGGACGATGCAAACTTTTACAAATCCACGTATTTACTGCACTCTTTTCCCTCATGGGTGGTGTTAATTGCGATACTGGGATGTGGGAAGCTTTTTTATTGCCTCAATGAAATGTCTGAGATTATCTTAAAATAAGATGTCAGAATGATAATTTTAATTGCTATTTATTGTCCAACCGATATTCCTCGATCTACATGTCTACGTGGGCAACATTATGATTGCGTTTGACATGATGGTCTTCCGCACGTATCTCAGAGGCAGACAGTGCCCACTACCGGTGGCATGAGAACCAATCTGACCTTTCCACTGATTCCTGTGGGATGTTATTCTCCTCGGATAATACATAAATGAATGTCATGCTTTCCAAACAAAAATTACACCATTTAAGATAACGCATTATTATTCTTGAATTTCCCCTCTCGTGATGAGGTCATTTGGGTCAGGCAGCGGAGAGAGGAACTGAAAATTAGTATTAATCGGAATCGCAAGATATATCTGGCAGGGAAGCAGATGTGAGTATCTGGTTGGAACGGTGACTGAGGTTGTTAATTCGAAGGCAGAGGTGCGGAGGAGGATACAGGTGGGTGAACGTGCTTGGAGGAAAGTGGAGGGACTCAATGCAGGCAGGAAAATGTCAAGGAAATTGAAAAGGAAAGTTCTGGGGTTTTGTGTAACACCGGTCTATCTTTGTGGTCGAGAGACGGTGGTACTGACAAAGAAGCAATAACAGACTGCAGGTCTGTGAGAACAACTGGATCAGGAGGATAGTGGGAGGGAAGAGAGTGCTTAGAAGAAGGATGGACGAACTAAGGGAGGAGACTGATGTGAGGATGAGCATGACAGAGGGATTTTTAAAGAACTGGCTGAGATAGGCTGGGCACCTGGTGCGGATGAAGGAAGAGAGAATGGCAAATAAAGTGGACCGGTTGAGGGAGCAAGGTGAGGTGGAGGGGAGGGGGGGTGGAAGAGGTATACCTCAGCTGAGATGGGAAGATTATGTTAGGAGGAATGTAAGTTAGGTGGGGTGGTGGAAAAGTTGATAGAGTTGGCTGGGGATAGACGTCAGTTGAGCAGTATTGTACAAAAGATGGAGCAGCAGCAGCAGCTTTGTACCATTTGGCCTCACCCAATATAAAGGCTAATGAAGAAGAAGAAGAATATTTTTAAGGGCAGTAGCAAATGTGTTACTCTTAGGATTCATTGCCTGGGTCCTACATGTCAAAAGTGCTGAAGTCTAACCAGACACCAATTATTTCCAATGCTGTAATTCCCTGAAATTGCAACTTCTGCCGAACCTTTATCCAAAAATATCTCAAAAAATATCTCCAAAAGTATATCCAAAAGTATATCCATCCTTTTCCTTGTCACATTGTTTGAGATTTCCCCCATCTTTGTCTCAACATGTACAGTTTATTTTACATATCTTGAAATTACCTTCAGTGATAATTACCCCATGTGTGCAAAGCGAAAAGCAGGTTGAAGCAATTGGTTCACTTTGTCTGCCTTTTGGTATGTCTGTCGACAGACATGTCTATGATCGAGGAATTACTTAATTTCAATTGAATTATATATTTTTTAACACTGTAGGACATGAATCGGAACATCAAAATGAACAGGAACCTGCATTTTAACAGTACTTTGGCAATTAAGTTGGCAAATTGTAGGGAATCTAATACCGATTGCGCATGCACAGAGAGGAGCAAGATACATATTTTTAGTCGTCTCGCCTGTCTGGCAGTCAAATCAAAATTGAAAATCATTCCAAACAGCAAACTTACTGTTTTTAGGGACGTCATAAAGGACACAAACAACAGGCACAAATAACTACTTTGGTGTGTTAAATAAGGTGGTGTGAGAGCCAGTGCATCAACAGTGGTAAACTTCCAATTCAAAGGGTTTTTATTTCCTGTAGTCTTTCAACTTTAAAACCTTTATTTTATTTCAATGGAATTATTTACTTGAACACTGCAGAACACAAACACCTCTTGGCACTTCTGAAAACCTCCCATTTTGCAGTACTTGGACAAAATATTACACCATTTTACGCTATCTTGTCCAATCAAATTTGTCCTTCATGCTATCAGGAATATTGAGATTCAGACAAAATGATGGCTCATTGGATATATTATATATGTATATTATATGTATGTATGTATATATAACACGAGCAAACACACCCCGTCACTAATTGGGGGGGGAGTATTAAGGAGGGGGGTTGATAGAGGAGGGAGGGAGGAGAGCGAGGAGAGGAGAGAGGGAGGGGAGAGAGAGGAGGCAGGAGGGAGGGGAAGCTAGGATGGGGGAAGAGTGAGGAAAGGGGGGGGGGTAGATCTATGCGCCACCAAACGTTGCTATATCGTGGATGGAGGATGTAGAGAGAGAGGAGAGGAGAGGAGAGGAGAGGAGAGAGATGAAATCTGTTGTCTCGTCAAATGGCAGTGTGGAATGGTCTCATGTTTTCGCAAACATTGAAAAATCAACAACCAGCTTTATAGCCAACCTGCCAGGTGTTACGGCTCGTTACTTCAGGAGAAGAACAAACAAATGGAAAAGGGTGAATTAAGAAAACATCGGAAAAGATTGAGCACAGAAGCAATTTGAGAGGGATGTGAAACGCCTGTGTCACTATTGCGGTTCTTCGTCCAAAACTGTAATTGCAAAATCACGCATAGCTGTCCAAATTAATTAGTCCTCGTTAATTGGCAGTACAATAATTAGGCTCTTTATCCCTCCTTTTTTTTTCTGTTCCCATTTGAAATTTTCCTCACTATCTGTCTTGTCCTTCCATCTCTTTGACCATTTTCCCATGATACAATGGTTGTTTCAGCATACTCAGGTCCTTGGCTGGTTGTTATTTTTGGTGTAACATCTATTTTTGCGTAAATTTGAATCAATTTTTGTACGTCATTGATTTGATATATAATTGTACCCTGAATGTATTGAGATGTTTCTTTTTAAGGAGCAAGCAGAGTTTTCAAGTTTGCCTATTACCTCTGCGGAGGAGTGTCGGGAGGCGGATTCAGCACATCATCATTTTTAATGAGGCACCAGTTCATAATTATTAGTCTCTTCAACAACAACAATGAACAGCTTCTCTCCTGCCATAACAGTCGGCATCAAAGTTCCTTCAGCACTCAGTTCAATGGCTTCATTCTGATCGGTCTCATGAGTGAGGTCACAGTCTCAGGCTGCTCAATGCTGGTCTTTAAAAATGCAAGAGCAGAAAAAATAATTCGGAATTTCAGCTCCCTTTACAAAACTCAGGGTCAGGAATGGCTGTCTTCTTTCGAAGCATTTCGGTAAAACGTTCAAGTAGCGACAACCTAGGTCGGCTAATGTTATTGAGATTTTATAAACGTTTTCATTGATTCCTGGAGTTGCAGAAGAAATCAAGCCGTGTACAGCTATAAGTGCACTGTCAAGATTAGCTTGGCATATAACTGTAGTGTTGTCGCAAAAGGCATTACAGCTTTTGGTGTTGAACTGATGCTGGAAGGTCATGTACAGTCACTGAACAATAATCAATAAATCGTCATGCCATCATTCAACTCAGTGTGATAATGCCACATTGCCTGTGGTTGGCTTTGTGATCTTAAGGTCACATTTGTTGTGATCAGCTGTGGTCATCGTATGATGTTAAGCCTGGTGTTGGCTTAGTGGTGAGGGTGGGTGGCTTGGGATCTTAGGGTCCTGAGTTTGAGGCTCGTTTACACTGAATTAACACCAGGTGGGGTTGACTCAGCCTGTCATCGTTTTGAGATCAGCGAAATGAGTTCCAGTGTACTGGTATCGGGGCACAGCATCAGTGGCACAGCTGTGCCACAACAAAATGATAGCTACCCGGCAGCCAAGCTGCCATACAAAAGAAGAAGAAGAAGAAGAAGAAGAGGAAAAAGATAAAAAGAAGCAGCAGCTGAGAAGAAGAATTGTATGATGTTTTAGTTGTAAGAATACTGCATAGCTCTCTTAGAGGTTCTTGAGTCAAATTGCACTGAAGGTCAGGTCAGGTATGGGAGCATGTGCCAGAGCAGCGCGTCGCTGCGTCCACTTCGCCGCGTACTCAGGGGCCTCCGTCTGGCCATCCCCAGCAGAATGCCTGGCCCATCCCCACCTCCTTGAGATGCCGATCAACCTGCTACAACCACAAGGCACGTGGTCGGCCCATTGGCCTCCTCCATCAGGAGACTCCTCGCTGAGAGAATCTGGTGAGCAGGATCAGCATCAGGAAAACGAGCACATGTCCATACAGCGCAGCTGACGCTTACGGACTATGCAGGTAACAAATCTCATTTGAGTCTCTCTCACAACCGCTCGTTGGACACAAATCCGACCAGAGATAGCCAAGGATTTCCGAAAAGACCTGGTACCAAAGGAATAAAGTCTCTGTCTCAGATCCTTGGTTAGAGTCCAAGTCTCGGCATCCAGAGAGCAAGACTGGAAGCACCAAGAACCTGAAGACTCGGACTTTCCCTCCCGCACAGGTACCGGCAGCGCCACACCCCATGATCCAGTGAATCTATGACTCCCCAGCCTTACCCAGACGTCTATTGACCCTGACTCACAGCCAGCAGAGACATGAATATCACTGCCAAGGTAAGTGAATCTCTCCAGGACCTCAACATCCTCACCACAAACAAGCACAGACAGGACAGCAGCATCCAAGATGTCATTGAAAGCTGGATCTTAGTTTTGTCCCAGGAAATCCGTAATCCCAGTGGCTCAGACTCCTCATTCAGCACATCGAGGGCCCCCGAAGGATATCTAAAGTCTCCGCAAAAAGATGACTGCATCATCAGCGAAATCAAGGTCCGAGATCTTGACATTCCCAAATGATGCACCAGAGCTTGATCTTTCCGACATCCTCCCTAAAATCCAGTCCATACAAGTGCAGAAAAGTGTGGGGGGCAGTACACACCTCTGACGAACTCCAGTAACAACTGGAAATAAGTCAGAGATGGTACCACCACATCTCTCAGCACTCTCAGTACCAGAGTATAGTCAGAAATCAAGATTGCATCAGTTTGGTGTCACCCCCACGAAGACCAAGATCCCTTCAGAGGGCATGCCTGACTCAGCTGAATCAAATGTTTTGCAGAGGTCAACATCGCTGCAAGCAGCCCCTGCCAAAACTCTCATCTGCATTCAGTGAGACCAGAAGGCAAGGATATGGTCAATAATTTGACACTCTGGTGTAAGCCTGACTGCTCTGGGCACTGGTGCTCAAGCAGATGGTGGTGAACCTATCATTATTAATATATCTAGCAAAGACCTTGTCTGGCACTGAGAGCAGCGCCAACCCTTGGTTGTTGTTGCAGTCCTGGCGATCACCCTTCCTTTCCAGAGAGGACCACAAGGCCCCTCTTCCAGTTCGTGGGATGATGCGCTTGTGTTCCAGGCAGAGCACAGAATGCATGCAACGATATAGTATCGCATTTCCACCAGCCTTAAAGATTTGTTTCAGTCATGTGATACCACAGTTCCAAGGAGCTTTTAACCCCATTTCAAACGACGGTTTCACCGCAGCTGTTTTCACAAATGAAAGTGGATTCACAGTTGATTGGAGGGTCAGCAATAGCGATTGCAACACCCCTGATGTCCAACTCGAGAGCTGGTGGATCAGCCTGGTACAACCGCTCAAAGTAACCGTGCCAGCGGGCATTCACTTCGGACTCCTCTGTCAAGAGCCTA
>CM068958.1:75813482-75827097 GCA_035128595.1 Eptatretus atami | reverse complement strand
TGTTGTGGTTGTTGATGGCACCCTTCAAGTGGAAATGGGCTTTGTCACTGAACCAGATCAGGTTGATCCAGTTTGGATACTGCTCCATCCTGTCACTGAGCCAACTGCACCGATCAAGTCTTCTTCTCATGTCATCTTGACTCAGTTTATGCCTAATAGAGATGAGGTATGGGAAAAGCTTCAGTTCCTGAGTAAGGATACGCCAGACTGATGTTGGTTTGATGCCTAGCTCCCGGGAGCATCGGCCGTGGGACTTATTGGGACTGTCCACTGCAGAATCCTGCATGGCATTGATGTCGATGTTGGCTTAACTCTTGGTTTCTGATGCTGGCCTGTCACTGTTGCCCTTGCTCTGGTTGTGTACTGTACCCTTGTGCTCAAAATGTTTCACAGTACGTTGAATGGAACAATTTGTGGGTCCATCACGTGTTCTGAGGTCGTATTCCTGGCAGGACCTCCAGCTGGTGTCTACATATGATTTAGTCTCATTCCACAGAGCCACTACTTTTGTCTTCTGCTTCACTGTCAATGGCATAGTTGAGATTCGGAGCTAGAAATCCCAAAAACAAATACCACGATAACACCACCAAACCCTGTGAAGGAAAACGGTATAGGTCAAAAAACAAAGAAATGACACGAAATCAAAGTTGTATCAATCTTTTTGAAACATCCTGTACTTCAGGTAGTGAGAGAACCAATACAAGATTAATCCTGCAGGAGTTGAAACTTACACCATTGTAAATAAATATATAAACAGAGTAATATTCAAATAATAAATGAGAGATTCGCATCTCTTGTGTAAACATAGGGGGCAATACCCCTGGGCACTCATCTGGTAGCGGCTGGACAAGATAACCAGGGAACCACTGGTAGGCACATTATGACCCACAAAATATGTAACAGAGAAGAAAGTAAATACCTATGGTTTTTAATTCCATGAACAAACTTTGGTACATCACAGGTGACAAAGGTTGTCGTCAAGTTTCATTGAAATTGTGTGGTGGTTTCAAGAAGAAAGCAAATACATATTTGGGGGGGGGCAAACCGCCCATAGACCCCCTTAGTCCTTGAATTTTTTAATGGTGTGAACAAACTTTGGTACATCACAGGTGATGAAGGTTGAAATCAAGTTTTATCAGAATTGTGTGTGTGTAGTTTCTGAGAAGAAAGAAATACGCGATTTTGGGGTGAATCCCCCCACCCCCTTACACTCCCTTAGACCCCAATTTTTCTAATGTCATGAACAAACTTTGATACATCATGGATTATGAAGGTTGTGGTCAAGTTTCATCGGAATTGTGTGTGTGTGTGTGTGTGTGTTTGTAGTTTTGCAGAAAAAAAAACAAATATATATATATATATTGGGGGACACCCCCCCCCCACCCCTTACACTCACTTCGACCCCGATTTTTTGATGTCATGAACAAACTTTGGTGCACCATGAGTGATGAAGGTTGTGGTCAAGTTTCATCGGAATTGTTTGCCGTTCTGAGAAGAAAGCAAATATCTCTTTTTGGGGGGCAACCCCCCCATAAACTCCCTCCGTAGACCCCCCTCAGAAACCGACTTTTTTAATGCCGTGAACAAACTTTGGTACATCATGGGTGATGAAGGTTGTGGTAAAGATTCATCGGAATTGTGTGTGTACTTTTAGAGAAGAAGTTTAAAGTATTTGTGGACGGACTGGCGGATGCGCGGATGGACGGACGGATGATGCGACATCTCATTAGCTCCCTGGAACTATTATATGTTCTCGGTGAGCTAAAAATGAAATGCTCCACATGACAGTCATGCGTTGATATATTACATTGTGATTGGTTGTCACACCTGCAGGACTATGGAGCATAGTTTGTGACATCATTATAGTGTGATAAATGTCTGGTGAATACTATGGCACTTAGGAAGGAAATATCACGTAACAAGCATATAGAAACCAAATTACTAGCTTGTGAAGGCTACTCCATATGACAGACTGCTGCTTGAGTTTATCTTTCAGCAGGAAATGTATGCAAGTAAGATACATTAAATTGGTACCAGTGACAATGGAAGTGGTCGATGAAAAAAAGCCCAAAACTCTTAAAAAAGTGATGCTACTTCCTCAAGGTGTGTCCTGTACTGCAAAGCAAACATACCCTGAGGTAGTAACATCACTGATACAATGAACACTCTAATCCTATGAAGAGATGAAACTTCATCTGCCTATTGCAAAAAACTGTTTTTTTTATAATATCAACAGCAAAAGTGACCACTAAAAGAGATAAATTATCATCTGCACAATGAATGCAAAGACAAAACTTTTCATGATGTGATGCAGCCTGGTATTGGCTTAGCGGTTAAGGTGGCTGGCTTGAAACCATAAGGTCCTGAGTTTGAGCCCCTGCCTACCGTTGAATTGACACCAGGTGAGTTGATTCAGCCTGTCATCCTTTCGTGATCGGTGAAATGAGTACCAGTGTAATAACCATTTGAGGTAGTGGTGACCTGCTCAGGACTGTACTCTTTGCCAATGAAACTGCCTTGGCAGCCCGACGCACCTTTACAGTACGAAAGGAATGGCGTAATTGTATTAATGATGTGATGTGGCACTACCTACAGCACAGAACTACCTGCATAAAGACAGCTATGTAGTTTCTGCAATACAAAAGAGGTTAATGCTTTGTTTCTGGAATATCACATGCCTTCAACATAGTATGGTACCCCACTCAAGTAGAGAGGCTTTCATCATCGAAGCCACATTCATTCCTCGCTAACTGACTTCCTCTACACATTAAATCAATGCAGAACTCTCAACGGTATCTTTTCATCTCATCTTCAAGTGGAAGCTGGAGTGTGCCTCAAGGCAGTGCATCATACCTAATTTTATTACTTTTAGGAAAAGTGTATTCTCGTGCATCAGAGAAGTTATTATATCGTAGGTTTCTCTGATGACCTATAAAACTGTCTTTGCCATTTTGTGGATGATCCAACATTATGCTGTGCAGTACCCCAATATTAACAGCAGACGAGCAGCAGCTGCATCCTTCTCAGTGCCCTGGGAAGGATCATATGTGGGTAGGAAGCATGACATATACCCTTTGAATCGGGCAAGTCTCTTTTTATCACCTTGTATCTCAGGAAGGATCAGCTGTTGAATTGAACTCTCTACACAAATGATCATTCACTGTAAGAATTTGAGTTCATCACACTTCTGAGCAGACCCCTTCTGAAAACTCGCCTCCAAAGCCAGCAGAAGACTGTGTCCTCCATTGTGCTAATTCCTTCCTCAGTAAATCTAAACTTCTTGGCATACAAGGCCTTTGTCTGTATCTCAATGGAGTACTGTTCTGCCTAATGGTTTGGTGCCTCCACTTCACACTTATCACTTCTGGATGCTGTGGAATCCAAACCTTTGATATTATCAACTTAGTAATTCACTAATTTACTAAAGGCATATAAGGATGAAATTTTGCAAAAGGCCTGCAAAGAAGTGTTAAACAACAGCGAGAATTGCTTTGCAATACATGTCCCCTATTGCCTGATGTTATGCCTGGTGTTGGCTTAGTGGTTTGGCTGGCTGGCTTGGGACCGAAGGATCTTGAGTTCAAGCCCCTGTTGACTGTTGAATTAACACCAGGTGGTGTCGACTCAGCCTGTCATCCTTATGAGGTGAGTGAAATGAGTACCGGTGTACTGGTGGAGGGACATTGAATCAGCGACACAGCTGTGCTTCCAAGAAATGATAGCTACCTGGTGGCCAAGCTGCCATATGCAAGAAGAAGACGTTTCGGTGAATGACCCCACATACCACGGTATTCTGTTCATTCACAGAGTAACTCTTCATTGAATAAACCATGTACCAGTATGACATGTATTGCATAAGTTCATCGTAGTAGATTCTCCTTAACCAGCTTCCGACTTGGAAACAGCTTGTGAAATGCATCCCCAGACAGGATGCCATCAGACACACCAGTGTTGACCTTGAAACCAATGTCATGTTCGTCCATTGTCATTACAACCTAATAAGACAGTCGTAATGCACCAACAGAGGACATACCGTAAAGAGTAGAGTCTCCAGTGAAGTAAGATGGTGAATTGCTGATGATGTGAACTGGCTGTGGTTTGCACCAGGCATCCTTAACACCAGTTGATCTGTGGATCTTTGGCATATGTCCTTTCTTTCCACATGAAAATCACTCAGAATTTCTGTTTTGGCAGGTAAGAGAGTGTTGCAGGTCACCACAATAGTAACATGGTTTCTATTTCTCCAGTTGGTTGAAGAGGTGTGCTGTTATCGGAAGGTAGTTTGTGGTGGCTCTTCATATGCACAGGTATGTGTGAGGCGTAGGGGGGTGGGGGGGGGGGGGGGGGGGGGGGGTCTTATCAATTTGCTTATCAGACCCTGTGCACTGCGCATTGCCAGTTCAATGCCAATCGTGCAGATCACTCGTCCTTTGTTGAAATCCAAAAACTTCTAATTTGTAGTAAGAAGGAATTTTTGGATTGCCTCGTCAATAATACCATCTACCAAACAGTCCGTCAACATCTCCGACAGTGTCGATCCATGATCAATATGTTCAATGAGTCCTCAGAATTCAGCAATATAACAGGAAGACTGATTGACTAGGGGCTGAACACAAAATATGTAGCATTTCCCGTAACAACACAAAGTGTCACGGGGTTGGGGGGGGGGGTAGGGTTCCAGAGCCACAGTCATGTGACACCATATTCATTTTCATGGGTGCAGAAATTTTGGATTTCCCTTCACCATGGCAGCACATTTCAATTTGGAACGACATTGCTTTTGGTTTAATTCACCCCAAAATGGCAGAGGTGCTGTTCAGCTTGTTATTTTAAGCTACGAGAGGGTGTTTCCGAAAGGAGAAAGCAGGAAGTTCAACAAGCAGATTGTAAACATTGAAAGTAGCTGAAGTGAAACACTATGCCATTGACTTAGCTATAAGGGTGCCACCAGAACAAGAAACTTTCAAAATGGAAGCTGTTCTAAAATTTAAACTTTTCTATTTTTAGGATAGATGTCAGGCAAAGCGTCACCGAGCATCACAAGGGGAGAGAGGATGTCAAAAAAACTTCATTAAAAAAGTCATCTATTGTGTTTACAGCCCCTATATGGTTGCACATATTGAAGCATTGCAGAATGAGTCATGGCCTGGCGTTGTAGTGCTTCTCTGGAAGTGGAACGAGTTCGTTGAATGTCTTCTCTTATAGTTTGGAAAGAGCAGACCCTGGTTAGCTGATCTCAGAGCTGACCCACTTAGCAGAATGGCTGTTTATCCTCGTCAATGACGTCGCTTGCTTCACTTCGAGTACAGAACCCACTCATCCGTTTCTGCCTGAAATTATTCAATGCCCCTTTAAGTGGTCATCGTGACACTGAGGATTGGTTAGTTATTTAATAAATTTCCACATTTAAATTTCCTTCGTCAAAAACTTTGGGATGTAGCAAATATATGCTTTTGTTAAGAACCAAATTAAGACTCCCCTTATAGGATAACCATTCCTTTCATGCAGTGAGGTGCATGTAGCTGTCTCAGAAGTTTCATTGGCTCAGGAGTACAGTCCTGGACTGGTCACCACTCTGACACAGGATACTTGAATGGCTTAATACCCCAGCAAGCTGGTACTTAGTGGCACTCATTTTGCCAACCTCAGAAGGATGACTGGCTAAATCAACCCACCTAATGTTATTTCAACAGAACGACAGGGGCTAAAACTCAAGATAATAAGATCTGAAGCCAAACACCTTAAGCAAACATCAGGCATACTCCTATAGGATAGGGAGAGGCTTATTTATATCTGTTGTACGATGTTTCTACAATTAGTGCCCCTAATTTTTAATGGTGCCCTAACGTTTATTAGACCACAAGGAGTACTATATACCACCATTTAAGTTTTTTATTACCCTCGCCGAAGAAGAGGGTATTGCATTTGGGTCCATTTGTTTGTCTGTTTGTCCGCACAGAGCTTTAGTATTTTTTTCCGCAAACGCTTGGCGGATCGAGGCAAAATTTTCAAAATAGGAGCGACAACACAAGTGGAATGTTTCATTGGTAATTATGACATCATAGGTTACATGGCATGGCAGCCATGTTGGAAAAAAGGAAAAACTTTTCAACTCTGTATCTCTGAAACCGCGGCAAGGAAAAAATTGAAACTTGGCACATGGCAAGTACTCCTCATGCGGAATAAGGGATTTTTTATGATGTCATAGGTGGCTGGTTCATGGTTTCAATCAGGTCAGGCCAGATTAGAGTGCAGGAGTTTGCAAACAAGTTGAGTGGAGATTTTGGGGTTCTGGGTGCTTTGAGAGATCCTGAAGAGTTGTGGAGTGCCTTCAGGACCACCATACTTGATGTTGCCGGTGGATGTCTTAGAACTCACGATCAAGCGAAGAAGAATTTTGTCACTCAAAGGACACTGGATACCATTGATCAGAGTCGCAGAGCCAGGTTTAATGGCAGAGCTGAGCTGTTCAGGGAGTTGAGGTGGAAAACTTTACGTGCTCTCAGGGTGGACAAGGAGGCCTAGGTGCAAGGAATCTGTGAGCAGGTAGAGCATCACCTGTTGTCAAGTGATTCTTGTCCTGCTTACAAGTGAATTTGCACATTGCATTCCTCGAAGCCCATCCCTCGGAGTACTGCAGTTAGAGCGGAGGGTGGTGGGCTCTTGACAGAGGAGTTCAAAGTGAAGTCCTGCTGGGCCAGTTACTTTGAGCGGCTGTACCAGGCTGATCCACCAGCTGTTGAGTTGGATGTCAGGGGTGTTACTATCCCTATTGCTGACCCACCAATCAACTGTGATCCACTTTCATTTGTGGAAACACAGGCTGCGGTGAACCGGTTGAAATGGGGTAAAGCTCCTGGGAACTGTGGTATCCATGCTGAACATCTTAAGGCTGGTGGAAATGCTATACTCATATCGTTGCATGCAATTCTGTGCTCTGCCTGGAACACAAGCATCATCCCAACTGACTGGAAGAGGGGCCTTGTGGTCCCTCTCTGGAAAGGGAAGGGTGATCGCCAGGACTGCAACAACAACCAAGGGTTGGCGCTGCTCTCAGTGCCAGACAAGGTCTTTGCTCAGATAATTAATGATAGGGTTCACCACCATCTGCTTGAGCACCAGTGCCCAGAGCAGTCACGCTTTACACCAGAGTGGTCAAATTATTGACCATATCCTTGCTCTTCGGGTCTCACTGAATGCAGATGAGAGTTTTGGCAGGGGCTGCTTGCAGCCGATGTTGACCTCTGCAAAACATTTGATTCAGTGAGTCAGGATGCCCTCTGAAGGATTCTTGGTCTTCGTGGGGTGCCACCAAAACTGATCAATCTGATTTCTGAACTATACTCTGGTACTGAGAGTGCTTTGAGATGTGGTGATAACATATCCAACGTATTTCCAGTTGTTAGTGGAGTTCTTCAGGGGTGTGTACTGGCCCCACACTTTTCAGCACTTGTATGGATTGGATTCTGGGGAGGATGTCAGAGAGATGAAGCTGCAGTGCATCATTTGGGAATATCAAGATCTCTGACCTTGATTTCGCAGAGGATGCAGTCATCTTTGCGGAAACTCTGGATATCCATTTGTGGGACCCCGCGGTGCTGAATAAGGTGTCGGAGGTGCTCAGATTACAGGTTTCCTGGGTCAAAACTAAAATCTGGCTTTCATTGACATCTTGGATGCTGCTCTCTTGTCTGTACCTGTTTGTGGTGAGGATGTTGAGGTCACAGGGAGATTCACTTACCATTGGCAATAATATCCATGTCTGCTGGCTGTGAGCCAGAGGTCAATCGGTTCAATCTGGGTCGGACCTGGGGAGTCATTTGTTCACTGGATCATTGGGTGTGGTGCTTTCGGTACCTGTGCAGGAGGACGAAAGTCTGAGTCTTCATGGCCTTGGTGCTTCCGTTCTTACTCTATGGATGTGAGACTTGGACTCTGACCAGGGATCTGAGGCAGAGACTCAATTTATTTGGTAGCACTTCTCTTCGGAGAATCCTTGGCTATCACTGTTCGGACCTTGTGTCCGAGAGACTCAAATTTGATTTGTTACCTGCATAGTCCGTGAGCGTCAGCTGCGACTGTATTGACATGTGGCTCATTTTCCTGACACTGATCCTGCTCACCAGATTCTCTCAGCAAGGGAGCCTCATGAGTGGAGGAGGCCAATGGGCCGACCACTTGCTTCGTGGTTGCAGCAGATTGATCAGCATCTCAAGGAGATGGGGATGAGCCAGGCATCTGCCAGGGGGATGGCCTGACGGAGGCCCCTGAAGTACCACTGGCAGAAAGTTGACGCAGCATCCTCCCATACCTGACCTGACCTGATAGGTGCCTTCATAATGACATCATAATTGCATATGTAGACCACTCCATCTCACCAGCATGATAATTTTTACGGGCGATCTTGGGATAAAATGGTCAACAGAATTTTTTTTGATGATGTCATCGGTTGTGTGATTTAGCAGCCATATTGTTTTATTAAAAAATACCTTCAAAAAAATCTTCTTCTCTGAAGTGGCTGATCAGATTGAGGTGAATCTTTTCATGTATGGCCACCTACCCATGAGGAGCAAAAAGTTCACACACATGATGTCACAGGTCACATGGTTTGGTAGCCACGTGGGATTTACCATAAAACCTATAAAAAAAATCTTCTTCCCCAGAATGACTTGATAGATCGAAGGGAAACTTCACACAAATGTTCCACAAGTCATGGGTGTACAAGTTTGTTAAGGAATAATTGATAGGTCATATGGTAGGCCTCCATATTGGATTGAAGAAAAATATTTAATAATGTTTTCTCTGGAACTGCTTGATCAATCGAAGTGACACTTGACAATCATGATCTAGTAGTGATGCGAATAGATTTTAAATTTCAACTTGAGGATGCATGGTATGGCAGCTAGAAAAATGTTTTTTGATCTGGTATATTTTTGATATATATATTAATTATATATATATATATAATATATATATAAGCCTGGTGTTGGCGTAGTGGTTAGGATAGCGGCTTGGGATCCAAAAGGTCCTGAGGTCAAGCCCCGTTGGCCGCTTGAATAATACACACCAGGAGGTTGACTCAGCCTGTCATCCTTCCGAGGTCGGCGAAGTGAGTACCAGTGTACTGGGCCTGGTGTACGCCCCGGTAAGAATAGGTGACCATATCCCTTTGTCGTAAGAGGCGACCAGGGTTGCGTCAGGAAGGGCATCCGACGTAAAACCTGTGCCAAATCATTATGTGGATCATAACGGATGCTCCGCTGTGGCGACCCCTAAGGGAGCAGCCGAAAGAAGAAGAAGATATATATATATATATATATATATATATATATATATATATATATATATTATTATATATGTTGTAGATTTCCCCCCGTCGGCGTGCGAACGACCGCGTCTAACCAATAGCGGTCGCTTCGCCCACCGAACGGACAATCCAGTCGTGACTTTCTGGAACAACGCCAGAAACCAGTCACGGGTGTGTTTAAATCCCACCACAACCTTGTCCGCAATCTACCGCGCGGTACAGGGTCCGATCGCCAAAGCTTCGATTTACCAATTATTCGCGCGGTGGTTACCGAGAGATTGTACCTCAACGGACCGCTTGGAAACGAGCCGCTTAAGCAGCTCGCTTCCTTGGGATAACCGAGCGGGGTATTATCGTGCAGTCCCGTTGGACCCGATCACTTTACCGGCTATTTAGAAGCCAAATATTCCGAGTGCAAGATGGGGCAGTTCAATGTGGGAATGGACGCAACGAACAGGTTTACATTCACACAAGGACATTTATATAAATAAAGCACGTATGCAATTAAACAAGGCAAAACACGTATGCATTATACAGCACAAAAAGCAGGACAAAAGAACTACAACCGTCTACTTATTATGTACAGTCACTTGCACTTAACAGCAGTTCCTACTTATTAGACGGGCCCACGCACACACGTACGCACACACACCACCAAGAAATGGTGGCAGAGCCTTTATAAGAGCTCCAGCTCGGAGGACAGGTGAGCTGAAACCCAGAACCTTTCTCGAACCTCTCCACCTCGTGCGGTCTCAAGTTGTTCGGACCCGGGCTCCAGCGAGAGCGAGCTGGATCCAATCGCCGAGCTGCGATCCTTCCCGAGCTCCCGCCGAATCCTCCGCGCTTCTCAACACGTGCTGGTGAGACGAGTCGCCGATCCTTCCCGTCGATGCGTCGCTTCCCCGAGGAACCACCTCCATGAAGAGGTCGATGAGTCGCACACAGCCGAACCAAAATGGAGAAACAAAGAGCTCCATGACCAAGAAGAAGAAGAGCCACCACTCGCAGCTCGAGCCGAGCGACCGGCTTAACTTCCTTCCAAGCAAAGCAGCTCGAAGCAAAAAGCTCTCCCAGCCAAGCAGAAGCCGAAGCTCACGGAACCATCAAAGCAAAAAGCCTCCAAAAAGCCTCCTCCCGAGTCAGGCCTCAGCCGAAGCTCACTGAGCCAGCGAAGCAAAAAGCTTCCGAAGCCTCAACCCTAACCCAAGCCAAGCAGGACCCGACGGCTGAACGACTCCCCTCAACTCCCTTCTCCAACTCTGCCTTGAACAAAAGAAAAAGATCTCCTCTTATCCTTCTCCGCCCCCCTCCTCCAGCCCGGTGTGACTCATGCCCTGTGATCCATCCCCCCGCTCAACCAGGGGTGGAGAGGAGTTGTTGACATCATGAGTCACGGGCCGGCAGGGTTCTTCCTCTTCGCAGAAGAGGGGAGGGATGTCTCCATTGTTCGTTCCCTATATTAAATCGATCCGCAGCGCATCTAATCGATTTCTGACATTTAAACAATGAAGGTGAGCTATCTAGGAACAAGCACTTATCAACATAGCTGACTAAGGAACCTGTATGTTGTGTGTAATCGAATTCCAAATCGTAACAATATATATATATATATATATATATATATATATATATATATATAATGTATATATTTATTAATTTATTTATTTGAATATATTCTTGAATAAGGCTCACTTGGCTGTACCTGGATGGGTTTGAGGGTAGAGGAGGTGCAGCTGAAATGTGAACCTATCAGGTTCCTTCTGATGACTCCAATGCAGGACTGTACCTATTTGTTTTTCCATTTGATTTGAATTAATTTTAATCCCATTCTAAATTAAATTTAAAAATAATAAAAAGAGTCATGGGTCGGGGTCCGGTGCTCAATCAAAGGAGGGTTGCATCAAAGTGTGACATCTTGGTAACTGGTCATCACTGCCAGCAGTTATAAAGTGGCAGTTCTAATTATGTCTCTTATTAATGACGTAACACACCAGTGCATACACACCACACAAAATACACTGCACAAAACTACAGAGAACCAACACAAAACAAGTCCTGGCGAGGGGCTGCAATCTCTGAATGGTCATTTTACTTGGCGAAATGTTTTTTTTTGCCAAGTGTGTTGGTCTGTTGTGGTTGTCTGTCTGTCTGTTTGTCTGTTTGTCACACTATTTTTGGCCACAGTTTTCAAGTAATCGTTCTGAAATTTGTGTATGTAGTTGACCAGAGAAGGTCAGTACTGGTTAATTTTGGTAAAGATCCGAATCCGGATCCGGATCCGGATCTGAGAATTTTTTAAGTGATTCTTCTCCATTGAGAAATCTGGCCAAAAATGATATATCGCACAATATCTCAAAAGATCATGGGTGGATTCAGACGAAACTTGGTAAACAGGTTGTGTGTGTGTATGACAAGGACAAAAAAATTCAATTTTGGTGAAGATTCAAATCCGGATCCAGGTACGAGAGTTATTTGATTTTTAACTGATTCTTCACCATTGAGAGATGGGGCTAAAAACGATATTGCATGATATCACAAAAAGTTGGGGATGGATATGGATTAAACTTGGTGGGCATGTTGGGTGTGTGCCAAGGACTAATTGATTTGATTTTTGGAGATCTGAATCGGGATTCAGATCTGAGAATTTTTCACGTGATTCTTCACCATTGAGATGCACAACGATAAATGGATAAATGGAGATGGACCAAAAAGGATAAATGGCACAATATCTCAAAAGGTTATGGATGGAATCACATGGAACTCGGTGGACACGTTGGGAGTGGCACTAGGAAGGACTGAATCAACTTTGGTGAAGATCCGAATCCATATCTGGACACGATAATTATTTCATTTTTAACTGATTCTTCACCATTGAGAGATGGTGTCTAAAAACGATATTGCATGATATCTCAAAGAGTTAAGGACGGATTCGGACGGAACTTTGTGGACCGGTTGGGTGTGTGAAAAGGAATATTTGATTCAATTTAGGTGAATATTCGAATCCAGATCCTGATACAAATTTTTTTTAATGTGATTCTTAACCATTGATAGATGGGTCCAAAAACTATGTGTAGCATGATATCTCTAAAAGTTTTGGATGACCTGTGACAACACCAGGTGGATGAGTTGGCTAGTTAACAAGAACAAGCCTATTCGATTTTGGTTCACGTCCAGATTCAGATCTGACCCATCAGTGGGATACAAAATTTAAACTGTTTATCCTGGCAGAGGTATGTGCTCCACCAAGTGCTATTCCGTTTCGCCAAGTGTCACTCCATGAGTGATTTTTCATTCTTGTTACTTGGCGAAAAAAAAATTTCGCCATGTATGCTGATGTTTAGTGTTTACCTGTCTGTTTTTCTGTTTGTTTGTTTGTCACACGATTTTTGGCCACACTTTTCAAACAATCGTTCTGAAATTGTTTGTGCATGTAGGTGACTGGCCAAGGACAACAACGCTTACGTTTTGTCAAGATCCGAATCCGGATCCAGATCTGAGAATTTTTTATGTGATTCTTCACCATTGAGAGATCGGCCAAAAACGATATATAGCACAATATCTCAAAAGGTTATGCATGGATTCACACAAAACTTAGTGTAAAAATTGGGAGTGCCACTAGGAAGAGTTGATTCAATTTTGGGGAAGATCCGAATCCAGATATGGATACGAGAATTATTTAATTTCTAAGTGATTCTTCACCATTTTGCCAAAAACGATATATAGCACAATATCTCAAAAGGTTATGCATGGATTCACACAAAACTTAGTGAAAAAATTGGTAGTGCCACCAGGAAGAGTTGATTCAATTTTGGTGAAGATCCAAATCCAGATATGGATACGAGAATTAGTTAATTTCTAAGTGATTCTTCACCATTGTGAGATGGGGCTAAAAATGATATTGCATGATATCTCAAAAAGGTGTGGATGGATTCGGATGAAACTTGGTGGACAGATTGGGTGTATTCAGCCTGGTGGAGGTATGTGCTCTACCAAGTGTCGTTCCATTTTGCCAAGTTGTCACTCCATGAGTGATTTTTGTTTGTTTGTTTGTTTGTTTGTTTGTCCGTACAGAACTTTAGTATTTTTCTCCGCAAACGCTTATCGGATCGAGTTGAAATTTTCAGCATCGGAGAGACTACTCAATTAGAATGTTTTACTGATAATTATGACATCATACGTCACGTGGTGTGGCAGCCATGTTGGAAACACAGAAAAACTTTGGACCTCTGTATCTCTAAAACCGCATCAAGGAAAAAAAATTGAAACTTGGCACATCGCAAGTACTCCTCATGGGGAATGTTTTTTTTT
>CM068958.1:75799236-75813469 GCA_035128595.1 Eptatretus atami | reverse complement strand
TTTTTTTTTATGATGTCATAGGTGTCTTCGTTATAGGTGTAGAACGCTACGTCTGATCAGTATGAACATTTTTGAGCGTCATCGGGATAAATTGGTCCACAGAAAATTTTAATGACGTCATCGGTCACATGATTTGGCGGTCATATTGTTTAAAAAAAATCTTTAAAAATCCTCTTTGAAGTGGCTGAACAGATTGAGGTGAAACTTTGCATGTATTACCAACTATACATGAGGAACAAAAGGTTCACACATATGACGTCATATGTCAAATGGTTTGGCAGCCATGTTGGATTTACCCCACAACCAGTAAAAATCTTCTCCAGAATGACGAGACGAATTGAGGGGAAACTTCACACAAAATGTTCCACAGTCCATACATAGGTGTTCAAGTTTGTTAAGGAAAAATTCATGTCACATGATTTGGCAGCCATATTTGATTGAAGAAAAATATTAAACAATGTTTTATCTGGAACCGCTTAATCAATCAATGCGAAACTTCACATTTATGATGTAGTGGTGAAGCGGAATACATCTATCTATAATTCCAGAAATCTGTGTGTGTGTGTGTGTGTCTGCGACCGCCGTTTCTCGACAACCACCGGTCTGATCTGATTGAAACTTGCCAGGGATATTGCCGGGACCGTGGATGTGCCTTTTCAAGGTTTGATATTAATCGGACGAGGCGGTTCCCAAGTTACGGCCGTTTTATTGCTTTTTTCAGTGTTGGAAAGGTGTATATATCGCAGCTGAAGTGTCGTTCCACCATATCATGCCATTTTTCCAAAGATATCTCAGAATAATGATAACAGCATATTAATAATAATAATAGCACAATAATGGCAGTAATAAAAAGAATAACGTGATACAATGACCAATGTCTGTCAACCATAACGACCTATATATTGTCTGTCAACCAATAATGACCAAACGTCTGTCAACCAATGACAGGACACGGTGCTATGACATCACGAATGACGTCACAATTAATGGTTATTTATTTATTGTTTTTTTTTGCACGATTGACGTCACAATTCTTCTTCTTCTTCGTTTGGTATGACGTCACAATCGACGCTGGGGACCCGAGTATGTGCCTTTTCAAGGTTTGAATTTAATCGGACAAGCGGTTCCCAAGTTACGGCCATTTATCTGTCGACCAATGACAAGACACGGTGCTATGACATCACGAATGACGTCACAATTAATGTTTATTTATTGGTTTTTTTTTTGCACGATTGACGTCAATTCTTCTTCTTCTTCGTTTGGTATGACGTCACAATCGATGCTGGGGACCTGTGTATGTGCCTTTTCAAGGTTTGATATCGTTCTTCATCCGTTTCAGCTGTTTCCCAAGTGTTTCCCAAGGTTTGAAAACTGTTTTTTCCCAAGGTTTGAATTAATTGTTCAAATTATTAATTAATCCCAAGGTTTGAATTTTCCAAGGGAAAGAGCTGTTTCCCAAGGGTTTGAAAGCTGTTTTTTCCAAGGTTTTAATTAATTGTTGTGCTTGGTAGATATTTGTGATACATTTACAGAGAGAGGGACGAAGAGGAGGAGAGTGGAGGGGGGAGAGTGGAGGGGGAGAGTGGAGTGGGGAGAGTGGAGGGGGAGAGTGGAGGGGAGAGTGGAGGGGGGAGAGGGGAAGAGAGGGGAAGAGAGGGGGGCAAGAGAGGGGGGCGAGAGAGGGGGCGAGATAGGGGGGCGAGATAGGGAGCGAGAGGAGGGGCGAGAGAGGGGGCGAGAGAGGAGGCGAGAGAGGGGGGCGAGAGGGAGGGCGGAGAGGGGGGCAGAGAGGAGGCGAGGAGGGAGGGCGAGAGAGGAGGGCGAGAGAGGAGGCGAGAGAGGAGGGCGAGAGAGGGGGCGAGAGAGGGAGGGAGAGAGGAGGGGGTGAAAGAGAGGGGCGTCACAATTCAAGAGAGGGGGAGAGAAGGGCGAGAGAGGGGATGGGAGAGGGAGGGTGAGAGTGGGGGCGAGAGAGAGAGGGCGAGAGAGGAGGGAGAGAGGAGGGGCAGACTAGGGGGGAGAGAGGGGGCAAGAGAGGGGGGAGAGAGAGGGACGAGAGAGGGGAGGCGAGAGAGAGGAGGCGTCACAATTCTTCTTCTTCTTAGTTTGATATGACGTCACAATTGACGCTGGGACCTGAGTATGTTTCCCAGGTGTTTCCCAAGTTATGGCCATTTATGTACGGTTGGTCCGATCTAAATGAAACAATGCCCCAATCCAGTGGTCGTTTACGAGAGCGAAGGAACGAAGCTGCACATACTGGCCCGCACCTACGGGCCCGCACTAGTGTTTTAAATTTCGACTGGTCACATGCCTGCTCTGGCAGCCATATTTATTTAATTTTTTTATATAGGTTCTTTATTTTTTTTATTATTATTATTTTTCTTAATATGGCTCACTTGGTTGTGCCTGGATGGGTTTGCGGATAGAGGAGTAGCAGCTGAAATGCAAATCCTATCCAGGTTCCTCCTGATGACTTCATCTTTGCTTTTTGCTTGTTCAGGTTCCTTCTGATTACTCCAATGCACGTTTGTACGTATTTGGTCTTCCTTTTCATTTGGATTAAATTTATTTTAATCCCATTCTAAATTCAATTGAATAATAATATAAAAAGTCATGGGTCAGGGTCAGGTGTCCAATTAATACCGCATTGCATCAAAGCAGGACGTCTTGGTGCATGGTCATCACCGCCAGTAGTTATAAAGTGGCAGTTCTAATTATGTTTCTTATTAATTACGTAACACACCAGTACACAAACGCCACATAAAATACACCACACAAAACAACTCCTAACGAGGGTCTGCAATCTCTGATTGCTCTTTTTCTTGTTTTATATTATTTTTCTTCCTGCACTCCCAATTTCCGAGCTGCATCTCGAAGCTGGCTGGGACTTTCAGAGTGAATTTTGCATTACTAATGTCAAGAAAAAATGTATGGGGTTGACCTTATTATCATTTTTAAGCTTATGATCTAATTATGGACATTTTAACATTTGTCACCATAATTAACATCAATTTTTGAATATCGGAACGAAATTGCCCTCTCTAGATAGCTTTGAGCAAGTTGCATTAATGATCAATTTACATCATACCCCTCTTAGTTCAAGATCAAGGTCAAGGTCAAATAGGGGGCTGAAAAAAAAATCAACACTTTTTTTTGTCATCGCTCAATTTTGCCAATGGGGATTCTCAAAGATGGCTTTGTGCTCCAAGATGTTCTTGCATCAGAATAGTGCACCTGCAATGAAGTTGTGCACCTGATATTTGTTTTGTGTCCTTGACCTACTCCTTTCAGATTGTGACCTCATTAACAAAACACACATTTTTTATTTTAACTTGAATATTTTTGTCAGATTTTCATGATGTTGAGTTTTATGGATAGATTGGAGATGTGGATACATTTTCTTTTACACTCCATCCCTAAATGTTGAAGGTCGTCATATGGCAGTCTGAAAAAAAAAATGGCCATCATTGGATGGCCATATTTTTTGTTGAAGGTCAAGGGTAAGTCATGGACAATCGCCAAGGGTAAACCAGGGGACGCTTCTTTTTTATAAATTTTAGCCAGGCCAATTTTCAATCAGCTTGGCGATTGCTTTGTGATCGCCGACATCCAGTTGTATTTGTCAAAGACTCAAAACAGCAAACAGAGGAAAACAAGAAAAATAACCTGGCAAGTACAAAGCCCAAACTTCCAGCTCATTTGCATACCACAAGGCCATCCTGCCAGCCCAAATTCTCAATAGTCATTATTTTTTCGCTCTTCGAGGGCAGTTTCGACGAGCTCTTAAAACCATAATGATGGTCTTCATTCAGGTATTCAGGTCGTCAGTGGGTCCGTTAATTTTTTTTCGTTTTTTCCCTACTCCTAGGTGGCTCAACGGATCGTTTTGAAACTAAGCATGTTGATTCATGGCGTAGATGCGCAAAAAATAATGGAGCCCTTTTTTCAATTTCCATCCAGGTGGTGTGATAATTAACTTAAAACGTAATTACGTGAATATCATGTACAATGATAATTTCCATCAAATTAAACTGAAAATCAACTTTATCACCTAATACACCCAAACTATGACCGCCCTCCATCAGAGACGAGCATCTGTTCCACTTGGGACTATTCATTTTTCTTATTAGGGAAAGCGAAAAAAAATTCCCTTTCATATCACAGAAAATGAAGTAATACTGACAACGGTTTTTCATTAAAACAAGAACCGTTTATATTGAAAAGGCATCGAACATGGCATCATGGTGAATGGTCAGTCCATGATGTCTAAAATGGGCATTCCTGGGCATTATTGAAATTCTGTTATTGCCCTGCGATCGCGAAGCAAAAAGCAGGGTTAGGCATTAATTTGCGTACGTGCGTACATTTGGCGTTCATGCATGCGTGTGTGTCTGCATTTTAAAAATTCCTTTTCTTGGCAACCGTTGGACCGATTAACAAGAAATTTTACCATAGGAGTCCCTCCACATGGATAATTTAATTTATTCAGAATTATGACATCATAGATCATGTAGTTCGGACGCCATCTTGGAAATACTTTACACCTCTACATCTCCCAAAACGCTCAATGGAAAGAATTGAAACATGACTCCTTGTCAAGTACTCCCAATGGGGAATAAGATTTGTTGATGATGATGCCATTGTTACCTTCATTATGACGTCATAATTCAACAAGTCCAACACTCCATTCGATCAGTATGAATCATATTTCTCCGCAATTCTTCATCCGATTGACATGAAATTTTTACCATTGGAGCAAATCCTCCTGGAGAATATGTTAATGATAATTATGACATCATAGGTCACGTGGTATGGGTGCCATCTTGGAAAAAATTTGCACCTCTATATCTCTGAAACTACTCCATAGAAAAAATTGAGACCAGGCTCATTGTTATCGACTCCCCATAGGGAATAAGATATGTTAATGATGTCATCATCGGTGCCTTCGTTATGACGTCATAATTCGACAGGTACAACACTTATCCGATCATTATTAAAAAAAATTCTCAGCAACTGTTGGTCTGATGGATACAAAATTTTCACCATAGGAGCGCCTCCTCCTGTAGAATATTTTAATGATAATCATGATGTCATAGTTCATGTGGTACAGGCACCATCTTGGAAAAACAGAAAAGCGTTGCACTTCTATTTCTCTAAAAGCATTGACTGCGCAAGGTAAGTATTCTATGAATACCATCTAGTTAACTCTGCCACCGAAGGTGAAGGAGGTTATGTTTTCACCCATTTGTCTGTTTGTCTGTGTACAGGCTATTTCAAAAAGTTGTGGACAGATCTGGATGAAATTTTGTCTGATAGATGGATCTGATAATTTTTTAAGTGATTCCTCATCATTGAGAGACAGGGCTAAATCGATATATAACACAATATCTCAAAAAGTTGTGGACAGATTTAGATAAAACTTGGTGGATACGTTGTGTGTGTGCGGCAAGCATGAATTGGTTCGATTTTGGTGAAGATCTGAATCTGAATCTGGATACGAGAATTTTTTTAATTGATTCTTCACCATTGAGAGATAAGGCCAAAAACTATATATAGCATGATATTTCAAAAATGTGTTGGGACTGATATGTTCTCGTGGATCAGGCATTGCATGTCAGAGTTATGCGCTCTACCGAGTGCCATTCTAGTTATTTATATGATCACAAGGTGAGTATGTTTATGTTTCACCTCAAACATAATATTATTATTTTTGTCTTTGAGGCCCATACAAATGCTTGGACATGGTCATATTAATTCAGGATGTGTTGTTTGTACATCAGAATTCTGTGTGGGGGCGGTGTTCAGGAGATTTGGCAATAAAGCTACCTTTGTCATTCTTAATAATGCTTCAATGGGACGAGGGAGTTTAGGTATCACATTAAATTAGTATACAGTCCGACAGCATGTTGCAGAGGTAGCAGATTGACCTTTGTCTGGAATTGATTCTCGGTTTGCTCGAAATTGCTGGATTGGTGACATGGAGGGCGTTTCATCACACAGAGTCCCAGGATGGGTGTTTAGCGAAGCCACAGTGTCATTCATATAGAAGAGGCGAGTTATCACCGGCACGCCAAATAAATTATAAATTCCTGCAATAATCATCTCCAGTCGAACACCAAGCCTGGCCAACAGGTTTGATAAAAACTTGGGCCAAACTTCCCTCACAGACGACCCACAATAAGGTTGGAACAATTGTGGCTGTCAGAACACCACAAGATTGAATCAGAATACATCAACACCTGCAACACATTTCAGTGGGCACCATAACCTCATGGTGGTCCATTGATATCAATATCATTTTTATTGTCTGAAAATATATACATATTTGTGCTAACATAGTCTCCATATCATGGGAGCAAAACCTATAGATTTCATTTCCAAGAGATATTATATTCTCATCTTACCATTGATAATGGATTTTGAAATGTCACATCTGAATGCATTTCCTTGTGAAGGAGTGAAAAAGACTCCTTGACTTGGTGCTTCATTGTGTCGTGATCAACGACGAGCAGTTCACACTGTTCTACCCCCAGATCGTGGCTATTTAATGTTAAGTTAGACCTCAGTTTGTTTGAAATCATTTCCACATGCAAGAATGGCCATGACAAACTTCATTCAAGTCCATTCACTACCACTACCACTACGACTACATATCTGACCGCCCCAATTATTTCCACCTTTCGTGTGGTGTTGGCCCGAGGCTTTCACGAATCGGCTGGCTAGACTTGACGTTCGACTGAAGGTGACAGGGATCTGGAATTTGGACAGGCCATGCCGGCGATTACTCGCCTACTCTTTGCGAAGGATCTTTAAAGTCCACCAACTAATGCGAGCAAATGGCACACTCATTTTAACAATATACTGATGGACAGCACACACAACGTGTCAACGATGCCTCGCCCTACCTGAGCAACATCTTCATAACAGTTTGTAGTCTGGCCGATATTCAAACCCAGGCAAGATTTCTTAGAGGAGAGTGTACATACCTCGAGGATATGCTGCTTGTCCGAGTCAGGTACGTACATTCACTTCCGACTAAATATTGTGTGAACTTCCATGAATCTCAAAGAAGAGGTTTAATTGTCAGTAAACAGAAAAATGTTTTCATCGCTTTATCATGGAACTTCACCACTTAGGGCAGTAGCCTGGTGTTGGCTTAACGTTTAAGGTGGCTGCTTTGAGATATCAGGGTCGAGAGTTTGAGCACCTGTTGTGCCGATAACACCAGGTGGGTTGACTCAGTATGTCATCCCTCGGAGGTCAGCGAAACAATGAGTCATGCCCATGCTGCATACAAAATAATAATAATATTAATAATGATAAAAATAATAAAAACAACAATCACCACTTAGGGCGATGATTGTCTGTGAAGGATTTATAAAACTTTAGTCTACAAAGTTACTCAACCTTGTGTGGAATCAATCAGTGCTTTAAAGTCAGGGATTCTAGAAGGATAAAATGGTGAGTACAGTTGTAAGACTATTGACAATTCTTGCTGATTGATCGGAATGCTTGTCCTTGTCACAGAAGAGTTTGAAAACAACATATCCATGGTAAACATAAGAATAATAAAGGGACTAAAGGATTTCTAGGTTAATAAAAAGAACTTGCGAAGCCATGGAAACAGATTTCTGAAAAGGTGACATACAAAGTTGTGTGAGTAAAATTAGTGAAATGGGAAGATGTGGCAGCAGTATCAGTGAGGATTAAAAACCATTGCCGGAAACACAAAGAACAGCAAAGTAGAGCTGAGCCAAGGCTACATTGTGAGTATAAAGCGGATAAATCGTTACTTTTCACTTCTAAAGCAAGCATCGCTTTAAAGGAGAGACGACTTTTGTGTGTCAGAGAGAGAGAGGCCGAACAAAGGAGTGATTTGTGAATTTTTTGTAGCACTGTTACTTCACTTGGTTTCTAAATGAGCCCAACTATGGAGATGCAGTTAGATTTATTTTTCGTTAATGATACAAAAGTGGTGGAACAAGTGAAAATAAAGACCCAACATTTTGAAAGGGGTTAGTCAAAAGAGACATCTCTGGGTTGCCATAAAGGCCTATCATTGGGTAGCCATAAAGGAATACATCTGAGTAGTCATAAAGGGATATCTTTGGGTCGACGTAAAGGGATATATCTGAGGAGCAGCAATAAAAAGCAAACCCTTGGGTAGCCGTAAAAGGGATACCCTTGGGTAGCCATAAAGAGTTATCTCTGGGTAGCCTTAAAGGGAGATATATGGCTAGCTATAAAGGGATATGTAGAATGAAGAACTAGTCTTCCTGGTGAAAACATCAGCAGACAGGTGGACCAACAGATGAGACCAAGAAGACGTTGAATGAGGTATGGCAACTGCAGTGGGAAGAAAGGAGAACCTCAACTTTTGGGCGTTAACCCTTCGTCAGAGCAAAAGAGCATCTGCCATTAACCCTTCATCCTATTTTGCTGCCACAAAACATTGAACCGCCGTCGTGATTTGTATGCATTTGATAATTTCATTCCGGATGCAGCCTGTGGCTTCTGGTTGCACCATTGCTGAGAGCACGGCAGTGCCACTGATGCAGTGCCCTCTGTAGGTTAAGGCAGTCATTTAGAATTTAGCCATGGTGCCCACGACAGCCCAGCAACTTTCCACGAAGGACACCGTGCGATCTTTAACATCCACCAACTACTGCTGGCAAACAGGACACCCAGTTTAACATCCATCCAAGGGACAGCACACATATTGATGAGTCATCCTGCATGTGAAACAGTTTATACTTTAGCTATATCAGGATTCAAACCCAGGCTAAACGGCTCAGAGGGGAGTGTACGTTCCTCCAGGACATTCTGGCAGCCGATTCATTTGATGGTTGCCCTTGACCCTTTGCTCGATAATTTCGAGCTAATACGATTGACATTAATTTGTCAGTGTCTTCTCCTATTTAAATTAAAATTGCATCATCCATGAAAATCTGAATGTGGTTTCTGTTTCTGCTTGAGATTACCTTGTGTGCCAAAGATCATCTCTTGCTTTCAACAGATTCCACACATCAGATCAAAAGTGATCAAAAACAATTCTGCTGGATTCAGTCCTCCCATCCATCAAAATGGTGGTATGGATATGTCGTATATTGGTCTTGCCTACCACTACGATTGCGCAGGAAAAGTTCTTAGATAATTATAAAATTTCAATCTCTTAGTAGAAATGAATTATTCGAACGATTGCCTATGCAGGGTGGTTGTTCATAAACTCCCTCCCCTCACCACTGCTAGTGATACAGCCATCACAGATGCATGTGAAAGAGAGTCACTGCGAACACGTTGAGCTACTATCCACTTCGCCCCAAGATTATGTTGGATTTCTAACTAGAAGATAGCCAGATTTGTATCCATAAGATACACGCGGCTCTTTAAAAAGTAGTTCACGCTTTTAGGCTGAGGACGGTGGACGGAAACAAAGGCTTAGCAGATCCGTGCTGAGTACTAGAATCGGATAGATGATTACTTATCCACATTCTCACAATTTTGGTGACCAATGTGGTCTTCCATGTTGGCTTTTGCCACTTGTTCTTTGTCTCTGGGTGTCAAAATTAAGCTGGGACTCATGCCCGGTCACTTGAAATCGAAACTTACTTACAAAAAAACCTTTCCTGCAGGTATGACCACAATAGTTACTTTCTAATCTTTGGAGTATAACAGGCATGCAAATCATTATACCATTCCCAACGAAATCAAGCACTTTGGAAAGATGAAACGTTACACCAACACGCCATTTTCCTGAACGTCAGGGAATTGAGGGCGGGAATAGCGGGTTGAAGCGCTTTGCAGGCATCTCGAATGCTTGCATACGAAACCGCGAAAGGAGAATTCGAGTGTCGGAAAAATAGCTGGTAAGGGAAGGATTGTTTGCTTGTTGAAGCAGAGCGAGAAGGTATCGATCGTAGTCAGATGCCCGAGGTTTGGAAGGAAACGAAAGAGATAACCAAATCTCTTCCAAATATGTCAGCAGAGAGATTTTGCAAGTGTAGATGTGGAAGAGGGCTGTGTTTCGAACTCCGATAGAAATTCTTTAGGACAGATTGGAGAAGTATTAAGAACCACTATTTGAAAAACGCAAGTATGAAAATCTGATGGCTCAAGGAAAATAGTCCTTACGATAATAGCAAGCAATCAGATTGACTACTGAAACAGCGGAAGCATAGAAAGGCCAGTAATATTAGAAAGAATTAGTCCATAAATTTAGTGTTGGGCCTGGAAGAAATAATATCCCACGATCAACGGGCAATGCTTGTAAGTTATGCAATCACAAGCATTTTGGACGTCTATAGTGAACCAGTCAGGATGTATCGAGTAGCTAACCCCAACCACACTCCTAAGTTCCGATCTTGTCTGCGCAGAGCGAGCTAACCTTGTACCAAGAGCTGATCGTAGATGTTAATAACTTGCGACAGAACACTGTGTTGATGTCAATTTACTAAGCCATCCTATAACAGTGTTGTAAGAGGGTGGGACAGGTTAAATAGTCTATTCACCGCACTTGCTCATAAGTCGCAATGTGACACTGGCTGTATAAGTAGGCGGATCAGTTCAGAGAAACATCACACCCTGAGCATCACTAGTTCCGACGAAGGGGAAAGAGTTCGAAAGACTTGACAAGATGTCTCAAAGCATGGCGCTTGAGACGGCACTTATTCCTTTGGTCAAATGATGCATTTGCGTCAACCTCATATACTGGGATCAAATGATACCGTTAATATATTGGGTCAATAGACATCTCTCGCGGGTGCTCCAATCACCTTCTAGGCGAGCAGGCAAGGAACTACCCAATGTACCCGTCTTTTTGTCTTGCATTCACTTTTGCATGTGCCTGCAGAACCCATTCCAAGGTCTGGGTACCCGGCATGGGGACACTCAATTAGCCCTGTCATCGGATGAGTTTGCAGTATTATCACCAGAATGTCATTCAGTTGCGACATCTTGACATTTCCAAGCTATCAGGTGATTCACCTTGAATTTATCCTGCTCAAGACATAACAGCTAAGTGAAAGGTTATCTGTGACAGATAGCAAGTACCTGATTCATTTCATTAAACCCAACGATATAATCTGCTAGGCACCAGTGTGAAGATAACAGACACAAATTTTGGGTTACAAGCAAAGACAAGGACTGGCATTATTGCTCTTCCCAATAAATAACAGAGTGGAAACATCAATTTAACAAAATTTCAGCGAGTTTTTGCTTGGACCATGAAAGAAATGCAGAAAGTCCTGAGGACTTGTGAGACCAAAGTACTTCTTGGCGTTTTTGTCGACTTATCACAATGAGGTGTCATTTAGGTGATCAGGAACTGTTTGTATTTGAGAGATAATTAGTATCTCTGAGCTGTAGTTTGACCAACTCCTCCTGGTGGGAGCCCGTGCGAGGAGGTATATTCGACGTATAACAAAATTCTTCTAGTACAACGAGCGTGGAGTATAGTGAATTGGCCAATATGAGCCACTATCTTTGTGGAAAGGGTTGTCCCACATGTCCTGGTGTAATCCTATGTCTGCGTTTTAATGTTGCCTCACGATATTTACTCGTGTGGCCACGAATCTCCATGCTGTAGGGGGAATTCTATTTTTTCCTGGGAGAACTCAATTGATTATAAATCCACTAATTGTGACCGCCCGGACGGAATATGGAAGGGTCCCTCCGGCTTTTGGCTTTTTCGGTGATTCACTGCAAATGTCGATGTTTGAGAGAGTTAGTGCGGATCAAAAGATTAACCAGACCTGGTGAATTCATCGGAAAAGTATGATGCTGTCGGCCTGAGAACACCGACATTCCCAGGGAGGTGCGGCGTAGATTACTCCTTTGTAGGACACCACTGTGGCACGTACATCGAAAAAATTTGGAGAAAAATTTATCGGCTCCTTGTGTCGATAATAGACCGACAAAGAATTGCATGGCAAGACATGCCACGACCGCAGTGTGATCTCATCAGTTTGTCGATTCAGAGGACAGCTAGAAGCTTGTATCACTGTCACTGGCCTAGATGCCTCAGATGCAACAGGAACAAATCAGTCAGTCGTAGTTGCGATTCTTTGGACTTTGATCTCTGTGTCTATGGGGATATGATTCACATGCGCTGCAATGGTGTTCGAAGGCCTCACTCAGATGAGCATGCGTAGCGCAGTCTTGGATGAAAAATCCATACAAATCGCCAAAGTAGAGTCTATTAATCGGTTTTTAATTAAGTGAGGTGCGCATGTACCAACTATCAGTGCCAGTCTAATCCAATGGACAGTGGAGCTTTGCGAAGATAAGATCGATACATCAAACTGTCATACATGTGACCATGAGGATCTATTCCAGGAATGGATGGATCGGTGCAACATATGGTGCTATGGCCTGTCTGTATGTGGATGAACAGCTATTAGCCTTAAGTCCTTTGCCAGTGCTGCCTATGGGTTCACAATCTACTTGTTACCAAAGCAAGATTATAAACTCACAACCGTTTATACTTTTCAGCAGGAAGGCGACTATAAGCGAGCTGATCAACATTAGTACGCAAAACGTTGGCGTATAGGCACTCTCTGAAGGCACCTCGAAAGAAACTCAGCGTTAAAATTGTCGCACGCGAATTTTCTGTCATTCAGGGGGACGGCAAGGCTTTGGGATCAATAGCAATAACTGAAAACTATAGTCGCCTAGGACGAAAGCGACAAAAGGAGTTGAACAGTCTGCCTCATAGATAAGCAAAAAGGCATACTAGATTATATTATATATAGCTACAGATACACTCTGCAGGGCAAATGTAATTTTATCCACAGAATTACAGTCGAACCGGGGACTACCCAAATCAATCGGCTTTCTTTTAACTATCCACCATCCACAATTTTGTGATAACTAGCACAACTTTTGAAATCAGCCCATAGTTTGCCCCATCTCCAAGTGAAGAATAAAAAACTAGATCGATCGATTTCACAAAAGAAGTCAATTACCTGGGTCACACAGTTCCAAGCCTTGCTAGCCACGTTCCTCCATTCCGTGCAACCATCCTTGAGACAGTACTATCCAAGTTATACCCATCTCTCAAGAAAAGATTCTAAAATTAAAAAATAAACTCGATCTTCACCAAAATGAAACGATATCCCATTCCACTGCCCAACTGTCACCAATTCGTCGAACCACCAGAACTTTTGAGATCAATACATTCTTTGGTGGCAATCAATGGATCACCAAAATTATGTGCTCGCATCATCCCTACATACACAAAAAATTCAGAATGAGCGAAAACGTGCAGCCTAAAGTACAGGGGGACACAAACCAAACAACATAAGGCAGACCATCATTAGCGTACTGGAATTTATTTCTCCGCACGTCACCAAATTAAAGTCTTCAGCGTGTATGAGACTGACGATAGATGAAAACAGGAATAAAGTCACATCATTGACCTTTGAACATAAGAGCAAAAATCATGACATTACCTCACTTGCCTTGGAACATCCAGTAAAGTGACGAAGAGCTGAAAACGCGCGATTATCGCGCCACAACTACCATAATTCACAAACACTACATAACAACATATCCGTACATACAAATAATACATAACACTCATACACACAAATCCCAACAAAGAGACAGACACAATAATATAATATATATATATATATATATAATATACAGGGTGTCCAAAAAAAGTACTCACTCTTTAAATGATAATAAATGCGTTGTTTATTGACTTAGAAAAGATTAATGGTTAAATGTATAAATGGATAAATGCATGTTTACAAATGTTCAAACCGATGACCATCACGTTCCAAACACAGCCGATAACGCGGACCAATGGATTCAACAGCGTTACGAATCATTTCATTTGGAACTGCAAGACATTGTCTTAATTCCTCTTCAGCTCATCGACTGTTGCTGGTTTGAGCCGTAAACCTTATCTTTGAGATATCCCCATAAAAGAAGTCCATTGGAGTGAGGTCTGGGAACGCGCAGGGAATTCAACACTACCTTCGCCCAATCCATCTGTTCGGAAAAGTGCTTCGAGATAGGCCCTTACATCACGGGTAGTGGGGAGGTGCTCCATCTTGCTGAAAGTAAATCTCTCCGTCACCAAATATCTCTCGACACGTGCGGACGGATTCCTGCAGCAAGTTTAAGTAAACATCCCCAGTACAGTGGTCAAAAAAAATGGCCCTAGGATCCAAGCTCCCACACCACACAGAACCCCTGGTATTTAAATGGGTTCAAGAACATCGCA
>CM068958.1:75783834-75799211 GCA_035128595.1 Eptatretus atami | reverse complement strand
TCCCCCACAGTGCTCAACTTTCAAGATAGAATTTCACTTTCTGTTCATTGAAACCATATATATTATATAATTATAATATATATATATATATATATATATATATATATATATATAAATAAATATATATCTATACATATATCTATCTTACATATATATATATATAACATATATTATATATATATAATATATATATATATATATATTATATATATACATACAGGGTGTTCCCAAAAAATGTACTCACTCTTTAAATGATAATAAATGCGTTGTTTATTGACTTAGAAACAAGATTAATGGTTAAATGTATAAATGGATAAATGCATGTTTACAAATGTTCAAACCGATGACCATCACGTTCCAAACACAGCGATAACGCGACCAATGGATCAACAGCGTTACGAATCATTTCATTTGGAACTGCAAGACATTGTCTTTCAATTTCCTCTTTCAGCTCATCGACTGTTGCTGGTTTTGAGCCGTAAACCTTATCTTGAGATATCCCCATAAAAAGAAGTCCATTGGAGTGAGGTCTGGGGAACGCGCAGGGAATTCAACACTACCACTTCGCCCAATCCATCTGTTCGGAAAAGTTTGCTCTGCAGATAGGCCCTTACATCACGGTGGTAGGGGGGAGGTGCTCCATCTTGCTGAAAGTAAATCTCTCCGTCACCAAATATCTCTTCGACACTGGACCGACGGATTCCTGCAGCAAGTTTAAGTAAACATCCCCAGTGACAGTTTGGTCAAAAAAGAATGGCCTAGGATGCCCAATGCTGATATCCCACACCACAGTAACCCCTGGTAAGTTTAAATGGTGTTCCATAGTAACATGCGGATTTTCAGGAGCCCAGTCGGTGCAATTGTGTCGGTTAATTGAGCCATTTAACTTGAAGCTGGACTCATCGCTCCAAACAATTTTACATGGAAATGCTGCATCTTCTTCGCATTTGCCCAGGGACCACTCACAAAATTCAGCTTTCCGGTCAGGATCGTCTTCATTTAGAGCGTGGATTAATTTTGGAATGTAACTTTTCCAATTAATTCGCTTCAAAATGCGATGGGCGCTTGATTTTGGGATTCCTGTCTCACGAGCCATTTGTCGTACATATTTCCGTGGGGATCGGTGGAGGTTTCCACAATTGATTCTCCTTTGCGGGGTGGTTGATGACCGTGGTCTTCCTGAACGCTCCTTATGGACGTCATGCACAGTTCCATCTGTTTCAAACTTATCTCGGATGCGAGCAATGGTGCGTCGCGTTGGTGGATCTTTGTGAAAATGTCTTCTAAATTGTCTTTGCACTTCCATGATGTTTTCTGCTTCCAGTAGCACTTTATGATAAATTTTCTTTCTTCAAAACCTAGTCGTACTTCTGCCATTATTATGGTCAATTTGATCTGAAAATAAATGAAAAATTCAATAGTTATGAGGAGCCAAAATGTGGAGTACATTTTTTTGGGACACCCTGGTTATTATTATATATATATATATATATATATATATATAGCATTGACTGCACAAGGCAAGTATTCTTATGAATAGCATCTAGTTAACTCTGCCACTGAAGGTGAAGGAGTTATGATTTCACCCAATAATAATATATAAATATATATATATATATATATATATATAATGCCCACATATATCTATCTATCTATCTTTCACCCCAAAAAAGCCCACATATATATATATATATATATATATATCTATTATCTATACATATATATCTATATCTATATATCTATTTGTGGGCCAGTCAATAATTAACCTCAAAAAATAGTGATATAAATTCGAGAATCTAATGTGTTTGCGATACGACATATGTTATATCTATGGGTAAGACAGTTTAGCCTGTTTGGATCTCGCAACATTGACCGTATGACATCAGTGAGCAGTTCCAAGATGGCGCTCCCTTCGAAGCATGCACTTGGGAGGAGCAAGTTCTGTCATCCGTTTTTTGAGACGTGAGGGTGTGAATTCCAGTGAAATCCATCACAGAATTAAGATGCAATATGGTGATGCGTGTTTATCGCTGCAGCAGGTGTACGACTGGGACATGAAGTTTAAAAGTGGAGTGTCCAGTGTGGCAGACACTGCTCACCCAGGCTGGCCTCACACAGCGACACACCAGAAATGGTTGCAGGAGTTGAGCCCGTGTTAAGGGAAAACGTTGCATTACACTGGATGAAGTGGTCTTCGAATTGAACATTAGCCATGGTTCAGCACACCATATCATTCACTACGTGCTGGGGTTCCGCAAAGTGTCTGCAAGGTGGGGGCCGAAACAACTCACACCCGAACTGAAAAACGGTGAATGCATCATGTGAAGAACTTCTGGACATTACAAAACAGAATGCGACGCTTTCTTACAACGCTTAGTGACTGGGATGAAAGCTGGGTCCACTACTTTCAACCAGAAATGAAGAGGGAAAGCAAAGAGTGACGCCATTAAACTTCACCGAATCCCCAAAAATTCGGCGCACAGCCCTCCACTGGAAAAGTGATGCTGACGCTCTTCTGGGATACTGGGCCCACTTGTAGAGCATTACATGCCCAGAAGGACCATAGTAAAAAATGCATCATACTGCGATCTCCTTAAAAATCATCTGAAATCAGCAATCAGATCAAAACGTCGTGGACGACTCACTTCCGGTGTTTTCCAGCAGCATGACAATGCTTGGCCCATACTGCCCGTGCTACAGCTGCAACAATTGAGGACATGCATTTTGAGTGTCTTCCTCATCCACCCACTCACAGACCTCGCCACTTCGGAATACCACATCTTTGGGCCACTTCAAGAGGTGCTTTGTGGAACCACTTTCGATCTGACGAAAAGCCCAATAGGTGGTGCACAAATGCCGACACAAGCAGCCAAAAGATTTTTTTTTTTCAAGAGGAATCCAGGCCTTCGAAAAGTGCTGTAAAAAACGCATTGAAAGCAATGTAGATTATGTTGAAAAATAACGCAGTTGTTAAACTCATACATGCAATAAACAGTTTGTGAAAAATATTTTATGGTTACCTATTGACCGATATACATATATATGTATATATATATTTTGTGTTTGTGTGTGGTGTGTGTGTGTGTGTGTGTGTGTGTCTCTCTCTCTCTCTCTCTCCCCTCTCTCTGTTCCTTATGCATGACCACATTTTTCAAGTTTCAACTCCAAACTCAGGATACAAAAACAATTGTGTGGGAGAGGTAAGGTCAGGAATGAGAGCATGCGCCGGAGCAGCACATCGCTGCATCCACTTTCCACTGATCCTCCAGGGGCCTCCTTCTGGCCATCCCCCAGACAGATGCCTGGCTCATCCCCATATCCTTGAGATGCTGACATCCTGCTGCAACCACGAGGCAGATGGTCGGTCCATTGGCCTCCTCCATTCACGAGGCTCCCTTGCTGAGAGAATCTGGTGAGCAGGATCAGCATCAGGAAAACGAGCCACATGTCCATACAGCCACAGCTGATGCTCACGGTGTATGCAGGTAACAAATCTCATTTGAGTCTCTCTCAGCAACCGTTCGTTGGACACAAAGTCTGACCAGTGATAGCTAAGGATTAAGTGCTACCAAATAAATTGAGTCTCTGTTCTCAGATCACTGGTCAGAGTCCAAGTCTCACATCCATATTGCAAGACTGGAAGCACAAAAGACCTGAAGACTTGGACTTTCGTCCTCCTGCATAGTACCGACAGTGCCACAGCACTTGATCCAGTGAACCCATGACTCCCCTGGATTGACCCAGAGTTCATTGAACGCTGGCTCAAAATATGCGGGGACATGAATATCACTGCCAAGGTAAGTGAACCTCTCCGTGAGTGCAACGTCCCCACCACAAACAGGTACAGACAAAATAGCAGCATCCAAGATGTCATTGAAAGCCTGGATATTCGTTTTGACCCATGGAAGCTGTAATCCCAGCAGCTCTGACTCCTCATTCAGCACATCCAGGGGCCCCAAATGGATCTCCGAGTCTCCACAAAGAGGACTGCATCATATGCGAAATCAAGGTCAGAGATCTTCACATTCCCAGACGATGCACCGCAGCTCCCCAGAATCCAGTTCATGCAAGTGCTGAAAAGCATGGGGGCCAGTACACACCCCCAACAAACTCCAGTAAACTGGAAATAAGTCAGACATCTCACAGTACTCTCAGTACCAGAGTATAGTTCAGACATCATATTGATCAGCTTTGGAGGCACCCCATTAAGACCAAGAATCCTTCAGAGGGTATCCCGATTCACTGAATCAAATGGTTTACAGAGATCAACATAGGCTGCAAGCAGCCCCTGCCAAAACTCTCATCTGCATTTGGTGAGGACCCGAAGAGCAAGGATACGATAAATCGTTGACCTCTTTTGTGTAAGACTGACTGCTCTGAGCCCTGGTGCTCAAGCAGATGGTGGCAAACCTGATCAAGAATTATCGGAGCAAAGACCTTGCCCAGCACTGAGAGCAACTCAATCCTCGGTATTTGTCACAGTCTGGCGATCACCCTTCCCTTTCCAGAGAGGGACAACAAGGGCTCTCTTTCAATCAGCTGGGAGGATGCCTGTGTTCCAAGCAGAGCACAGAACTGCAGTGAACGACATGAGTACAGCATTCCACCAGCCTTGACAAGTTCAGCATGGAGCCACAGATCCAGGAGCTTTACCCCACTTAATCTGGTTTACCACAGCCTGTGTTTCCACAAACGAAGGTGGATCACAGTTGATTGGAGGGTCAGCAATAAGGATAGTAACATCCCTGACATCCAACTCAACAGCTGGTGGATCAGCCTGGTACAGCTGCTCAAAGTAACCGGCAAGTGGGCGTTCACCTCGGACTCATCTGTCAAGAGCCTAACACCCTTCGCTCTAACTGCAGTACACTGAGGGATGGACTTGGAGGAACGCAATGGGTGAATTCCCCTGAAAGCAGGATGAGAATCACTTGACCACAGGTGATGCTCTACCCCTCACAGATTCCTCGCACATAGGCCTCCTTGTCCACCCTCAGCGCACTACAGTTTTATGCCTCAACTCCCTGAAAAGCTCAGCACTGCCATTAAGCCTGGCCCTGATACTCTGGTAATGGTATCCAGTGTCCCTTGAGACAAAATTCTTATTCGCTTGATGGTGAGTTCCAAGACATCCACCGGCGACATCAAGGATGGTGTTGTGAAGGCACTCCACAACCTTTCAAGATTCCCCAAAGCACTCAGACTCCCCTAAATCCCCACTCTGCCTCTTCGTGAACGCTCATCCTTGAGCTTGCCAACATCCAGCCTTGGCTGGGATGGAACCATTCTCCCAGATTTAAGCTGCAACTTCAAAGTTGCTATCACAAACCTGTGTCAGTATTGAGGAACTGATCACTCCGGTAGACCCTGCAGTTCTGGATCATCCTCCAGCGACCATCAGCGAGCATATGGTCAATCTTTGCCACACCACCAGCGTTGGAACACCAATTCCATTAATGAGCCTGTGGGTGCTGAAATCATGAACCAGCCACTCGAAGTCCATGACTTCTTGCAAAGTCATTGAACTTAGTGCTATTCTGGTTTACAGTTCCAAATTATGGGGACCAACACATGCCTCATAACAATCCCTATCAGTTCCCATTGATGCATTGAAATCCCCCAAGACAAGAAGACTATCTCTCCTGGGGCACTGATCAACTATAGACTCAAGCATGCAGAGAATGCGTCCTTCACAATGAGATCACTCACCTCAGTCGGACATATTCAGAGACCAAAAAATTATACCCAAGGATACAAATCCTTCATCTCATAATATACTTGTTGACCGGTGTTACCTCAAATACCATTGGAATCAGTTAATGGACATAGCTGCAGCAACTTATTTGGCATGGTAACCATCAGAGCGACCAGACCACAAAAGGTGTAACCACCCGCCATGATTTCACCACTATCCGGTCTCCGAACCCCAGAGAGTGCTGCAATATGATGTTCAAATGCTGAAGCTCAGATGATAACAGAGACAGGTGATCATCTTCTCTTCGGGATGGGACAATTCCAGTCACCCATCCAAAGGGACCGCCTCAGGTTAACCCAAGGAGATCCCTTCTGTTGGACACCTCAACACCACCCTGACACCACACAACTGCAATCTGATCCAGTAAGGTTACCCCATGGTTTTCCTCCCATCATGAAAGAGTTGTGTTCCGATGGATTTGCCCCAATCCCTTCATCCGGTGAGCTGCCCTGCGTTGGGCAGCTGCACAAGAGGTACTTCCACAGAGTGGATTTTCAATTTTCTTTGCGTTTTTCTTGTGTTTTGTGGAGTGAAGGGTTTACGGTGGCCGGAGTGCAAATCCTGCCACCAACCTCCTCACAAAAGTAACCCAACTGCAGGACGACGTCCACAGACACAGTTGGCACTAGATATGGATGGCCGTTGGCTCACAAAGAGCTCCTCCGCCCTTTGACAGTTTTGTTTTTAATCCTGCTGGGTGTCCATATCATGCACCCTCCTCACCAGAAAACCTGGTGGGGAGTCCGTTTAGTTTCCAACAACCCGACCATAAAACAGGTCAGTGTGGGTTTACTGATGCCTGTAGCAAGTCACAGATCTGATCTGACCTGACGATGATCTGGGGGAGGGGGGGTAACATAGGCTATGTAGCCATGGCCTCACGTGGAGGTGTGGAGGGCAGGAGTGGCTTAAATTCTCTATGCAAATTTGTACCATGTAACGCCTCCTGGTGGTGGCAGAGGTTATTACAATTTACTTTTTTACCTGAGCACCAATGATGTTAAACACTCTTTGCATGGGTAAATTTGTCCTCTTTCCCTTGACCCTCTCCCCCCCCCCAAAAATGGGAGGGCCTGTCAAAGCCTGTCATCATGTGTGAGACATTTTTAGCGGGAAGGGATATCAGGACGAACGGGGGGCAAAGGGAGGGGAGCAGGATGCAAGGTCGGGGAGGGGTGGGGTTATGGGGTTAAAGCACAATATGCATGGGTAAATTTGTCTTCCTTTCCTTCTCCTCACCCAAAATTTTTGGTATGCATGATGACTAATTGGTCTGCCAGTGAAGCGATGGTAGGCTTGCTGGTATCCTTATAAATTATTTGAGGGTTCAGGACATTAAAATATCATGATAACTGTACACTTTTTGTTACCTGCCCCTCCGACATGGTCAGAGATAGGGAACATTAAAATGAGCTCCATCCGACTGACGATTGATCCTCTGTCCATGTACTTTTGTATATGTGATATTTCAAAAACCATTGATCATTTCGCTTTCATATTGCAGTTGTCTATTCCTCATGACATTATGTCAACCCGATTAGATCACGGCTGTGATTGGCTGAATTTTGTTGCCATGGCAACCATCTCGGTAACTTGGCTTGTTTTATACTATGTTTAAAAACACCGTTGAACATTTCGCTTCATATTATACAGATCTATTCCTCATACCACCCAAAAGGCAGGGACCTCGAGTATCAGCTCCTTGTTTTATTGACAATACATTGGAGCGTAACACGGAGTTGCAGTGAAAGAGGTAAGGTAAATTACCTTAATTTCGCAATTACTTGTCCTTGTGCTTGCAGAGCATTAACTTTTGTGTTTTAGTGGTAGAAGTATTGACGGTTTCCTCTTCCCTCCCTTCCACCTCTCGACGAGGACATATTTGGCTGTATTTTATATTATTGCAACAACGACTGACTATATTTTTCCAAATAAGTTGTTTTGTTTAATCTCTCTCGACATGCGGATTTTCAGGAGCCCAGTCGGTGCAATTGTGTCGGTTAATTGAGCCATTTAACTTGAAGCTGGACTCATCGCTCCAAACAATTTTACATGGAAATGCTGCATCTTCTTCGCATTTGCCCAGGTACCACTCACAAAATTCAGCTTTCCGGTCAGGATCAAAAGAGAGAGATAAAGATGGCTTTGTGCTCCAAGATGTTCTTGCATCAGAATAGTGCACCTGCAATGAAGTTGTGCACCTGATATTTGTTTTGTGTCCTTGACCTACTCCTTTCAGATTGTGACCTCATTAACAAAACACACATTTTTTATTTTAACTTGAATATTTTTGTCAGATTTTCATGATGTTGAGTTTTATGGATAGATTGGAGATGTGGATACATTTTCTTTTACACTCCATCCCTAAATGTTGAAGGTCGTCATATGGCAGTCTGAAAAAAAAAATGGCCATCTTGGATGGCCATATTTTTTGTTGAAGGTCAAGGGTAAGTCATGGACAATCGCCAAGGGTAAACCAGGGGACGCTTCTTTTTTATAAATTTTAGCCAGGCAATTTTCAATCAGCTTGGCGATTGCTTTGTGATCGCCGACATCCAGTTGTATTTGTCAAAGACTCAAAACAGCAAACAGAGGAAAACAAGAAAAATAACCTGGCAAGTACAAAGCCCAAACTTCCAGCTCATTTGCATACCACAAGGCCATCCTGCCAGCCCAAATTCTCAATAGTCATTATTTTTTCGCTCTTCGAGGCAGTTTCGACGAGCTCTTAAAACCATAATGATGGTCTTCATTCAGGTATTCAAGGTCGTCAGTGGGTCCGTTAATTTTTTTCGTTTTTTCCTACTCCTAGGTGGCTCAACGGATCGTTTTGAAACTAAGCATGTTGATTCATGGCGTAGATGCGCAAAAAATAATGGAGCCCTTTTTTCAATTTCCATCCAGGTGGTGTGATAATTAACTTAAAATGTAATTACGTGAATATCATGTACAATGATAATTTCCATCAAATTAAACTGAAAATCAACTTTATCACCTAATACACCCAAACTATGACCGCCCTCCATCAGAGACGAGCATCTGTTCCACTTGGGACTATTCATTTTTCTTATTAGGGAAAGCGAAAAAAATTCCCTTTCATATCACAGAAAATGAAGTATACTGACAACGGTTTTTCATTAAAACAAGAACCGTTTATATTGAAAAGGCATCGAACATGGCATCATGGTGAATGGTCCAGTCCATGATGTCTAAAATGGGCATTCCTGGGCATTATTGAATTCTGTTATTGCCCTGCGATCGCGCAAGCGAAAAGCAGGGTTAGGCATTAATTTGCGTACGCATGCGTACATTTGGCGTTCATGCATGCGTGTGTCTGCATTTTTAAAATTCTTTCTTGGCAACCGTTGGACCGATTAACAAGAAATTTTCCATAGGAGTCCCTCCACATGGATAATTTAATTTATTCAGAATTATGACATCATAGATCATGTAGTTCGGACGCCATCTTGGAAAAACTTTACACCTCTACATCTCCAAAACGCTCAATGGAAAGAATTGAAACATGCTCCTTGTCAAGTACTCCCAATGGGGAATAAGATTTGTTGATGATGATGTCATTGTTACCTTCATTATGACGTCATAATTCAACAAGTCCAACACTCCATTCGATCAGTATGAATCATATTTCTCCCGCAATTCTTCATCCGATTGACATGAAATTTTTTACCATTGGAGCAAATCCTCCTGGAGAATATGTTAATGATAATTATGACATCATAGGTCACGTGGTACAGTGCCATCTTTGAAAAAATTTGCACCTCTATATCTCTGAAACTACTCCATAGAAAAAATTGAGACCAGGCTAATTGTCAAGGACTCCCCATAGGGATAATATATGTTAATGATGTCATCATCGGTGCCTTCATTATGACGTCATAATTCGACAGTACAACACTTATCCGATCATTATTAAAAAAATTCTCAGCAACTGTTGGTCTGATGGATACAAAATTTTCACCATAGGAGCGCCTCCTCCTGTAGAATATTTTAATGATAATCATGATGTCATAGTTCATGTGGTACAGGCACCATCTTGGAAAACAGAAAAGCGTTGCACTTCTATTTCTCTAAAAGCATTGACTGCGCAAGGTAAGTATTCTATGAATACCATCTAGTTAACTCTGCCACCGAAGGTGAAGGAGGTTATGTTTTCACCCATTTGTCTGTTTGTCTGTGTACAGGCTATTTCAAAAAGTTGTGGACAGATCTGGATGAAATTTTGTCTGATAGATGGATCTGATAATTTTTTAAGTGATTCCTCATCATTGAGAGACAGGGCTAAATCGATATATAACACAATATCTCAAAAAGTTGTGACAGATTTAGATAAAACTTGGTGGATACGTTGTGTGTGTGCGGCAAGCATGAATTGGTTCGATTTTGGTGAAGATCGAATCTGAATCTGGATACGAGAATTTTTTTAATTGATTCTTCACCATTGAGAGATAAGGCCAAAAACTATATATAGCATGATATTTCAAAAATGTGTTGGGACTGATATGTTCTCGTGGATCAGGCATTGCATGTCAGAGTTATGCGCTCTACCGAGTGCCATTCTAGTTATTTATATGATCACAAGTGAGTATGTTTATGTTTCACCTCAAACATAATATTATTATTTTTGTCTTTGAGGCCCATACAATGCTTGGACATGGTCATATTAATTCAGGATGTGTTGTTTGTACATCAGAATTCTGTGTGGGGGCGGTGTTCAGGAGATTTGGCAATAAAGCTACCTTTGTCATTCTTAATAATGCTTCAATGGGACGAGGGAGTTTAGGTATCACATTAAATTAGTATACAGTCCGACAGCATGTTGCAGAGGTAGCAGATTGACCTTTGTCTGGAATTGATTCTCGGTTTGCTCGAAATTGCTGGATTGGTGACATGGAGGGCGTTTCATCACACAGAGTCCCAGGATGGGTGTTTAGCGAAGCCACAGTGTCATTCATATAGAAGAGGCGAGTTATCACCGGCACGCCAAATAAATTATAAATTCCTGCAATAATCATCTCCAGTCGAACACCAAGCCTGGCCAACAGGTTTGATAAAAACTTGGGCCAAACTTCCCTCACAGACGACCCACAATAAGGTTGGAACAATTGTGGCTGTCAGCACCACAAGATTGAATCAGAATACATCAACACCTGCAACACATTTCAGTGGGCACCATAACCTCATGGTGGTCCATTGATATCAATATCATTTTTATTGTCTGAAAATATATACATATTGTGCTAACATAGTCTCCATATCATGGGAGCAAACCTATAGATTTCATTTCCAAGAGATATTATATTCATCTTACCATTGATAATGGATTTTGAAATGTCACATCTGAATGCATTTCCTTGTGAAGGAGTGAAAAAGACTCCTTGACTTGGTGCTTCATTGTGTCGTGATCAACGACGAGCAGTTCACACTGTTCTACCCCAGATCGTGGCTATTTAATGTTAAGTTAGACCTCAGTTTGTTTGAAATCATTTCCACATGCAAGAATGGCCATGACAAACTTCATTCAAGTCCATTCACTACCACTACCACTTACGACTACATATCTGACCGCCCCAATTATTTCCACCTTTCGTGTGGTGTTGGCCGAGGCTTTCACGAATCGGCTGGCTAGACTTGACGTTCGACTGAAGGTGACAGGGATCTGGATTTGGACAGGCATGCGGCGATTACTCGCCTACTCTTTGCGAAGGATCTTTAAAGTCCACCAACTAATGCGAGCAAATGGCACACTGATTTTAACAATATACTGATGGACAGCAACACACAGGTGTCAACGATGCCTCGCCTACCTGAGCAACATCTTCATAACAGTTTGTAGTCTGGCCGATATTCGAACCCAGGCAAGATTTCTTAGAGGAGAGTGTACATACCTCGAGGATATGCTGCTTGTCCGAGTCAGGTACGTACATTCACTTCCGACTAAATATTGTGTGAACTTCATGAATCTCAAAGAAGAGGTTTAATTGTCAGTAAACAGAAAAATGTTTTCATCGCTTTATCATGGAACTTCACCACTTAGGGCAGTAGCCTGGTGTTGGCTTAACGTTTAAGGTGGCTGCTTTGAGATATCAGGGTCGAGAGTTTGAGCACCTGTTGTGCCGATAACACCAGGTGGGTTGACTCAGTATGTCATCCCTCGGAGGTCAGCGAAACAATGAGTCATGCCCATGCTGCATACAAAATAATAATAATATTAATAATGATAAAAATAATAAAAACAACAATCACCACTTAGGGCGATGATTGTCTGTGAAGGATTTATAAAAGTTTAGTCTACAAAGTTACTCAACCTTGTGTGGAATCAATCAGTGCTTTAAAGTCAGGGATTCTAGAAGGATAAAATGGTGAGTACAGTTGTAAGACTATTGACAATTCTTGCTGATTGATCGGAATGCTTGTCCTTGTACAGAAGAGTTTGAAAACAACATATCCATGGTAAACATAAGAATAATAAAGGGACTAAAGGATTTCTAGGTTAATAAAAGAACTTGCGAAGCCATGGAAACAGATTTCTGAAAAGGTGACATACAAAGTTGTGTGAGTAAAATTAGTGAAATGGGAAGATGTGGCAGCAGTATCAGTGAGGATTAAAAACCATTGCCGGAAACACAAAGAACAGCAAAGTAGAGCTGAGCCAAGGCTACATTGGAGTATAAAGCGGATAAATCGTTACTTTTCACTTCTAAAGCAAGCATCGCTTTAAAGGAGAGACGACTTTTGTGTGTCAGAGAGAGAGAGAGGCCGAACAAAGGAGTGATTTGTGAATTTTTTGTAGCACTGTTACTTCACTTGGTTTCTAAATGAGCCCAACTATGGAGATGCAGTTAGATTTATTTTTCGTTAATGATACAAAAGTGGTGGAACAAGTGAAAATAAAGACCCAACATTTTGAAAGGGGTTAGTCAAAAGAGACATCTCTGGGTTGCCATAAAGGCTATCATTGGTAGCCATAAAGGAATAATCTGAGTAGTCATAAAGGGATATCTTTGGGTCGACGTAAAGGGATATATCTGAGGAGCAGCAATAAAAAAGCAAACCCTTGGGTAGCCGTAAAAGGGATACCCTTGGGTAGCCATAAAGAGTTATCTCTGGGTAGCCTTAAAGGGAGATATATGGCTAGCTATAAAGGGATATGTAGAATGAAGAACTAGTCTTCCTGGTGAAACATCAGCAGACAGGTGGACAACAGATGAGACCAAGAAGACGTTGAATGAGTTATGGCAACTGCAGTGGGAAGAAAGGAGAACCTCAACTTTTGGGCGTTAACCCTTCGTCAGAGCAAAAGAGCATCTGCCATTAACCCTTCATCCTTTTTGCTGCCAACAAAACATTGAACCGCCGTCGTGATTTGTATGCATTTGATAATTTCATTCCGGATGCAGCCTGTGGCTTCTGGTTGCACCATTGCTGAGAGCAGCAGTGCCACTGATGCAGTGCCCCTGTAGGTTAAGGCAGTCATTTAGAATTTAGCCATGGTGCCCACGACAGCCCAGCAACTTTCCACGAAGGACACCGTGCGATCTTTAACATCCACCAACTACTGCTGGCAAACAGGACACCCAGTTTAACATCCATCCAAGGGACAGCACACATATTGATGAGTCATCCTGCATGTGAAACAGTTTATACTTTAGCTATATCAGGATTCAAACCCAGGCTAAACGGCTCAGAGGGGAGTGTACGTTCCTCCAGGACATTCTGGCAGCCGATTCATTTGATGGTTGCCCTTGACCCTTTGCTCGATAATTTCGAGCTAATACGATTGACATTAATTTGTCAGTGTCTTCTCCTATTTAAATTAAAATTGCATCATATCCATGAAAATCTGAATTTGGTTTTCTGTTTCTGCTTGAGATTACTTGTGTGCCAAAGATCATCTCTTGCTTTCAACAGATTCCACACATCAGATCAAAAGTGATCAAAAACAATTCTGCTGGATTCAGTCCTCCCCGTGCTCAACTTTCAAGATAGAATTTCACTTTCTGTTCATTGAAACCATATATATATATATATATATATATATATATATATATATATATATATATATATATATATAAATAATATATATCTATCATATATCTATCTACATATATATATATATAACTATATATATATATATATATATATATATATATATATATATATATATATACATACAGGGTGTCCCAAAAAATGTACTCACTCTTTAAATGATAATAAATGCGTTGTTTATTGACTTAGAAACAAGATTAATGGTTAAATGTATAAATGGATAAATGCATGTTTACAAATGTTCAAACCGATGACCATCACGTTCCAAACACAGCCGATAACGCGGACCAATGGATCAACAGCGTTACGAATCATTTCATTTGGAACTGCAAGACATTGTCTTTCATTTCCTCTTTCAGCTCATCGACTGTTGCTGGTTTTGAGCCGTAAACCTTATCTTTGAGATATCCCCATAAAAAGAAGTCCATTGGAGTGAGGTCTGGGGAACGCGCAGGGAATTCAACACTACCACTTCGCCCAATCCATCTGTTCGGAAAAGTTGCTTCGAGATAGGCCTTACATCACGGTGGTAGTGGGGAGGTGCTCCATCTTGCTGAAAGTAAATCTCTCCGTCACCAAATATCTCTCGACACGTGGACCGACGGATTCCTGCAGCAAGTTTAAGTAAACATCCCCAGTGACAGTTTGGTCAAAAAAGAATGGCCCTAGGATGCCCAATGCTGATATCCCACACCACAGTAACCCCTGGTAAGTTTAAATGGTGTTCCATAGTAACATGCGGATTTCAGGAGCCCAGTCGGTGCAATTGTGTCGGTTAATTGAGCCATTTAACTTGAAGCTGGACTCATCGCTCCAAACAATTTTACATGGAAATGCTGCATCTTCTTCGCATTTGCCCAGGTACCACTCACAAAATTCAGCTTTCCGGTCAGGATCGTCTTCATTTAGAGCGTGGATTAATTTTGGAATGTAACTTTTCCAATTAATTCGCTTCAAAATGCGATGGGCGCTTGATTTTGGGATTCCTGTCTCACGAGCCATTTGTCGTACATATTTCCGTGGGATCGGTGGAGGGTTTCCACAATTGATTCTCCTTTGCGGGGTTGGTTGATGACCGTGGTCTTCCTGAACGCTCCTTATGGACGTCATGCACAGTTCCATCTGTTTCAAACTTATCTCGGATGCGAGCAATGGTGCGTCGCGTTGGTGGATCTTTGTGAAAATGTCTTCTAAATTGTCTTTGCACTTCCATGATGTTTTCGTGCTTCCAGTAGCACTTTAGATATAATTTCTTTCTTCAAAACCTAGTCGTACTTCTGCATTATTATGGTCAATTTGATCTGAAAATAAATGAAAAATTCAATAGTTATGAGGAGCCAAAAGTGAGTACATTTTTTTGGGAACCCCTGGTATATATATATATATATATATATATTATATATAGCATTGACTGCACAAGGCAAGTATTCTTATGAATAGCATCTAGTTAACTCTGCCACTGAAGGTGAAGGAGGTTATGATTTCACCCAATATATATATATATATATATATATATATATATATATATATATATATATATAATATATTATATTAT
>CM068958.1:75764712-75775158 GCA_035128595.1 Eptatretus atami | reverse complement strand
TCAGCCTGGTACAGCTGCTCAAAGTAACCGGCAAGTGGGCGTTCACCTCGGACTCATCTGTCAAGAGCCTAACACCCTTCGCTCTAACTGCAGTACACTGAGGGATGGACTTGGAGGAACGCAATGGGTGAATTCCCCTGAAAGCAGGATGAGAATCACTTGACCACAGGTGATGCTCTACCCCCTCACAGATTCCTCGCACATAGGCCTCCTTGTCCACCCTCAGCGCACGTACAGTTTTATGCCTCAACTCCCTGAAAAGCTCAGCACTGCCATTAAGCCTGGCCCTGATACTCTGGTCAATGGTATCCAGTGTCCCTTGAGACAAAATTCTTATTCGCTTGATGGTGAGTTCCAAGACATCCACCGGCGACATCAAGGATGGTGTTGTTGAAGGCACTCCACAACTCTTCAAGATTCCCCAAAGCACTCAGACTCCCCTAAATCCCCACTCTGCCTCTTCGTGAACGCTCATCCTTGAGCTTGCCAACATCCAGCCTTGGCTGGGATGGAACCATTCTCCCAGATTTAAGCTGCAACTTCAAAGTTGCTATCACAAACCTGTGGTCAGTATTGAGGAACTGATCACTCCGGTAGACCCTGCAGTTCTGGATCATCCTCCAGCGACCATCAGCGAGCATATGGTCAATCTTTGCCACACCACCAGCGTTGGAACACCAATTCCATTAATGAGCCTGTGGGTGCTGAAATCATGAACCAGCCACTCGAAGTCCATGACTTCTTGCAAAGTCATTGAACTTAGTGCTATTCTGGTTTACAGTTCCAAATTATGGGGACTAACACATGCCTCATAACAATCCCTATCAGTTCCCATTGATGCATTGAAATCCCCCAAGACAAGAAGACTATCTCTCCTGGGGCACTGATCAACTATAGACTCAAGCATGGCAGAGAATGCGTCCTTCACAATGAGATCACTCACCTCAGTCGGAGCATATTCAGAGACCAAATAAATTATACCCAAGGAGTGACAAATCCTTCATCTCATAATATACTCGTTGACCGGTGTTACCTCAAATACCATTGGAATCAGCTTAATGGACATAGCTGCAGCAACTTATTTGGCATGGTAACCATCAGAGCGACCAGACCACCAAAAGGTGTAACCACCCGCCATGATTTCACCACTATCCGGTCTCCGAACCCCAGAGAGTGCTGCAATATGGATGTTCAAATGCTGAAGCTCAGATGATAACAGAGACAGGTGATCATCTTCTCTTCGGGATGGGACAATTCCAGTCACCCATCCAAAGGGACCGCCTCAGGTTAACCCAAGGAGATCGCCTTCTGTTGGACACCTCAACACCACCCTGACACACACAACTGCAATCTGATCCAGTAAGGTTACCCCATGGTTTTCCTCCCATCATGAAAGAGTGGTGTTCCGATGGATTTGCCCCAATCCCTTCATCCGGTGAGCTGCCCTGCGTTGGGCAGCTGCACAAGAGGTACTTCCACAGAGTGGATTTTCAATTTTCTTTGCGTTTTTCTTGTGTTTTGTGGAGTGAAGGGTTTTACGGTGGCCGGAGTGCAAATCCTGCCACCAACCTCCTCACAAAAGTAACCCAACTGCAGGACGACGTCCACAGACACAGTTGGGCACTAGATATGGATGGCCGTTGGCTCACAAAGAGCTCCTCCGCCCTTTGACAGGTTTTGTTTTTAATCCTGCTGGGTGTCCATATCATGCACCCTCCTCACCAGAAAACCTGGTGGGGGAGTCCGTTTAGTTTCCAACAACCCGACCATAAAACAGGTCAGTGTGGGTTTACGTGATGCCTGTAGCAAGTCACACGATCTGATCTGACCTGACGATGATCTGGGGGAGGGGGGGGTAACATAGGCTATGTAGCCATGGCCTCACGTGGAGGTGTGGAGGGCAGGAGGTGGCTTAAATTCTCTATGCAAATTTGTACCATGTAACGCCTCCTGGTGGTGGCAGAGGTTATTACAATTTACTTTTTTACCTGAGCACCAATGATGTTTAAACACTCTTTGCATGGGTAAATTTGTCCTCTTTCCCTTGACCCCTCTCCCCCCCCCCAAAAATGGGAGGGCCTGTCAAAGCCTGTCATCATGTGTGAGACATTTTTAGCGGGAAGGGATATCAGGACGAACGGGGGGCAAAAGGGGGGGAGCAGGATGCAAGGTCGGGGAGGGGGGTGGGGGTTATGGGGTTAAAGCACAATATGCATGGGTAAATTTGTCTTCCTTTCCTTCTCCTCACCCAAAATTTTTGGTATGCATGATGACTAATTGGTCTGCCAGTGAAGCGATGGGTAGGCTTTGCTGGTATCCTTATAAATTAAATTTGAGGGTTCAGGACATTAAAATATCATGATAACTGTACACTTTTTGTTACCTGCCCCTCCGACATGGTCAGAGATAGGGAACATTAAAATGAGCTCCATCCGACTGACCGATTGATCCTCTGTCCATGTACTTTTGTATATGTGATATTTCAAAAACCATTGATCATTTCGCTTTCATATTGCAGTTGTCTATTCCTCATGACATTATGTCAACCCGATTAGATCACGGCTGTGATTGGCTGAATTTTGTTGCCATGGCAACCATCTCGGTAACTTGGCTTGTTTATACTATGTTTAAAAACACCGTTGAACATTTCGCTTCATATTATACAGATCTATTCCTCATACCACCCAAAAGGCAGGGGACCTCGAGTATCAGCTCCTTGTTTTATTGACAATACATTTGGAGCGTAACACGGAGTTGCAGTGAAAGAGGTAAGGTAAATTACCTTAATTTCGCAATTACTTGTCCTTGTGCTTGCAGAGCATTAACTTTTGTGTTTTAGTGGTAGAAGTATTGACGGTTTCCTCTTCCCTCCCTTCCACCTCTCGACGAGGACATATTTGGCTGTATTTTATATTATTGCAACAACGACTGACTATATTTTTCCAAATAAGTTGTTTTGTTATAAAAGGTGTTTTAACAGTCAGGAATCAAAGGAAATATTTTTAATTTTTATTTTTTTTTGAGATGATGCTCTTGAGGTCCACATGATGTTGTAGACCGATAGTAATCCTCATTTAACGCCACTTGACTTTTTTTCTTCGGAGACACCCGAAATCAGTGGTTTATACCTCGGGATCACAAACGAATGTAGATTTGAACAATGAAATCAGAAACGAATGTGATAAAATTGATGTGTCAAAGTTAAGAAAAGTTTAATAAAAAAAAAACACAAACAAGAATTGATATGTGTGTGCATGTCAATTCAGCATGCCACAGATCCCAGGAGCTTTACCCCATTCCAACCGGTTCACCATAGCCTGTGTTTCCACAAACGAAGGAGGATCACAATTGATTGGAGGGTCAGCAATAGGGATTTCTCTCTTTCAGCAATAGGGATTTTCTGATTTCATTCTTTGCACATCAGCATGTGCAAACAATGGATAACTACCAAATGACACTCCCTCGCTGGTTGGGAACCGCCCCACGAATTAATTAATCAATCAGTTAATGAATAATTCAAACAAACATTTAATAACGGATGCTCGAGTCCCTGGCAACAACAGGCATGTGGAGTGAATGTTTCCAAAACTTGGCAGAGTGCAAATGAAAAAGTACAAGTTCATGAAACTGCAACTATGCAAAGAAACTAGAGAGTTCATAGAACACCTTACCCCACGAAGCCTTGATAAGCAAGGACATGGACGGGGTCACGAGTAGGAAATTTGATTGGTCATCATGATGTAAAATGCTGCAATATTTTGTCCAAGTACTGCGAAACGGTAGGTTTTTGAAAGTGCCAAAAAGGCGATTTGTGTTCTCCACCGTTCTAGTAGACAATTAAACTGAAATAAAATAAAGATTTTGAAGGTTTCAAGAAAATATTTGTTGGAAGTTTACTGTTGTCGAAACAGCGTCTCTTATACCACCCTATCCAACGCGTTATGTTAGTTATTAGTGCCTGTTGTTTGTGTCCTTTATGATAGCCTTAAAAACAGTAAGTTTGCTGTTTGGAATGATTTTCAATTTTGTTTGACTGCCAGGCAGACAGAGTAAAAAAAAGATTATCTCACTCCTCTCTTCACATGTGCAATCAGGACAAATTCAGAGCCAATGTACTGCTAAATTACAGGTTTGATTTCTGACTAATGTTCCGATTCATGTTCAAAATATAACATTCAATTGAAATCACGTAGTTCCTCGATCATAAACTGACGTTTGTCGACAGACAGACAGACAGACAGACAGACAAAGTGAACCAATTGCTTAACCCCTCTTTTTGTTTCACATGTGCAGTGTAAAGACGATTTCTCACACCTGACGGAGTCTTCTTTTACTTTCATATGCAGCACAAGGCTGTGGGGTTGCATCATTGATTGAGGACACGTCGATGCCGCTGATGCAGTGCCCTCTGTAGGTTATGGCAGGAGGTTGTAACTTGTTCATGGTGCCGGCGATAGCTGACATACTCTTCAGGAATGATACCATGGGATATTTAATTTCCACCAACGCTTGCTAGCACATGGGACACCCAGCAATCCATCCGAAGGATACATTTATGGATCACCTTACCTGTGAAACACCAGGATGACAGTTTATAGCTGGGCCGAGATTCGAACCCAGACTAGACAGCTTAGTGGCGAGTGTGCGTACCTCTATGGTCTAGGCCATCCTGCCAGACCATCGATGGAGTGATACTGCTATTTTGGATGGCATTGAATTTGTGTCTGCACAGGCACGGGACGGCTAATTAAAAATGCTTTTCCTGTGCAGTCATAACCTCGACTGTTCTGCGGAGAGCAGAGCTGACTTATCGAAAAGAACCATTTCTGATACGTGATGAGGGCGTTCATCAAGTGGTCTTTTAAACAAAGTTGTTTCTCGACTCATGGACCACATGAAAGAATGACAATATTGAATAAATCTTTGACCAGTCTGAAAAAATTAATGTTTCTTGAATATTGGTTCAATTTTAAATATTGTGCAGTATTTGTTTTAAAAAATCAGCTATTTGGTTGTTTAATATTACTTTATGAGTGGTGCTCTGCCCGAAGGCCGGTTCAATGGTGCCAATGCAGCCACGAGGCAAAAATAAGTACACTCGGTGGTTTGCATTCACATTCCCAGCGATAGTTCAGGAATTTGGAATACAGGGCATCAGCAGCAACTTGTCTACTCTTCATGAGACATCGTGGCATTTTAACCTTAATCCTACCAAGATATTTTACCACCTAATCTTACCAACTGGACTCTCTTCGGACCCCAACTCAAAACCACTCAATTTCATTCAATCTGCTGAAGTTTCACATCAATGAGGAAATATAATTATTTTGATTGGATGATGTTATAATGATAAAGCAAACAACTATAAGAATAAAAATATAAGAATTGGAAGATTTGCAAGATACAAATACCATGTGAAGTAATCGTATATGCAAAAAAAATGAACGAAAACTTCTGGGGTCTTTTTGGACCCCAGAAAGGATTCGCTTGTAACGCTGTGCAAGGTGAGATCTTTAAAAAATCATAAATATTTATGACAGACACATATAGGTAAACAAACTAAGAAAATACACTGTTAAACTAATGTTGAAATAACATCAAAATGTCGGCCTGAGATCCCAAAAGACCCCTGTTGGTAGGACTGGGGTTAAACGTCCATCAGCTAATACGAGCAGACAGGATACTCAGCTTAAATCCATCTGAAAGACGGCACACTTTGTGATGCCACGCACTGCATGTGAAGCACCAATCCAAGTTTATAGTCAGGTCAGGGATCGAAGCCATCAGACTAGACAGCTTAGATGTAAATGCACGACCTCGATCTACACCATATCAATATCAGCTTTGTGCTGTGCAGTAAGGAATAAAAATGTGTTCATTTGAAACACTGATCGATGCTAAGTGGAGATAACAGGATCGCAAATGAAACACCTGTACAAGATAAACGGTATGTCGTCCTGGTAACTGTTTGTTACGTCATTTATATTGCTAGTCGTGAGTTCGGCAAATTATAAAATGTGTGACATTGCTCCAAGGGAGCCGGTTGAAGTATAAATTGAATCCTCCTGACTCAGAGGCGCACCGTTGCGCACACCGTGACTGTTTTCCATTCATCAACGAGAACAAAGGAGAACAAAGGAGAACTCGAAAGCTGTGTAATATTGTACGTCGAATGGGAGTATGCTAAAACATGTTGTGCCCATCTGCAACTGTTGCTTTCTCCCTGACATCCCGCTCTGCCTGTGATCCCCCGCGCGTGCCATTAGATCCTCTTCTCCACTCATCTATAAGCAATGAGCAGTTTGCACGAGCGTAAACATGATTATGTAAACTCTACATGAGGAAAGGAGAAATACTTTATCTTGGACAACTTGCGTGCAGCTCCAAATTTTACATTACGAACCGTCGCTACACCTGCGTACGCAGCTGACTCTGAGCAGACTGTTGAATTCCTTTTGTATTCCCAGGTAGTCGTCAGGTGAGTGAAACATTGGCTGCCAAGGCCTCACGGGGATCAAGCTCGCTGACCTTTTCCTGCAAGCTCACGTCAAGCTTGGGAAACATCACACGGGCTACCAAAGCCGAAACCTGGGGTATACATGAGCCTGCTATAGCTTTGAGCTTTGGAGTGGGGGGGAGGTCTAGTCCGTTTAGTGCTGAGCAGTCAACCAGACTTTCAGCACATGGCTATCCATCAACCAAAGCAGCTATGCAACTCTCAACTGAATCCATCCAACTGGATCGTAGCCAGCATTCTGTAATGTGATGCCCTACAGCCTTGTTTTCCACAGAACATTTGGACAGGTCATACAGTTCGACAGAGCGTGAACATGGCCTGAAGGCAACAGCACGATGGTCTCAGCTCTGTGGATCTCGTTCAGCCTCCAGACTTCTTGCTAATGGTGAGATTCACCATTGTGCATACCCCAAATTGTGTAAATTATCTGTCATCCACCCCCATTATCAAGTTGTCATCTTGGTAAGTACAAACGTCATGGAGGCCTTAAAGATAATTATCCATTGCTTTAGGAAGATAGATGATGCTGAAGAAATTCCGAATGGGAGATGGGGGTATCTAGAGTCCCTGTGGAATATTTACCATTGTGTACTTACAGTTGTCCTCATCCAGCAACATCTGAAACATTATCCTTCCCTTGTGCAAAGGACTTACCTTGCATAGCTTATATTAGCTCCTTTATGGAACTTTCTTGGGCTGGAAGGGCAGGAAGTTAATTATAAAGATTAGAGCAACCTGGGGATAATTGATTAGGGGAGAGCTGATTGGTTGTTCCCTCCGATGACGGGTGAGAGACATTGTTGGGTGTTGATATTTTTATGATAACTGATATTGGCATTGCATGATGTATGTTTGGGAGCCTTAGAGGTGTGTGTTTCTGTACACATTGTCGCAGATGTCTCACCAATAAGTGATGAAACCAGTCAGGTGGCTGCTGAGGGTATGTTACATGAGGATTCTCATGTATGTGCTACTCATGAAGGTCTGCAGCATAGACGAACCCAGGTAGAGTTTTAAAAACCAAAGGCTTAACTTGTGTAGCTTTTTTGCTGGAAGAGGGGTGTATATTATATATACTGTATATATATATATGTATAATATAAAGCTCTTTCTAACCACTGATTCACTGACTGACTGACTGACTCACTCACTGATATTAAAATTCGGTATCTTCTGTGTGATGTAGAAAGCTGAAACTTTGCGTGCCAATGGAAATCAACGGCAATACACTGGGAAAATCACAGAACCATCAGAAAACATTGGTAAAAGAAAATATAAATAAGTGAAAATTAATAAATGAAAAAGAAGAATGAAAAAAATACAGGTGAGCGACTTGAGACGATGGGGAAGCACAATAATTTTGAGTGCCGATGGACATCAAAGCCAATACACCGGGGGAAATCACAGAACTGTTGGAAAGCATCTGTAAATGAAAATATAAATAAATGAAAATAAATAAATGAAAACAATTGAAAAAGGAAATGCAGGTGAGCAACCCGAGACAATGGGAAAGCACAGTAATTTTGAGTGCCGAAGGAGATCGAAGCCATTCCACTGGGAGAAAATCACAGAACCATCTGAAAGCATCCAAAATTTAAAATTTAAATAAATGAAAAACAAAGAAAATAAATAAACGAAAAATCAAATGCAGGTGAGTGACTCAAGACAATGGGGAAGCACGGTTCATTATTGCTTACAATGTGTAAGCATAACCTACGAGTAAAATATAAAAAGCTCATTCTAACCACTAACTCACTGACTGACTGATATTAAAGTTTATTACCTTACGGGTGATGGGGAAAGCTGAAGTTTCGCGTGTCAATGGACAAGGAAGCCATTACACTGATAAAAATCACAGAACCATCGTAAACCATCCTTGAATGAAAAAATAAATAAATGAAAAAAAAAATGATAAAATGCAGGTGAGTGACCCGAGACAATGGGGAAGCACGCTGACTTTGCGTGCCGATAAGCTTATACATTGGGATATCGAAGCTGATACACTGGGAAAATCACAGAACGATTGGAAAGCATCCATAAATGAAAATATGAATGAAGGAAAAATATAAATGGGAAAAAAAACGAAAAAAATAAGTGCAAATGAGCGACCCGAGACAATGGCGAATTTACCGTTCGTTATTGCTTACAATGTGTCAGCATACCCCGCTAACATATATATATATATATATATACTTTTTTATATAATAATATATATATATACTTTTTTATATAATATATATATACTTTTATATAATATAATATATATATTTTTTATATAATATATATAATACTTGTATATATACAGTATATACATACTTTTTATATAATATATATAAATATATATATATTATATATGTATGTATATATATATATATATGTATATACAGTATATACACACACACACACACACACACACACACACACACACACACACACAACACACACACACACACACACACACACAGTGATGGTTACCCAGGAGAATGTCCATAAACATGGATTTCCTGCCCATTGTACAGGGGATGGGGGAAAAATGTGTTTCGTGGGTTTAGCTAAGCCTTTCCCCTTCTAGTAATTTCCCCACTTTCCATCTATCTCTCGATCCATCTTTTGCTCCATCAATCCATCTTTTGACTCATCTATCAATCTTCCAATCTATCAATCCATCCACCCACCGTGTGTTTCCATTCCTCGTCATTTCACTCCGGAACCTATATTTTCCGCGCCGCTTCATAATTGCCTTTATAACCCCGTACCGATTACAGAACCTTTATAATCTAAAGTACTATAATTCCATCCACAAAATCCCTTCAAATTCCTCCCGTTGCCCCATCCTACCTTCACTCTGAATTTTTCTCACAGTTCGACTCACATTCCACTCATAACCACAGCTCAGTGGAGGCACAGAGAAGGAAGACCAATAGCAAAGAACAAAGAAACTGCAAGTTGGAGTGCAATTCCTTGGGAGCTGTTGGCGGAGTTTGTCATGCTCTCGTTGGAGGCAGTTGTGAGTTACAGCCAATGGGGATGTTACAGTTACGGCCACAAACTCTGCCCTTTCATGAACCTGCCCGGCCCGGGAAGCTTAAAAGACCAGACCCGAGAACTGTTCAGTGCTGTTGGAATACGCTGAGGACCACATCAAGAGGGAAGCTGCCTGCCCTGTTTGTGCTGGGACAAGCTATGCTGTCACCAGGATAAGCTGTGCTGGAATATTGCTCCCTGCTTTTGAGCTTTACTTCAAAACGAACACATGGGAGTTTTGAGATGACTGCATCACTCCAAAGCTCTGGAGATCGCCCACCGCCTCTCCGCAGTTGGACCCAGGCATCTGCTCCCAACATCTGTGTGTCACCGGCACTGTGTGCGCCTTTATCGTTTCGGGCACGTCCATCATTGGTGAGGCACCAAGCCCCTCCTCTCTCACTCACCATTGACCTGAAGGCCAGTTTGATGAGTGGAGTACCGCCAATTTCCCACTTGTCACCTAGGTGGTCTCTCCTCCCTCTCAGACAGGAGCAAAGCTGCTTTCACGCCGAAACTGCAGGCCCATGGCCTACCCAAACATTAAAAAGGACATTTAAGACAGGGTAGAACATTAAATAAAATGTTGAAAGTGAAGGTGTTTTTTATACACAGACACTAGGATAGGTGGTATACGTCGCCTGTCTCGACATATGAGTGACGCATTTCAAATATCACAATTAATTACCCCACACTTACTCTCGGCGTTCATTAAGGAAATAACCACTCTATAATAAGTATTATTAACCTTCTCGGAGTCTCGGATCCATTTCCACAACAATATTACAAACCATTTAGCAAAACGATGTCATCTACTCTTTTAGTTTGCACAAGGAGAGATATGGGGGTAAATATTATGATTGTTCATAATAGCTCAGAATTGCATACACGTCTTTGAGCTGTCT
>CM068958.1:75749276-75764701 GCA_035128595.1 Eptatretus atami | reverse complement strand
CAGGGTTAGATTCCCAACCTAGCTAAAGAAATGTTGGACTGCTACTTCACAGGGAAGGGGATTTGTTTCCTCTCATTGGCTGGTGCACAATCCCACTGTTTTTCAACGGAGATTAGGAGCGTTACAAACAGCATCCTGGTCAATTTCCTGCCAAAACCGACAGGAAACACCATCAGTAGTACTGATGCACCCACAGAGATGATGCAACCAACAGCCATGTGCTGCATATGCTCGGATCAAATTATTAATTTTGAGCACTGTTCAAACAGGCCCAGATGGCTCTAATTGTGTGCGTTCAACCCAAGATAAATTGTGAAGGATAATAAGATGAGATTATTGAAATAAAATGATGTTTAATGGTCACTCTTTAGAAGTCGTTTAAATCAAACGTTTTACGAGAGCATCAATTAAAATGTAAAAAAAAAACACAACGCAACCACATTGTTTTTGAGTTTCATTAGAAAGTATGGCACTGCCATTGGAGCGTTAAACTACAGGCACAGGCAGTCACGGGACAGGGAGCTAAAAAGGAAGAGATAAAGTAAATAATTAAGGTTGCACAAAGACATCGGGTTGAGCACAAATTGGCTTTGAGAGATTCAAATAAAAAAATAGGAATGGATGAGTTCAGACAGAAACTAGAGGGGGAGCACTCGGTAGAGTGCAAAACCTCCGCCGCCAATACTGCTGGGTCACTTAAGTGAACCTGATATCCTATTCATTGTAGGTCAAAACGGATCAGACTCTACTGAACCACGATTGAATAAACTAAACTAGATCGACGCGCATGTAGAAATGCCAGAAAAATAAAATCGAAATTTTTTTGAAAAAAAATGTGCAAAATTTGTTGTTTTTTTCTCTAAGAAATTTTTTTTGGGGGGGGGGGGTTGGAAATCATTTAAAACATGTAGAAATGCAAAAAAAATTCAAATAATATTTTTTTAAATGGCCGCCATAGCGGCCATATTGGACTTTGGACCAAGTCCAAAATCTAATGGCATGATCCTCGGACCATACCTAATCCCCCCCACCAAGTTTCGTCGAAATCCGTCCAGGAGTTTTTCCGTAATACTGTTCACAAACAAACAAACAAACAAACAAACAGACAGGGTGAAAACAGTAACCTCCTCCATCTTAGATGGCGGAGGTTTTAATGATCCCACAAGCATGAGGCATGGCATATAAAAATACAAATGATGAGAAACCTTTCATGACAGTCTTTGTGATTATGTGAATCCTCATGACTGGGTTGTCAGATAGGTAAATATCAGAGAAAGCAGTGGCATGCAACACCCCATAATGGACAGTATAATACCAACATGGCAAAAGCAAATTGTCTGCAGTAGGGAAGTAGTAAGCATTGTGCATCAAGCTGATCTCAGTAGGCAATGATAATGTCCAGAGTTTAAAACTCTAAGGAATAGAAAGTTAGACATGTGACTCGCAGGATGGTGGATCAATTGATACTCAAAATGGCACTTATCAGTCCCTCACAGCACGTACAAGGTATCTTAACTTTGATAGCAGGTATAAATTTCGAGGATACCTTTAGATGACTTCTTCCTTTGGAGATTAGGCTGCCTGAGGTATGGTTAGCTCATGTTATAGCTGGTTGTGCCTCATGACTAACACGAGCGAGAATTGCTTTGCAATACGTCCCCTCCCGATGTGACATTTTCTAAGTCCAAAAATGATATAACTCTGTGAAAAATTGACAAAACACTCTGAAACTCGAACTTTTTCTGTAGCTTATCATATTAAAGCCATGTACCAAGTTTCAGTTAAACATGTTAAAGGGTGTGGGAAAAAGTCTGAAAAACCACAGGTGGAATAGATGGACAGATGGATGGACAGTTGGACAGCAACCCTCTGGTGAAACCGGTCGTGGACTAATTAATACCAAGACTAAAAACTCTCAGGTTGAGGCTACAACTCTGCATGTGTGGTTCTTTGCCAGGTGGATTTTCTGTTAATAGTTGATACTCGACATTAAAACGAGGAAGAATGAGTACATCACCACAAGGAGGGCACTCAACCTTGATATTGTTGTAGTATTCGCGCCCGCCCGGCATGCGAACGACCGCGTTTCACCAATAGCAGCCGGTTCACCCACCGAACGGACAATCCAGTCGATGACTTTCTGCAATGGCGTCAGAAACCAGTCACGGATGGGTTTTCAATCCCACCACAACCTGTCCGCACTCTACCCGCGCTACAGGGTCCGATCACCAAATCTTCGATTTACCTAATTATTCGCGCAGGGAGGTTACCGAGAGGTTGTACCTCAACGGGACCGCTTGGAAACGAGCGCTTAAGCAGCCCGCTTCCTTTTGGGATACGAGCGGGGTAATATCGCGCAGTCCCGTTGGACCCGATCACTTTACCGGCTATTTAAAAACCAACTATATTCCGAGTGCAAGATGGGGCAGTTCAATGAGGGAATGGACGCAACGAACAGGTTTACATTTAAACCAGCACATTATTTACTCTACGTATGCAGGAACAATAATGCAGTCATTCAAAAACACCAACATGCACGTATACAGAACAAGCAATGATGCGGCACGGCACGTGGGCAAGACAAAGCGCACAACCGTCTATAAGTAATTATTAATGTACAGTCACTTACACAGTTTTACTTACGGGACTCGGCGCCACAAACATCATTCGAAAGAAAGCAGGAAAAAAGACCCCATCAAAGGCAATGGGTCAGACTGGACCTCTGGGTCTTTATGGCGTGGGACTTGGCAGACCGAACGAGTCCCACGAGACCGTTGCAGGTTACCTGCACCTCGTGGTGTCTGGCTTGGGCGACCCGCGACGTCCCGTCCCCACAGCAGCTAGCGTAGCCGCGGTCGAGCTCGGGCCTTCCGTGTGGCAGGCGAGCTCTCTCCGGCTCTCTCCACACGAACGCGCTTGGGCGACCCGCGATGCTCCTTCCCCACGGCAGCTAGCGTAGCGCGGTCGAGCTGGGCCTTGCCAAGCGGCCGGGTGATTCGGTCTCAGTCGGCAACTCGTTTGAGAGAACGAACGGGTCTTTGCTCTCTTAGAGTTGATGCTCTGTAAGAACCCGTCCGTCCCTCAGTGATGCTCGAACTGCGCCGAAGCCCGATCACCTCGACCGCCTGTCGCTGGCTGGCGAGCTCTCTCCGGCTCTCTCCACACGAACGCGCGGTTTGCGCGGACACAGCAGGCAAGGCTGCGCCTCCAGCTCGCGTCTCCTTCGCGACGCCCGGACTCCCACCGACTGCAAGCTCAAACTCGACTCCGCCACGAGCCCAGACTCCACGCAGCTCCTTGGCTTCTGTCCTCCCGACTCCCCGACCTCTTCAGACTGACTCAGGCCGACCGATCAACTCGACTCGACCCAACTCGAACGCGAGCTTGCGCTTTGCTCGTCCTTTTATAGGGCTGGTGAGACGCGGTTTGGCCTCCGATCCTCGACCTCTGACCTCTGCGCGGAGAAGCGGACGTGCGCGAGATCACCAAGCTTGATCCGACGAGCAAACGTCCCGCGTCGGCCTGCAGCGACGCCGCTCGATGCGGACTCGCCGCGGCTGGGCAAAGATGGCGTCGTTTCGGAGACGAAGGTGAGGGATGTTTGTGGTGTGGAGATGTTGTAGACCATGGGCCAATAGTCGAACCATCCCCCCCCTGGGGATTTTTGCAGACTATCATTTTTGAATAGCTGTTATATGTCTTTTTGAAATCTGCTTGTCTGCAAGCAGAATTTTGGTGGAATAAAAGTATAGGCTATGTTAACTGTACCTTGCTGACGCAATTTTGATATTTTAGGAATGGGGGGGGGGGGTGGGTAGATTTTGCTATTTTCTTGTGTACTTTTGAGTGAATCCTGCTGAATTTCACCTTGCTGTATTTAGAAAAGCTGTTCTTTATAAAAAACATGAAGAAAATAAAATTGACCCAAAGATCAATGACGTCACAGTGACGTCATAACAGAAAATGATATTTTGAGCATTTTTCTCCAATCATCTCCGACATGTTGATTATTACTAAGCAGAATTAATTCAGATGCTCTCATTATCACACGGATATGAATATCAATCACTTGTCATATTATCAATTAACCATCGCTATAAATTGAACTGAAATCAAATTGAAATGATACGTTTTATTTTGCATGTGCCAATATTCGTTTCCAATTACAAATCTCAGCATAGTGGACAAACATCAAGGATTATTGAAGCATACTTGATAAACAATAAATCCACCAATATATATATGTTGTCCAGGTTCTCTAAAGCTATCAAGAACAATTTAAACTTGTGACATTGGTATATTTACAATGGTACAGTAGAGTCTAACAACTAACAACCGTTCATGTGGTGAAACTCGTGGCAGTGTTTCTATAAGTTCCAATGTACTTGGCTATATAATAACGGACTAGCACGAAGGCAACAATGGAAATTATCATCTTGTATCTTCAAAACTCTCAACTTCTGGAAGGTCCTCTTCCTCTTCATCCTCATCTTCCGGTTCATCGTACAAATCCACAAGCTTTTCGCATCAAATCCCTCCGTCCACTGGAAATCCAATTCGCCATCTACTATGCACCAACCGTGCCCATCTGGCGTTGTACATCTGGCATAGCCTGGTCTGCCCTGCCACAGACCAGTGCTTGGTAATTAGCCCTCTGTATGTGCATCCGCAGTGATGCCCGGCATGGAGGTAGTATGCTCAAGTCAACTCCATTGTAACTGGTCAACAATGATCCAGATTTTGGCTTGAACCTCTCCAAGAACTGCTCGGTACGTAGCTTGTTGATATCAGATGATGTTGACTTCTTCCTGTACAACAAACATGTGAAGTGCTCTAACGTCTGAAAAGAGTATCACTCACATCAGGTGAACTTCCTAATGAGAGGAACGTAGCCAAGAAATCCGGATGATTTTAAGAGTCTTCAAAGGAAGCAGCTTCCCCTTTCGTACGAATGAACTCTTGTCGCACCCAGAAAATGCATGCAAGCTGGTAGTGCTGAACAGATATCTTTTCCAGCTTCTGCGATTACACGATGAACGTCAATCATCCGTCGTTTGTTGCCGACTCCTGTGTCAAATAACACTCGCTGTTGAATATCTTCGCAAATTTCAGCAGCAACAAGAATACATCTGTGTTGGTGATCTAATTACAATTGTGGACTCAGATGAGGAATGTGAAGCCACATGTAGGCAGTGCAGAATCACCTTGTGTCTGCTTCCTCTTGAGTCGAATGTAGCTCCTCCACATCTTCTGATTCATAGTTTTACATCTGAGCTGTGATGGATGTGCAGTCTCTCTCACAGACAAACAGATTCTTCTTTCGACCAGTTTTGCAGAGTACTTTGGCGTTTTCCATTCCAGCAGAAGCAGTTTGGTAAGTTGTGTTTTATTCTTTCAGTTAGCAGAACTTCTTCCAGTCACGTGGGATCTTCGTAAGCGGACTCTTGATTAAGTGCGTTGACGATGCTCCTCTATGTTCTCTCTCTGCTTCTTTGATCGACATGTCTCTGTAAGTATCAGTCACGAAGTCTATCCGTCGTACTTTAGGAAGTTGTGCGAACAAACTTTCAGCCAGCTCACCAAATGTTTCTGGGATGGAAACTTGTGTCTGTAGTAGGGCATTTCCATCGATTATGTAACTCATGCTTTCTTGGTCGGTCGCTGTACACAGTTAGCATGTCCTCCAGGGTATGCATTAGCTTGGCCTTGTCTGTTTTCGTTGGGGTCCTGTAGCTGTTGCTAGAGCCCATGGAATGGCCCCAATGGATAACTGAGGACCTTTTCCATGCTTATGTTGTATTTAAGAGCCAGCAATATCAATTGGCCAAACACATTCCGTTGGCAACAACATTCTTAGTTTTTTTGTCTGTCCCTGTAACTTTAACTGACTTTGCTAGTGACGCAAATGTTTTGAGTTTCTGTTTCTTGATTGGTTCGTGGAAACTCTTTTCTTTCTTGATTAGCCTTTCTTTTACAAATGCTTCGTGTATATCTTCCCACGATTGTCCGCTGATAGAAGATCCTGCTCAACTTCGGGTGGAGCTGGTACTCCTGATGACAGACAATAGAGGACATCTTTATCCTAGACATCGAAAGGGTTAATGAAGCTTGTGATGGCATCAACAACCTTGCGAACATCGGTTTCACTGCGGAGTATTTGTGAGGTCCTTATATCCTTGTGTGTTGAACATCCTTGACTCTCCATTCCTGTCAGTTCCATGGTGGCTTGGACATAACCTGCCCACGAGTGTCTTGTCATACACCATCTGTAGTAAGCGAATAGTTTCTGCTGAATCCAATAATTCCCCATGAGATTTTGCATGTCGATTGATGGTTTGTTCAATGGTAAGATCAACTGCATTTCTCGATGACTGTACCTCGGATCGTTTCACACTGAATCCATTTAACCGCAAAAGCTCTTGAGCTCCAGGATGGGAACTGGGGAGTTTAGGAGAGTCAGCATGTATACCGTTGTATATCTTGCATAATTTGGTCGGTCATAGCTGAAAAACATGCGACACAGGTTTTGCAGACACCACAGATGAAGATCCAAATTGTTCTCTTGTTGCTCTGAGAAACATCAAGACCAGCCATACTTTATCCATATAATCCAACCAAAACTGAGCGGTTTTCCCCATTCTCCCTTGCGAAACTTTTCCGTGAAACTGTTGTAGAGCATCAGCAGCCGTGTGCAGCTATTGTTAGCCAGAGTTTCCAATAGATTCTCCTTACTTGGAATGAGTGATAAGCGTTGCAGGAGGCTCTTGTTTCGTCTCCAATAATCTGCCCCTCTGATGTCTCGAAAGCCCTCAACAACAGGCGCTCTAAGGCTTCAAGTGTTAGCCGTGAACACGCAATGCTCTGTTGTAATGTTTACCGGACATCACTTGTTAATGGACCCACTGGCGCAGATTCCAGCTTCCACTACTATTTCCTCAAAGCCACTGGACTGAAGCCGTTTTCCAAGAGCACCAAGATATGCACAGGTAGTGTGAAAAACACCCATCCTGACAATACGTCTTCAAACAAACGGTTATTCTGCCATACAAGAGCATATGCTTTTTTTGCCACCGCCAGATCAAACGTCACAATTGTGTAGTGCTGGCCCACTTCTCTGGATGCTGCCTGGGAAAGTTTCAGGAGGTGTTGGACAGTGGCATTCTCAGTAACCGGGGCATTCACGGGAGCCATGTAGTCAACTGTGGATAACACATCCTTGTCATCTTTGCTCTTCGCTGTCATGGTTACCCAACCAGCCCATCCAGTACCATCTGGGTCACGTTCTGCAGCAGTGCCCTGCAAAATACCCACACTGTATCCGACCATTGGGCCCAAGTTTCTGTGTCTGTTTGTGGGGCATCACTGATGGATACTACAAGGGATGGTTCAGTCTTGGTATTGACAAAACATGGCTCTATCTCTTGAGGATTGTAAACCACTGAGCGCTGCTTGTTCTTGAGAACGGGAACTTGAATGCAAGAGTGGTTGCTGCAAGATTTACAAGAACCTCCTGGATCATTATCCCATGGGCCGTTGTTGTTGTGCCAGTACCCGAAGGTGTTTCTTCGGTCAGGTCAAAATTGTCCCAGCATAGATGACTAACAACATTTCCGGCTGGCTGAATTGAAGGTGGAATAACCCTTCTCTCTCCACTATGCTCTTACACATGGCCGTTTCCAGTTCCAGCAAACGAGAGTAGGAAACACAGTGTCCATATCGATTCAATAGAGTGACTATTTCAGCACTACCAGTCAAATGCCTTAGTGTCATACCCAGAAGAAGGTGTTTGGGCATTGTCCATTGCCCTCTTGTCAAAGCTTGGCAAATATCTTCAGCAAAGGAATCAACCAATCTGCTTCTTTTCGTCGACGCATCTGCAAATTTTTTCCAGTAATCACCCAGGAGAGAAAATCTTGCAATTGAGTAGGTGGGTGGATAATTCCACTAAGTAAGAAGCTCGGTGAAGGTGGCCAAGGCATCTCTGTGGATTCTTCTTTGGAGCCAAGAATAAGTCTTCTTAGGAGTAGTGCTGCTTCTTCAAGCGGTTTCAGGTCGATGCAGCAACCTCAAATGCAGACTCGATGGCCTGACCTTTTGGAATTCCGTCGAATACACAAGTCACTCCTGTAATTAGGTTGCCAAAACTGGATTTTGCTTCCAAATTTCTTTGTCAACTTTGCTTTTATCTTGTCAGTTTTGTAATTGACATTGTAAAATTCGGGCTATTGCTCAACATAAACTGCAAATACGGTCCTTGAGCATTGTAACTCTTTCAACGTTAGCCCCATGGATAATGCTGTTCTCAACATATTGGCAGACATGCTCAAATGCAGCTGCATGAGCATTCTGTTGTTCCACGACAGAAGTGTCTACATCAGTTTTTTCATGCCGATCATCTGTGCGTGTATAATGCTTACGACACGACGGATGGTAGTGTGCCTCACGGGCGATTAAATCAACATCTTGTACTTTTGCCAATATATTGGCATCTTTCATTTTCTCAGCGGCTGCTTTGATTGACTCTTCTGCGCAACTTGTAACACACTTCACAAGCCTCTCTTCCTTCCCCTGTACCTTTTTACGTGATCTGTCGCAGAAGAGACATTTGTTCGCAGGAAATAATATTGCAGCCAATTCTGAGGATCTGCGTCTCTTGGCGCTACATGGTACTTCATCGTCTTCAGCAGGACCCTTTCTTTTGAGGAAGCGGGACGTGTTCGTGAAATTTGTATAACACCATCTGTGCGCTCCGTGCACGTTTTTGGAGAAAGTTTTTGGTACCTCCATACAAATATCATCAAGCCTTTCACTGGCATTAGCTCTCTTCTGTCGCAGTTCCACTGTTTCTTCTATCTTCGAGAAACTAACATCTGAAAGTGGTCTAACTTTTTTTATCTGAGGTGTGTTTCACATAGTGTATAATACAGGATAAGCCTTCATGCGAATGTTTGGCTTTAGACCGTGAGCTGGCCTTTAATTTCAAGGTTTTTCATCTGTTTTCTTCTTGTCGGCCATTGAAAAGTCTCATCTAAACTGAAATACAGAAATCAATAAACATCAACATCAATTCAACAATCTTTGAATACTACATGTATGATGGCAGTGAGCTAGTGAACAACAGAAATTATGCATGTTTTAAAGAAAAAACATCCACAAATGATAAATTCCAAAATTAGGTCTAAAAACAGCCTGAAAATGACTTTTTCGGAAATGAGTCACTGTGACGTCACTATAGCGGCCATCTTGGATTTAATTTTGAGATTTTCAGTTAAGACTTGACCCAAAGGTAAAGTATGAGAAATTTCAGCGTCCTAGCCTAAGGGATAGCGAAGATATTTACGGAGCCCAAATTCCTTATTTCAGAATGGGGGGTGGGGTTACTGCGGGGCGTGTCAAGATCACACCCACCACCAATTTTTTTTGCAGACAACCGATTGTGCTAGGGCATGAGTCAGGCTATCTGAAAAACATAGTCTACAAAAATCCCCAGGGGGGGGGGATGGGGGTCTACGGTGGCCCATGGTCTATTGACGGTTGCTGGCGAAGTGGTGAGGATGGCATGGTTTGGTGAGAGGCAGGTGTGGTTGTGGTGGTGGAAGGCGGTTGGTCTGAAGCGGTTGTTGAGAGATGTTGGTGGTGCTGGTGGTGGTTGTTGTAAAGCGGTTTGTGAGAAAGATGTTGGTGGTGGACGTGGTTGGTCCAAAATAACGATAGTAAAGAATAACGGCTAATCAAAAGATCACAGCCCGGTTAACATGAATAGTTCCCTTTAAACAACGGTGGGGAAATCTATCTGACAACGGACTTATCGGCCTAACTGATCTAGGGACCTTTATGTTGTTCTGTCAATTTCCACAGCCGTAACAATATGAAGGATTGCATTCATTTGTTTTTAGGTGGTGGGCTTGACATCTTTGCATCCTGAGTTCAAATCCCACTTGGCTGTTGAATTAATACCAGGTGGGGTCGACTCTGCCTGTCATCCTTCCGATGTCGGCAAAATGAGTGCCAGCTTGCTGGTATCCTGTGTCGGAGTGGCGACCCGTCCAAGATTGTGCCCACTAGCCAAGGAGACTACTTAGGCAGCACCAATGCTCTGCACAGTGTATGATCCCAATTGATGGAATGGATGGATGGATTTATTTGTTTAGTAGCTTTCATTCTTGAGTAAATTATCGTTCGTGTTGCTGGGATTCCATGTTATAATCTCAAATACTTTGCTGATTTGTCATTGTCTTTTACTACCCTTGTGATTCGTAAAAATGTATAATGTCTCCAGAATTCCTTGTCTCGTATGTAATATCTATGCAAGCTCGTAAGTCATAAGCCTTAAGTCACTGGAACAAAAAGTGGTTTCGCATTTTCCAGCCAAAGAACCACTTTTGACATCACACACCATATCACTCTAATGGAACAGAGATAATGTGAAAGGGACGAACGAGAAGAGTTTCAAGCCAGGAAATGGGAACTTGGAATTTGACAACCTGCATGCAATGATGTACTAATTTGAAACGTTACCGTATGATCTTTAATGTGCCCATGAGTGTAAGCAGATGTGACAGGTGGCTCAACGATCCCCCTGAAAGAATGAAAATGCAGCACCATGCCTGCGTAACATTGAAACAGCTTGTAGTTATAGCCGATTACATTGAGAATCAAACCCAATGCTAACAATTCAGAGATGAGGATTACACGACTGAGAATTAGAGCATGAAGAGTGGTTGGAGTTAAGCCACCACAGGGAAAGGAAGACTGTCTGCTGCAGGAGTAAGGAAATGTTGAATGTAACGTAAGGTGGATTTTCCAAGAATGTACAGGTATTGTTGATATTATGCCAGAAACAAAAGAAAATGCACCAGGAATAATTCCACTCACCTATTATGTTATGTCGTCTTGAGTTCCCATTGGTTTGAATCACCTTTCACGTTGATGAGGCAATTTATTTGGAAGCATCCACCTCCCTACATGCCTGTGCATATACAGTGGATGGAGATGGAGAGCTATTATAGTGATGGAATGAATTTGTGAAAAGGGAATGTAGTTTGTTGTGAAAGTAATTGCAGTTACTGTCCATATCAGGTTTAAGCGGAGGAATAATGACCAGATCCTGGATAAAGGAGCCTAGCAATTCAGATATGTTTAACTGGTGGATTCTGGCAAATTAGCACAGTCAAATGGGACATTCTACTGGTTCATGATCTAAACATTCTAAGAGGGCATATAAAGAGCTGGACAGGCTAAAATCAAAGCAAGGTAGATTGCGATTCAACATGTTTCGATTTTCTATGTTTTCCAATAATAGAAAATGAAACGAAAATCCTAAATTTGATTATGGAATGCGTCATACATGTACACAAACATGGGATGGCTCAACAACTGATTAATTATCAAATGAACATTAACTACAATAACTGATAAAAAAAATGTGTAGTCTTGACATACATTTTTCCAGCACCATCCTCCATGTGAAACTCTTAAAATATAGGCTCAAAGCTAACCTTCACTCTCTTGTTTCTTTCTTATCCCGATTGTGGAATGTCCTTCCTCAGTCTGTTTGATCCCACTCTCCCCACAAGAGCTACAAATTGCCAGTGAACCACCACCTCAGTTCAGACTACATCCATAACCACGATCCTTTATCCTCATTATCCTCATTAAGATATTAACCCTCTCCTTACTCTCCTCTCTATCGTCTGCTCCTGTTTATTTTCCTCTCCTGTCTTCTTTACTTCATTACTCTAGCCAGAGGGTATTGTTTTTGTGTCCGTTTGTTTGTCTGTCTGTCTGTCTGCCTGTGTGTCCACACGTAATGTGCTGACATCGGCCACAAAGGCCACCTGGTGGTAGCCAGTTTTACCTGTTATCTTTTTTCAACCGAGTGCCTCCATAAAGTACATACCATCGGAACTTGAGTACGTCTATAAAAGACATACGATGAAATATATTAATCTATACAATAAAACCAAAAGGGTCTGTTTGTCCACCGTATGAACATAACCTTCCGTTGTTTGTCAATGCATCGTCGATGCACCACACAAGCGCACAAACAGACCAGCACACAAACGCCACCCAAATACACCACACAAATCAAGTCCTGACAAGGGTCCACAATATCTGATTGCGCTTTCGAGTTCATCCTGTTGTCGGGTCCACATGTTGTCTCGCTGCCCCATTCCCAGTGTATTGCCTTCCACTCTCTTCCACCTTGTTCATTCATGAGCCGAGATTTTTGGACACAAAAACATTTCCTCTGAAACATCACAAGCGAAAGAGGATAATGCTTTAGGCATCACAGATGTTACACAAAATTGGAAGCAAGCGTCTCTCTGCATTTACCGAGTATTATCATTATGATATTTCAAATGCATTACATATTGTCTTCAACCAATGCAGTCAATAACAAACATGAATGACATACAAGATTACGTTGAAATTCAATATTACATTATACCTTATACTTATTGCTTTTTCAATCCCCTGCCTGTTGCTGGTCATTCAAAGACTTCACATTTACAAAAAGCAGAAACATAAGGAAGCTCGATATGTGGAAGATGATTCTAAATAAGCACCTGCCGTTCGAACAGTGTAACATTTCGCAGTTCACACCCTCAATAAACAGTTGACTCGTTGCAGAATGTCATGTTGGCCTTACTTGCTGTATTTGTTTTTTGTATATAGAGTTGAGGCTCATGGAGAGGCTAGAACACAGAATGGACCAGGATGTAACAGAACGAAAAGAACAGTTGGAAGAGGCAGAGGGGGTGCACTCACCAACAGCAGGGATGGGGAGAAAAACAGAAAAAGAACAATCAGAGATTGCAGATCCTCACCAGGACTTGTTTTGTGGAGTGTTTGTGTAGTTTTGTGGTGTTTGTGTACTGGTGTGTTATGTAATTAATAACAGACATAACTAGAACTGTCACTTTATAACTGCTGGCAGTGATGACCGCGTACTAAAACGTCCCACTTTGATGCAACCCCTTTTGTTTTTTTTATCAGATACTTGACCCTGACCAATGACATTTATTATTATTCCATTGAATTCGGAATGGGATAAAAAAATATAATTCAAATCAAATGAAAGACCAAACAAGTGGAGGTACATTCAAAGTACTCCACCCCATGCCAAATAAATAAATAATATATTATCCAGCCCGCGACATTGCCGGCGCGCCTTTGGCGGTCGGCGATGCTGCCGTGTAGTACATAGAGACAGAATTTGGAGGGAGCAGAGTACAATATTTGATTGATTAATTGTGTAATTAAAATAAATCGTAATTGTAAAATTATTAATTTCTTAATCAATTGGCTAATATAATTCCAAAACCACTTCTGTTTCATCCGAATGTGAAACTTTTTGAAAATTAAGTAATTCATCGAAAAATGAATAATTAATCGATTAATTGATCAATCAATAAATCAAAAATACACATTATAGACAAATCACTTGTTCATTGGCATGTCCAAATATTGGCTTCCTCGCTCAAAAGGTGCCCGAGATATTGCCCAGATGAGAAAAAAATAAATAAGTATTAAATAAATCGATAAGTAATTAATCAATTAAGTGATTAATTTTAAAACTCCAAAAATATAGTTTTTGCCAAAGCACATCTTCCCTTTTGCCCCAAATTTCAGCTTCATAGCTTAAAGGATGGCTGAGATATCACCCAGCCAAGTAAATAAAAAACACAAGAATGAAAAATCACTCGTAGAATGACAACTTGGCGAAATGAAACAGCACTCCAGAGAGAACATACCTCTGCCAGGCAGAATAGTTTACATTTTGTATGCCACTGAAAGGTCGGATCTGATTCCGAACCTTAACCAAATCGAATTGGCTTGTTCTTGTCACCTAACCAACTCTTCCACCTCGTTTTGTCACAAGTCGTCCACAACTTTTAGAAAGAAAATGTGATGCATAGTTTTTGGCCCCATCTCATGATGGTGAAGAATCAAATGAAAATTCTCGAACCAGGATCCGGATTCAGATTTTCACCAAAATCTAAACAATTAGTCCTTGTCACACACCCAACCTGTCCACCAAGTTTCATCCGAATCCGTCCACAACTTTTTGAGATATCATGCAATCTCATTTTTAACCCCATCTCTCAATGGTGAAGAATCAGTTAAAAATTAAATAATTCTTGTATCCAGATCCAGATCAGCATCTTCACCAAAATTGAATCATTTCTTCCTAGTGGCACTCCCAAACTGTCCACCAAGTTTCGTGTGAATCCATCCATAACCTCTTGAGATATTGTGCTATGTATCGTTTTTGGTGAAGAATCACCTGAAAAATTCTCAGATGCGGATATGGATTTGGATTTTCACCAAAATTTAGTATTGCCGTCCTTGGCCAGTCAACAATACACACAAAAAATTTCAAAACGATTGCTTGAAAATTGTGGCCAAAAATCGTGTGACAAACAAACAAACAAGCCAGTCGGCGGAGATGGGTCGCCGAGCATGGAAACTATAAGATATAGAGCAAAATGGTATGTTTCATATAGTGGATAGGGAATCACCTTAAGATTATGCATATCAAATCTCATCCAGTTCCATCTACTGATAACTACTCAGTATCCATTTGAATGAAAAGTACCGAAATGCGGTTTGAAATCGAAATCCCCAAAGTTCGAGGGGGTGCTGTGGGTGAACAAGATCTAAATCGAAAATCCGGCTCGAACGTTTGTGCACAATGTATTCCAGACGATTATGTGAATTTTCATGACCATCCGACCATAACTAGGAGGAGTAGCATTTGGCGCGAAGGCACCTCCAGCTCTCGCATATTATCGATTTTTGCACTAATTGACCTTTGACCCCTGACCTAAGCGAAATCGGTCAATATGTCCTGAGGCAAAGTTGTAGTACTCATTGAGTACCATGAACCTGCAAAGTTTCATTCGTGTCGATGCACTCACCTGGTCGCTAGGGGCCTTCAATTTTCGCCAATTTTCACGCATACCCTAATTGTAGGGGCGCTACGGGTAAAGTATTCCTTAATCACAAAAACCGGGAATATTTGATAGAGCATCACCTGTAGATCATTCCTGCCAAATTTCATAACCCTACGTTGGATAATGGCTTTCGGAATTGATTTCGGGGGAACGGTACCGATTTTGAAGGTTTTTCGGTGTTGCTAGGGAACCAAAGCGTCCCTAGCAACCATCACAATTTCCAAAGCACTAGGTCATAAGATGTACCTACCACCCGAGTTTGGTCAAAATCCGCCCACGTTTACTACCAATTATGCTGTGATGAACAAACGAACAAACAGACAGAATTACTGACAATAAGGGTCACCTATTTCGCCGACCCAACAGACAGACAAATGCTACAGACCAACATACTTGGCAAAAAACATTTTTCACCAAGTAAAAAGACGTCATGTAGACCATGATGCTTGCAAAATCCACCCCCCC
>CM068958.1:75699523-75720776 GCA_035128595.1 Eptatretus atami | reverse complement strand
GTCATTATTTATTTAATATCACAATCTGCTCCCTTCCAATAACTTCCTTTTCATACTAATCAATGGGATATTTAACCCTTTACCCTCCGTCCATCAGCGATGGTCTTTCTCTCCGTTTCCCACTCACCTGGTAAGACTTTCTTATGGTCCACACTCCAGGACGCACTTGCAGGTGCGCCGAAACATATTTTCTTGAAAACTCTTTGAAAAAAACTCAGAGCAAACAAGGTACGACCCCCATCGTAGCAGCGAATGCGGCGGATCGGTCTAAATGTATCAAGGTGAACACACAATGCAAACCCGACGATGGATCATTGTGACGCTGCAAATGCATTGTTGTCATGGGTAACAGAAGCGTTTAGTTCATACAACGAACCTATTTAGTTTCTTGTGTCGTCATTCCCACGTATTACATGTAATTATATAATGGTATGTAATTGTGTACTAGGTGGTTGAAAGTCGTTTTTACCGCTCCACAGAAGCATTCGTGTCTTAAACTCTAAATATACAGGTTTTATTGTGCAGTACTGTACTTGCAATATAAATTAATCACTCATTGTATCCGTACGTGCTCCATCATGCGGATACATTGACTCATGAATTAAAAAGATGCTTGGTACTACAAAACTTAAATGTAAACATAAACAGAGACATTGGAAGGACATCACCATAAAACAGACTGAAAATAAAAACACGAAGCTTTTCGTTGTGATCTCTTCAGGTGAAATTCACACAAAGTGAATGAGGTAAAGAAGAAGAACAGTTTAATAGACACCTTTCAACAAAGTCAAGTCCAATTGTATGTTCTCGACTGTTGCGTCCTCAACTCCCACCGGTCTAGGTGCGAGGAGCCTGTTGAGTGTTCAGCTCTCCAATTGGAGGTTGCATCGTCTGAGGCGGAGCCCCGAAGGCTGTTGCAGAATCCTTTTCATCAACATCTGTGATCGTGAGATGAGTTTGTGTTCCTCTTCTTCTTCTTCACACAAATAAGTAAAGCGAGAGGATAAACTCATTTTGCTGACACAACACAACATTGGGTCCATGGAAGAGATAAATGTCACTTCTTGTTTTAGGAGATGCTGTTATCTATTCATTCTATAGAGATAGAGAGATTAGAAGTAGAGATAGAGAAGAGATATAGATACCGAGAAAAGAGAAAGAAGACGAGGGAGAGAAAGAGAGGATATAGAATAAGAGAGATGAAAGAGATTAAGAGATAAAAAGAGGATAGAGATAGAGATAGAAGAAAGAGATAGAGAAGAGAAAGAGAAAGAGAGAAAGAAGAGGAAAGAGAAAGAGAAAGAAAAGAGAAAGAGAAGAAAGAAAAGTAGAAAGGAGAAAGAGAAGAGAAGAGAGAAAAGAAGAAGAGAAAAGGAGAAAGAGAAGAGAAAGAGAAAGAGAAAGAGAAAGAGGAAAGAGGAAAGAGAGAAAAGAAGAAAGAGAAAGAGAAAGAGAAAGAAAGAGAAAGAGAAAGAGAAAGAGAAGAGAAAGAGAAAGAGAAAGAGATAGAGATAGAGATAGAGATAGAGATAGAGATAGAGATAGAGAGATAGAGATAGAGATAGAGATAGAGATAGGATAGAGATTAGAGATAGAGATAGAGATAGAGATAGAGATAGAGATAGAGATAGAGATAGAGATAGAGAGAAAGAGAGAGAGAGAGATGTGGGAGGACAGTGTTGCACAGTATGGGATGGGGTAGGAGCAAGAATGAGGACAGAAAGAGAGAGAGAGAGAGAGAGGGGGGGGGGATTATTGCTTTATGAACACAACCAACACACACATCAGGTCTCACCTCCCGACACCCACCCACCACACGTTGAATCTCACCACCACACACACACACACACACACACACACACACACACACACACACAACACACACACACTACACACACCACACCACACACACTACACACCACACACACACACAACACACACACCTTGGCTGATATCGGCAACAACCCAAAGACTATAATCTCATCAAAAAACAACGTTGCATTTACATAGACGTTCAGGATGATCACAAACATTAATCTTATAAACAGCTGCGTGTGAAGGGTGAAAAATTATTGTTCGGTCATTTAGAAAAACCAAAATGACAAACGTCTCAGAAATCGGGGATCCATATAGATGCACATTCAACACAAATCACTCACTCAGGTTGTGAATGAACACTCACTAAGGGCGATGGGCACGAACACCTCAGGTAGTGGATCACGAACCACTCACTTCAGGGTTGTAGGCACAACACTCACTCAGGGTTGACATGAACTACTCACTAAGGGCGATGGCGGCACGAACCACTCGCTCAGGGTAGTGGATCACGAACCACTCACTCAGGGTTGTAGCGCACAAACCACTCACTCAGGGTCGGCACATGAACTACTCACTAAGGCGATGGCGCACGAACCACTCGCTCAGGCGGTGTATAACGAACCTCTCTCTCAAGGCGGCGAGCACGAACACTCGCTCAGGAAGCGGAGCATAAACACTCGCTCAGGGAAGCAGAGTATGAACCACTCACTCTGGGCGGCCGTGCAAAAACAGCTCGCTCAGGACGACAGAGCATGAACCACTGGCTCAGGATGGCAGAGCAAGAATCAAATGCTCAGGATGGCGGAGCACGAACCACTCACTCAGGGTGGCAGAGCACGAACCACTCTCTCAGGGAAGCGGAGTTATGAACCACTCACTCTAGGGCCATGCACAACAGCTCGCTCAGGACGACACAGAGCATGAACCACTGGCTCAGGGGGCAAGAGCACGAAACCACTCACTGGCTTTGGGAGGCGAAAACCACGAACCATTCACTCAGGGTGCAGAGCATGAACCACTGGCTCAGGGTGGCAGAGCACGAACCACTGGCTTTTGAGAGGCGAAAACACGAACCATTCACTCAGCGGCGGCAGAGCATGAACACTCGCTCAGTGGCAGAGCACGAACCACTGGCTTTGGGAGGCAAAACACGAACCATTCACTCAGGCGGCAGAGCATGAACCACTCGCTCAGGATGGCAGAGCACGAACCACTGGCTTTGGGAGGCAAAACACGAACCATTCACTCAGGGGCAGAGCATGAACCACTCGCTCAGGGTGGCAGAGCACGAACCACTGGCTTTGGAGGCGAAACACGAACCATTCACTCAGGGTGGCAGACATGAACCACTGCTCAGGGTGCAGAGCACGAACCACTGGCTTTGGGAGGCGAAAACACGAACCATTCACTCAGGGCGGCAGAGCATGAACCACTCGCTCAGGGTGGCAGAGCACGAACCACTGGCTTTGGGAGGCGAAACACGAACCATTCACTCAGGGCGGCAGAGCATGAACCACTCGCTCAGGTGCAGAGCACGAACCACTGGCTTTGGGAGGCGAAACACGAACCATTCACTCAGGGCGGCAGAGCATGAACCACTCGCTCAGGGAAGTGGAGCATGAACCACTCGTTCAGGCCTATTCTGTTTGAGGTCAACATCGACCAAACGGTCAACATAGTCCCAAGGTCAATAACTAAGGTGGTATTTCTAAAATCTCAATTTTCATCCAATTCACTTGAAATTTGTAGAGGATTTGCAAATGAGGTGACTGAATTGAACCACCAATTATTTTTGAGGTCAAATTTGTTTTCTGGATTTTGCAAGTCTCGTGCTCTGCATGACGTCTTCTTCTTGTTACTTGCAAAATTGAAGATTTTTCAAGTATAGTGGTCAGTCGTTTTTGTTGTTCTGTCTGTCTCTTTGTTTTTCTGTCTCTTTGTCACCTGCAGGTCACAATTCCAAACCGATCGTCATGAAACTTTACCAATTCCTCGAGGTAGTCTCAACTGAGAAGCCTTTTCATTTTGAGGTCAGAGGTCAAAGGTTATCTGCAGTTCAAATTTATGAAATCGTCATTTTTCATCCGATTGACTTGAAATTTGAACAAGATTTGCATATTACATCACTGAATTCGGAAACCTACGAATTTTTGGGTCAAAAGGTCAAAAGTCAACAAGAGGTCAAACTTCTACGATCATCAATATTTATTTGAAAAATTGTCAATTTTCATCCGATTGACTTGAAGATTAAACAGCTATTGCATAGTACAATATTGAATTGGGAAAACAACTATTTTTTTGATCAAAATGTCAAAGGTCAACCTCAGGTCAAACTCCTGAAATCATCAATTTTCAAATGAAAAATTGTCAATTTACATCCTATTAACTTGGAAGTTGATCAGGATTTGCATAGTCCATCACTGATTTGGGAAAACAACTATTTTTGAGATCAAAATGTCAAAGGTCAACCTCAGGTCAAACTTCTGAAATCATCAATTTTCAAATGAAAAATTGTCAATTTACATCCTATTAACTGGGAAGTTGATCAGGATTTGCATAGTCCATCACTGAATTGGGAAAGCAACTATTTTTGAGGTCAAATGGTCAAAGGTCAAACTCAAGGTCAAACTTCTAAAATCATCAATTTTTTCTGAAAAATTGTCTATTCTCTTCCTATGGAATTGCAAATTTACAGCAATTGCATATAATGAAAAGGGAAACCAACTGTTTTTGATAGCAAAAGGTCAAAGGTTAACTCAAGGGCAAATATAAAAAATCATTAATTTTCATCTGAAAAATCGTCAATTTACATCCTATTAACTTGAACGTTGAACATCATTTGCATATTTCATCACCGAGTTGGGAAAGCAACTATTTTTGAGGTCAAAAGGTCAAAGGTCAATTCAAAGTCAAACTTCTAAAATCAAATTTCATCTGAAAAATCGTCAATTTTCATCCGATTAACCTGATATTTAAGCAGCAATTGCATTGTGCATCACTGAATTTGGAAACCAACTATGTTTGAGGTTAAAAGGTCAAAGGTCAACTCAAGGTCAAACTTATTAAATGATCAATTTCAATCTGAAAAATAATCAATTTTCATCCGATTGACCTGAGCTTTGATTAAGATTGTCAATTTACTGTTAATGAAATGGACAATTTGATGTATCCATGGCAACCATTGGAGAGGGTGGTGGATCTTGCAAGTATCGTGCTCTGCATGACATCTTTTCATTGTTTGTTTGTTTGTCTTCACAGAACTTTCTTGTTTTTCTCCGCAACCGCAATCGATTGAGACAAAATTTTCACCATAGGATCGAATACTCATGTATAATGCTTTATTCATAATGATGACATCACAGGTCACGTGGTGTGGCAGCCATGTTGGAAAAACAGAAAAAAATGAAACTATATTTCTGAAACTGCACCAACGATAAAATTGAAACGTGGCACATGGGAAAGTACTCCTCATGGTGAAGAAGTGTGATTTTTTTATGACGTCATAGGTGCCTTCTTTATGACATCATAATTGCTTGTGTAGAATGCTACATCTGATCAATATGAAATTTTTTAGAGGCATCTAGGGTTAAAATGGTCAACAGAAAAATAATTGATGACGTCACCGGTCACGTGATTCGGCGCCATATTTTTATTCTTGTTTTTAAATACCTTCAAAAATCTTCTTCTCTGAAGTGGCTGAACAAATGAAGGCGAACCTTTACATGTATGACCCCCTATCCACGAGGAACAAAAGGTTCACACATATGACATAATAGGTCACATGGTTTGGCAGCCATATTGGATTTACCCGAAAACCTATAAAAAAATATTCTTGTCTAGAACAGCAGGACAGATCGAGGCGAAACCACACAAATGTTCCCCAAGCCATGTGTGCATAATTTTTTTTAAGGGATAATTGATGGGTCACATGGTTTGGCAGCCATATTGGATTGAAGAAAAATATTAAATCATGTTTTCTCTGGAACCGCTTAATCAATCGACGTGAAACTTCACAATTATAATCAAGTAGAAATGGGGAATGTAAGTTTTAAATTTCATCTTGTTTGGACGCATGGTCTGGCAGTCAGAATTATTTAATTTTTTGAATTGGGTTCTTGTTTATATTTTTTTTGATGAAGGCTCACTTGGCTGTACCTTAATGGTTTTGAGGATAGAGTAGGAAATGCGAATCCTATCCAGGTTCCTCTTGATGACTTCATTTTTGCTTGTTTGGGTTCCTTCTGATTACTCCAATGCAGGACTGTACCTATTTGGTCTTCGGTTTGATTTGACTTGAATTTATTTCAATCCCATTCTAAATTAAACTGGAAAATAATTTTAAAAAACGTCATGGGTCAGGGTTATGTGGTCATTCAAAGCGAGGTTGCATGAAAGCAGGACGTCTTAGTACCCGGTCATCACTGCCAGCACTTATAATATGGCAGTTGTCATTATGTCTTTAATTAATTATGGAACACACCAGCACACAAACACCACACAAAACAACACAAACACCACACAAAACAGGTCATGGCAAGGGCTGCAATATCTGATTACTCTTTTTCTTTTTTACTTTGTCCATAAAATTTTGTTTTCTCCCCCATTTCATTCCGAGCTGTGACTGTTGAACATGAGAACTGTTCCATATCTATTGATTGTCCTATCCTTCCTTATCCCCTGTATTTCTTTTATAACAAGTTTCAAAAAAAAAGTTTTAATGCAGAAGGATGTATGGATGGTATGGCAAAAAATATGTAAACAGTGACCATTCCTACATCTTTATTTGAATAATGGTTCCCTCCATCTTTTTTTGAATAAAGAAGAACCTTTTGGGTTTCTTAACACCCTTAAAAAAGATCTTAAAAGTTATGTCTCTTATTAAATATGTAACACACCAGTACACAAACGCCACACAAAATGCACCACACAAAATTACACAAACACCACACAAAACAAGTCCTGATGAGGGTCTGCAATCTCTGATTGCTCGTTTTATTTTTTCAATTGTAATGTGTTTATTTTTGGCTCTTCCTCGATATTTTCTCAAAGTCCAGGAACCAAACCTCCCCTCCTCCCATTGCCCCTTGGTTTCCACGATCGTGGTTTCAACTACCACGGCATTTTCCAGGAACTTGACCCTCGTGATATCGGGGGGTTTACTGTACTTGTCATAAAAAATTTTGCCAAGTAACAAATAGACAGACAGACCCAAATGCAATACCCTCTACTCTCATGAGGGTAATGACCCGCTAATAGCACTGACAATACCAGATTCAGATATTAAGGAAGCAGGTGAGGATGTAAGGCAGGTAAGAGCTGGTCTCCATGCAGGTTGGCATGGCACAAGGTGAAGTGCGGCTCGGGTGGAATATGGTGACAACAAGAGAGGGTGATGGAGAGTGACAAATCAGAGAGAGAGAGAGAGAGAGAGAGAGAGAGGTGTTGTCTCCACCAAAACCAAAGGTGATCACCAACTGCCATGTGCATGCGTGGACACGGATTTATGCCCCCCAATGGACTGCCATTCCAGCATGCGGCTGGTCCTATGCATTATTCACTGACTGGAGTGGGCGGTGCCATTTTTCGAGCCATGATTTTGTCTCCTCGCAAAAGTGTTCCACCCCTCTCCAGGGCTCTTCTGCCTACTTCGCCAACATGGCTTGCAGTCTGCCAGCCAAACAGTTCGTGATGGTTTCATTGCTTTACAAGTTCTCGATCTGGCCGCACCTGTACAGGAGGTTTTGCACAATGTAACTGGACCCTACTCTGCTCTCATGTTTACAATCACTACCTCCTCGGTGCATGTTTTGCCAAACGACTTACCTCTGATAGATACTTAATACAAGAGTACTTGATCACATGGTCCGTCCACATTCTCTTATTAACACAATCGATCTATGTATTCCCGCCTCCTTACACATCACAGTATTTATGGCCTGATCTGACCTGTTTTTCCTACTCTGTAAACCTTGATGATATGTCCATCTGCTGTATGTGGATATGTCATATGTAACCACAATACTTGGTATTGAGGTTTGCATGGAGAAATACATTATTTTTTGATGTTCAATAACCTTAATTAGGTGGCTACCTGTTTTATGTGGCCAATATCAAAAATATCTTTTGCATTGACCAAAATTTTGTAATACCATACATAATAAACTTCGTTATGTGGCCCCTCATCTTATGTCGCCAAAATACTCATCGTGAAGGTTTACAGATATCAATGCAGGTATTGTGTGATGTTGAATAAACTTGAATATGCGGCCACCTGTTTTACTTGCCAACTCCAAGCAATACTGATTGCATAGATCAACATTTTGTTAAAAAATAATAAAGAAATCGTGCATTTTTCCATTTTGATTTATAAGGTTTCCAAGAGGGAACTTTCAATTTTGCACAGGTGAATTATCGAAATCTGTCACAACACGGATTCATAACTTTGCACTTCAAGAACAGATTTTGCACTCTGTCATTTTTCTTTATACTACTTGATGAGGCAGTGCAAGATAGGGGAAACATACTGCAAGCAATTGCAAATGCATAGGATTCTCGTCGATCAATAACTTTCAATTCTGAGAGCAAAAAGTTTTCCAAAATGCCGTTTGAAGTTTTATAACATCAAAATCAATCATGATAATTATACCAATAATAATAATAATAATAATAATAATAACAGCGAGAAGGGCACTCGGTAGTGCGCATACCTCCGCCTGGATTCGGATTTGGATCTTCACCAAAATCAAATCAACTCGTCCTTGTCACACACCCAACCTGTCCACCAGATTTCTTCTGAATTTGTCCATAACTTTTGAAGATATCCTGCTCACAGACAGAAAGGCAAACAAACAGACAGGGGTGAAAACATAACCTCCGTCCACCTTCGGTGGCGGAGTTAAACATTTTGTGCCAAACCTTCATTGGGAATGATGTTTTATTGAAGAATTGACAAAATTGACGGAAGATATCATCGTGAATTTTGGGAGTGTTATAAGCAAAATCGACTACTACTTCTTCAATTATTTCCATCTTATTATGGAGTTGGCTAGAGATAGTTTGTTCCAGGTCTTTCACGAACGGGCCTGCCCGGCCTGACGTTAGACTTGAGCTGGCAAAATGTTGAGTTTATTCAGGGTGTTCGGCTGAAGATGGCAGGATTACGTGCCTACCCTTCATGAAAAACACCATGGGAGCTTTAACGTACACTTTTTATTTATTTATCCAGAAGCAGCCTGTGGCTGCAGGTTGCATCATTTTCTGTGGATGTGGCTGTGCTGCTGATGCAGTGTCCATGTTACCAGTAAGCTGGGACTCATTTTGCTGTCCTCAGAAGGATGACAGGTTGAGTCAACCCACCTGGTGTTATTTCAACAGCACGACAGGGGCTCAAACTCAAAACCTATGATCTTAAGCCAGCTACCTTAACCGTGAAGCCAACACCAGGCTATAACATTCACTAATACTAGCAGATGTGACGAAACACCCAGCTTAACATCTATTTGAGTGACAACCTGCCTGTGAATCAACAATCTCACAGTTTCTAGCTATGTTAGGATTAAATCTAGATCAGGCAGCTTTAAGGTAAGTCCGCTACCACTGTACCTTCCTCTCGACTGTTTTATGACAGAAGTAGATGTTAAAATCTAAGCTCAATCCCCTGGGCCAATCTCAATTTAAGCTACTACTACTACTAGTAGTAATAGTAGTAGTAGTAGTAGGCATAGTTGTAGTAGCTTTGGTTTGCTTGATAATTGTTTTTATTAGCAAATACGATTATATCCAGAAAGGAACATCAGAATCAGCAGGTAAGTACAAACATTCACAACTTTCTTCTCAGAAACTATAAAGCCTTTGAAGGCAAATAATATGAGGAGTCTTTGGCAGGATGGCCTAGGTCTTGGAGATACACACTCACCTCTCAGCTGTCTCGTCTGGGTTCAAATCCCAACCTAACTATAAACTGTCACCCTGATGTTTCACAGGCAGTGTAATTCATCGATGTGTGTGCCTTCCCTCGGATGGAAGTAAAACGGCTATCCCATCTGCGAACCCTCGGATTAGTTGGAGAACTTTAAAGACCCCATGGTGTCCTTCATGAGGATTAGGCAAGCTATTACTCGTGCCCTGAATAATTTACAAATTCCTGCCCAATTACTGCTGGAAAGGCAGTACCAAACCACCCAGTATAACCCTTACTCAGTTTTTTTGGCTGCACTGACACTCTGCGAAATGTATGGTATATGAGAGAGAGAGAGAGAGAGAGAGAGAGAGAGAGAGAGAGAGAGAGAGAGAGAGAGAGAGAGAGAGAGAGAGAGAGAGAGAGAGAGAGAGAGAGAGAGAGAGAGAGAGAGAGAGAGAAGTACTAGTGGTGGTAAAGATGTCATCTGGCTTGATTTTGCAAATTCACACTGGTTGGTTCCTGATAAAGTGATCAAGACTGTAATATGCTTTGTAAGAGTGCCTAAAGCGTTTCAGCCATTGAGTGAAGGAGTGTTATGAAACATTTGAAAGGAGGACTTCTGATGAAGGAAGATGTGACAGGAGAAAAACTCACAATGATGGTGTATCCATGGGTTACACCATTTCTCGAACATTTTTTTCTATCATGACAAGGAAAAGCATGCTGGGAGCAGTTAAAATGGATCATATGGGTATAGTGATTCATCATGATGAGTTGCCAGCTTTGAGGCCATTAATTAATGGTGTAACGATGCTATCAAGAAAGCAATGCAAGAAGACATTGTGTTTGAGAAGGTCAAAATAATTGATCCAACATGTCAACAGTACTTATATTGCCTTTTGCTCTGAAAAGTTCATCTTCACTAAATGTTGATATCTCACTGTCATCTTCAGAGCATTGCCTATGCGAGCCGTACTACTCGTGCTAGGTCATTCGAGAAGAGACACATTTGGCATGCTTTCATCAAACCCATCGACATGTTAAGATTCTAAGTTTTTTTTTATAAACATAAATACATCCTTTGAAAAATTGCTTCAACGAAATATTTATTTTTTTGCAATGTGATACAAAATCAACACAAGAGATTGACATATCTTGTGATACATGTCTCTGACTGAGGACACTAAACCCAGAAAAAATTATATAAGAATATCATTTACTTGTCTGTGGCAGTGCTTTGTTTTGCTCATTTCTGTGGCCTCACTGTATTCCTTACAACTTGATATTTTGCATTGGACTATTCTTACATTTTATTTTCAAGCCAAAATGCATCACCATGGGCAGACTTGGATTAAGGCATTGAGGGGCCTTAGGCTAATAGGATGGAAGGCGTGAATTAGGGGATACATTTACATAAAATGCATTTTAATAAATCATTAAATTTCATAAAACTGATAGATTACTTGAACGTACATTTCCAAAACCCAAAAATGCAAATTAGTCTGGCAGCCATTGGCTAAAGTGTGTTTTGGAGTACATACACAATTTTATTGCAGATTCTGGTAACATAGACTATACTAAACTCAAATCCGAGTGATGCCACTTTGTCACGCTTGAGCAATTTTTTTTAGGAGCAAAATTCAAAATGGCCGCCATCAAAACCGTTTTTTGGCCGTAACTCGGCCAAAAATCGAGATATGAACCCGATTTCAGTGGCAACCCCATGTTTTGGGGTTCAAGGAATACACTGATATGTTAAATAAACCATATCATCCATATAATAGTCCATATTGCAATATTGGTATATCAGATACCGAAGAAATGCCCGCCCGGAAACAATCAGATGCAGGAGACAGACAGAACCTACGAGAAAGATTGGCCACATATATTGACCCTCTACAACCAGAGAATCACCCGGATGGGCTTGTGAACATTGTAACTGGAAAGAATGAGTCCAAACATTGTCAACGCTGACATTTCTGTTGGCATAGGAGTCAAGCAGATGAAGGAGTATGAGGAGCAATGGCCAGACAGCTTCAACAAGCTGCTCAGCAAACAAAGTAGTCACGATGGCAGTGTCCCGAAAGCAGATAAAGGTCGGACAAACACCTGTATATGACACGGGGCTCATTATTCAAGAGTGTGGGCCTTCAGGCAGTGAGGGACATCAACCTGAAAGATATCCTGAAGTTTGAGCTCACCCCAGTACCGCCTTCTATGTTTGAAGATAACGGTGACATGCGAATCACAAAATCGAAAGCAGTCTTGAAGCAGAAATTGTCAGGTAGAGGTGTCTGACAGAATGTTTCCAGCTGATGGAACAATCATTGTAGATGGTTGTGCTATGCTGTGGGTGATTCAATGGCCATCGAAAGGAACAGTAGAGGACTATGTGCAGAATCTTCTTCTTATTTGAGAGATAAGCTGAAGATATGTGATACGTATTTGGTTTTTGACCGGTATAATGACAACAGCATCAAGAAAGTCACGCGAACCGCTCTGTGCAGGCAAAGATGCCAGTCGACAACACCAGCTGAATCTGAGACGCCACTCCCTGCACAAAAGATCGTTTTGACAGTGACAGAGAACAAAGTCCAGTTAATAAATATCATTTGCAGCTACATCAAAGACCATCCTGAAGCATTTTCTACCAACACAAAGCTCATATTAACTGGACCTAACCCAATACCTATGGAAATTGCAGAATACCAAGTAGTAGAGAGGCCTGACCTAAGAACACTCACGAAGAAGCCGATGTTATTATGGTACAACAAATGGTCCTTCTAGCCTCATCAGGAGTTCCGAGTATCCGGGTAATTTCAGACGACACAGATGTATTCATATTGCTGTTGCATTTTACCAACTGAAGGAACTGGCATGCAACCTTGTGATGCTGGTACAAGTCGTGACAGATCGTCTGTTGACATCAAGGCGACAGTGCAGAAGCATGCACATATTTTACCCAAGTTCTGGCAGCACATGTGGTGTCTGGATGTGACACAGTTGCCTACCTGTGGGGTATCGGAAAAGGCACAATTGTGAAACACCTCAAAGATGGTCGTCAATTAAATTATCTTGGTGATCTTGATGCAGAATTACCAGATGTCATATCTGAAGCAACTGCCTTCTTTGCTGCTTGCTATGGATCCCAGGAAACAGAAGACTTGCAGCTATTCGATTTGATGTGTGGTCTTCAAAGATGGCTAACAAGAAGCTGATATCAGCACCAGAGTTAAAAACTCTACCACCAACCACTGTGGCTTTCATCCAACACGTTCTCAGGGCGCACTTGCAGGCAGCAATATGGCGGGCTGCATTAGATCCAGACCCACCATTGATCGATCCAACGAGTCATGGATGGTCACATGAAGAAGTGTCGAGCATGTTGCTCCCTGTGTCTCTGCCTCCGGATGTCATCAGAGCTCCTGATAATGTTCTCAAGATGATCAGGTGTGGGTGCAGCTCAGTGTGACCCTGTGCAACGAATAGATGTAGTTGCTCTGCCGCCAGGCTCTCCTGTTCATTGTTCTGTGGCTGCCATGGTATGGAGGAATGTCAGAACGACCAAACAAAGTCTGTATCAGCAAGCGAAGCTGTGGAACTTGAGTGAACACTAGTTATTTGATTTATGCAGCTGTCTTGTATGTGAGATTGAGTGAAAGAAAGATTGAGTGAAAGCAGAATGAAAGAAAGTTCATCAGCAACCAATCAGTGTATTCATAGTTGATAGCATGTACAGACCCTTTTGGATTTGAATTTGTGTAAAATTTGTGTAAACCTTGCTTATTACGTTTATTTGGTATTGTGTTAATATAATTAATTATAGTTTGTAGTTACCTAATCATTGTATTACTCAACTGTACTGTTGGAATAAAGATATACAATACAATACAATATACTGTTACAATACAATATACTGTTTACCACTTAAATCAGGTTCATATAGATTTTGACATAGTTACGGCTGAAAATAGTTCGGTCGATATTTTTTCAGTCAAAATTTATATCTAAATAGAAAAAATGCAAAATAGACTATTATTATGAGTTGTATGGTTTATTTAAACATATCAGTGTATTCCTTGCCCCCAAAACATAGGGTTTGCCACTGAAATCGGGTTCATATCTCGATTTTGGCCGAGTTACGGCCAAAAAACGGTTTTGATAGCAGCCATTTTGAATTTTTGCTCCTAAAAAAATTGCCCAAGCGTGACAAAGTGGCATCACTCGGATTTGAGTTTAGTATAGTCTATGTTACCAGAATCTGCAATTTAAAATTGTGTATGTACTCCAAAACACACCTAGGGTAAAATTCCAGTTCTGCATCCAGACTAAATCAACAGATTCGGACCAAGAAGATGATCGGAGAGACGTCCCTTCTCCCTTACTTTTCACTTTGCTCTCCCTTCATCAAAATAGTTTTCTTCCTCGCTTTTGTTGTTGCAAAGTCCTGAATGATTTCATCCGAATTCAAAAACCTGAAAATTTCACTCTCAATACTCAAGAGAGAACACAGTAGCGAGATGCTGTTACGTCAGGTGCATCGGAGCACATTTGAAATGTGAAAAAAAATATGAAGAATAACAAAGAGACTCGAAAATTTTAGAGTCGAAAATACGAGGGCCTCAGGCTCTCGCCTTTTACCTCCACAACTGAAGCTGGACCAAGGTTATGTTTTCATTCTTGTTTGTCTGTCTGTTTCTCTGTCTGTCTGTTTGTTTATCTGTCTTTGAACAGGATATCTATTAAAGTTGTGGATAGACGAAACTTGGTGGACAAATTGGGTGTGTGACAAGGACGAATCGATTAGATTTTGGTGAACATCCGAATCTGTATATGAGAATTTTTAAAGTGATTCGTCATCATTGAGAGATGGGGCCAAAAACGATTTATCGCTTGATATCTCAAAACGTCGTGTGTGTGTGTGTGTGTGTGGTGTGTGTGTGAGTGTGTGTGTGTGTGTGTGTGGGTGTGTAGCCAAGGACGAATTGATTCAATTTTGGTGATGAACTATTCAGATGAACTATTCCGAATTTTTCCGATGAACTATTCCGAATTCAGATCCGGATTCGAGAATTTTCTTTTAATGATTCTCCACCATTGACAGATGGGCACAAAAACTATATATAGCTTGATATCTCAAAAAGTTATTGATGAATCCGGATGAACCTTGGTGGATGAGTTTGGTAAGTGACAAGAACAAGCCAATTAGATTTTGGTTCAGGTCCTGATGCAGATCCAGCCTTTTGATGGGATACAAAATGAAACGTAAACTGTTCAGCCTGGTGGAGGGAGGTATGTGCTCTACTGAGTGCCGTTCTAGTTAGCTTATGGTTTAATCCAGTCTTGACAATGGGCTTTTATTGCTTACCCTACCTGCCATATGGTACACCATGCAGAGTCTCATGGGAAGTTGACTGGTGGTTAGCTAAAAACTATAACACTACTATGCATTTTTGGTGGTGGAAATAATTGTAGATGACCTTTTTGGGGAAATTGTCAATTTAAAAAATGTTTTTTGCTCATTTTGTATGTTTAATGGTTGCCAAAAATTATTTTCTGTTACTTGAGTCAAATTTGCATGCACATACAAACTGTGCTAACAACCAATCAGATTATTTGATTGAGTGAGCCAAGTTGAATAACTGGGAATCCACATATCTTTACCAAGGTTTTAAATCTGAAAATTTAATTTCAGGTGAGATTATATTATTTTACAGCGATACCTGTGCAACAAGTAATATTACTCTTCACATGCGGCACTTTTTTAATCATAAACTTATGCATACAGTTTTCTGCTGAGATATTTTTTAACATATAGTGCCTTCAGAAGGTATTCACACCCCTTGACATCACATTTTGTTGTGTTACATCCAGAATTTAAAAGGGATAAAATTTAAATTTTTTGTCACCGATCGACACAAAATACCCCATGAAGACATGTGTTTAAAATTTTTACAAATTTATAAAAAATTAAATGCTGAAATGTCTTGCATCAATAAGTATTCAACCCCCTGAGTCAATACTTTGTGGAAGCGCCTTTGGCAGTGATTACACTTTGACTCTTCATGGGTACAATATGTCTGTATCAGCTTTACACATCTGGATTTGGGGATTTTCTCCCATTCTTCCTTGAAGATTTACTCAAGCTCTATCAAGTTGGATGGGAAGTGTCGCTGAACAGCAATCTTCAAGTCTTTACACAGATTCTCAATGGGATTCAAGTCTGGGCTTTGGCTGGGCCACTCAAGGACATTCACGTTCTTGTTCTGAAGCCATACCAGTGTTGCTTTGGTTGTATGCTTGGGGTCATTACCCTGTTGAAACGTAAATATTCCCCGCTGTCACGGTTTTTTGCACTCTGAAGCAGGTTCTCCTCAATGATTTGCCTGTATTTGGCCCCATTCATTGTTCCCTCCACCGTTACAAGTCTCCCAGACTCTGCAACTGCAAATCATCCCCATAGCATGATGCTGCCACCACCAAGCTTCATGGTAGGGATGATGTTAGATGGGTGATGAGCTGTGCTCGGTTTCGGCCAGATGTAGCACTTTACATTCAGGCCAAAGAGTTCAATTTTCATCTCATTAGTCCACAGAATCTTTTGGCTCATGCTCTCAGGATCATTCACGGGCCTTTTTGCAAACTCCAGGTGTGCTGTCATGTACCTTTTTCTCAGGAGTGGCTTCTGTCTGGCCAAAATCCCATAAAGCCGACATTTGTGAAGTGCTGCAGAGACTGTTGTCTTTCTGGCAGGTTCTCCCATCTCAGCCAATAAACTCTGTAGTTCTGGCAATGGTCATTGAGTTCTTGGTCACCTCCCTGACCAAGGTCCTTCTTGCCCGGTTGCTCAGTTTGGTCAGATGGCCAGCTCGAGGAAGAGTCTGAGTCGTTCCATATTCTTTCCATTTCCTACTGATGGGGCTCACTGTGTTCTTGGGAACTTTCAATACTCTAGAAATAATTTTATACCTTTCCTCAGGTCTATGCCTCCTCACAATTTTATCTCAGAGTTCTTGGACAGTTCTTTGAACTTCATGGTTGAGTTTCTGCTCTCACCTGTGGGACCTTATATATATAAAGGTGTGTATCTTTCTAAATCGTATGCAGTCAATTGAATTGTCCACAGTTGGACTCCAATCAAGTTGTGGAGACATCTCAAGGATGAACGAAGGAAATTGGATACAGCTGAGCTCAATTTGGAGTGTCATAGCAAATGGGTTGAATACTTATTGACTCAAGACATTTCAGCTTTTCATTTCCAATTGATTTGTAAAATATTCTAAAAAAAATTTCCACTTTGACATTATGGGGTATTTTCTGTAGATATGTGACAAAAAATTTAAATTCATTCCATTTTAAATTCAGACTGGAACACAACAAAATATGATAAAAGTCAAGGGGGTGTGAATACTTTCTGAAGGCACTGTACATGCTGCTCCCACTTCCCTGTTTCCTGCATGATACTCCTTTCTCCAATTTCTTATATGTACCTTCTGCAACTATGGAACCACCTGGTGCCAAACTCAATTTAAACTGCAGACGATCTGTACATTTACAATATGGTTAAAAAAGGAACTTTATCGCAGGAGGAGGCCAATGGGCTGATCATGCCTGTGTCTTTCTGCTATCCATGCAAACCACGACCCCCAATGTCTCTTGGTACCAATCTAATTACAATTTAAACCAGTCTACGGATTCTGCTGCCACCACCTTTCCAGGGAGACCATTCCGTGCATTAATTACATTCTGAGTGAAAGACCCCTGCCATTAATGACATCCAAACTCTCTTCTTTTCACGACAAAGCTATGACCACTCATCTTATCACTTTCTATTCTACTTAAAAACTCTTCCGCACTTATTCTGTCTGTACCCTTCATTATCTTAAATATCTATCAGATCCCCCCTGAATCACTTCCTTTGTAATGTGTAAAGTCCTGTCTCCTTCAGCTGCTCCTCCTAGCTTAGTCGAGCTAGCCCCAGAATCAAAGTAGTTGCGATACGCTGTACCCTCTCTCTGGCAGCTATGTCCTTCCTCAGATATAGCGACCAAAACTGAATGCAATATTATAGATGAGGCCTCACTAAATTCCAAACATTGTTAAAACTACATCTTTTATAGTTTATTTTATAGTTTATAGATTCAACGGAGGATATAGTTTATCCCCCTATGAATCCAACTATTCATTTGCAATTTGTCGTGAGCTTTGACACCAATACAAATTTATATTATGAACCCCAGGAATCAAAAAGCTACAAATATCGAACAAACAGTTTCAAATGGAGCACCTCACCACCATTAGAGCATTTGAATTAGAACATTAGAGCATCAGATATGGCAACAAATGCGAATTGTTTCTTCCAGCTTGCCGGCTTGATGAAAGAAGATGCCATTTGCATTCTTGTATCCTCCATCCCTACCACGTTTGGAATCCAGCGCGGGCAGGGGCATCTTGCTAGTACAACCGAAAACCCTGTTGGCTTTACCAATATGTGTTTCTCTCATGTGCCTCCTGTATTAATTTGTCTGTATGTCCAGGTCTGTGAAGTGTGCTGCGAACAGGATATCTCAAAAATACTCCACCCCCTGTATGACAACTCCTGATCGGCTAACCCTAACAGCTCCACTACGAGCCTTAGATCCTTTTGAAAGAGAAAATTAAGAAAGAAGCTGCTGGCACTGTGCTGGCATATCTGCTGGCTGGCACTATCTGCTTGACCCTCTCATCTTATCACCCCCATATCCCGGTGATGCCGCCTTGCAGCACATGGAGATGGAATTGGGAGGGAGCAGTGTTCAATAATTGTTTGATCAATTGCATAATCAAAATAAATAAATATTAATCGTAAAATAATTAAGTTCTTCTTCAATTGGCTAATAGCATACCTAAACCACCACTGTTTCATCCGAATCTGTAACTTTTTGAAAATTAAGTAATTAATCGAAAAATTAAATAATTAATTGATTAAATAATAAATCAAAAATACCCTTTATAGGCAAATCACTTCTTCACTGTCATGTCCAAATATCAGCTACCAAGCTCAAAATGTGCCTGAGATATTGCCAGGATGAGAAATAAAATAAATAATTAATAAATCTATGATAATTAAGTAATTAATCAATTAATTTGTTAATACAAAAATAAAAAAACTAAAGTTCTTGCCAAAGCACATCTTCACTTTTGTCCCCAAATTTCAGCTTCCTAGCTCAAAGTATGGCTGAGATATCACCTGGACAAACAAGAAAACAAACAAACAAACAGAATAAAAACTGAATCCTTCCTTCCTTCGGCGCCCGGCGATAACGTTATGCATCGCCTGGATATGGAATTGGGGAGAGTTTGAGCTGGTGATTGTACAATAGAAGAGGTTAAGCTGGTGCTCCTGTCCTGTCATCACCAAACATAAAACAAATTACTAATTGATGAGTGATTCTGAGACGACAAAGAAGCAAGTCTTTCTGTATATTATTTCATTCATGGGTTTGAGATAATGATATGGTTACATTCATTGGGGTGGAGTCAGTTATTAGAATTAAGGTGTAGCCCCCCATTTACATTTGTGGTGAGGATATAGTGTGTTTATACCCCTGTAATAATTACCTGTGCATAGGGATAATTCATCCTGTTTATTTATGACCTGCTGGAAGATGGTGTTGTGACCTGTAGTTTCTAGGACATGGTAAGATGTCAGATTTTTTGTTGTTTCTGTTGAACTGGGTGGGGGCCTGGCGAGAGAGGAGCATCACAGTCCATGCCACAACGTGCCCTTTCCCAGCCCTTCCTTTTAATGCCCCAGGAATATACAAACACCACCCCCTATATGACTACTCCTGATCGGCCAGCAGGCAACAAGTGATTGGCTCACAGCAATGGCGAAACTGATTGCTGCAGAATCAATGCTGTAAATTGGCCGCAACTATAATGATATGCGAGTGTAGCAGACGATTGGCTAGCAGCTGATGGAAAACGCCTCAGGGGAGTGAGAAAAGTAGAGGAGGTGCATGGTTGTGGCTGTGAGGAGGGATGAGAAGAGCTGATGTTAGGGACTAGTCGCCGAAGGGACGGCACGTGTGAGATACTCTCAATATTTGCCTCACAGCATGTCCTGATGTACAAGCTCCTCCTGCTGTACAAGCTGCTCCTGCTGTACAAGCTGCTCCTGCTGTACAAGCTGCTCCTGCTGTACAAGCTGCTTCTGCTGTTGACCCAGGGACATTTTCACTATTCTGCTGCTGCTTCTCAATCTTGCCTGATTTTTGTACACATGATTAACGTGGTTGTTGTGCCTAGCTTTTTACCTTCTGTGCCGTAAGGGGTGCATTTACTTTACCTCTGCCACCAAAGGTGGGTGTAGGTTATGTTTTCACCACTGTCTGTCTGTCTATCTGTCTGCTTATCTGTCTGTGAACAGGATATCTCAAAAGGTTGTGGACGGATTTGGACAAAATTTGGTGGACAGGTTGGGTGTTTGATAAGGACGAAGCGATTTGATTTTTGGTGAAGATCCACATCTGGATCTGGCTACTGGAATTTTAAAAAGTGATTCTTCACCATTAAGAGAAAGGGCCAAAAACGATAGAAATGTATATGTATATATATATGTATTTATTATATGTGCGTATATATATATATACATATATATTGTTGCGGATCCGGGGTGGCGGGATTCTCACCCGACGCTTGGCGCCAACCTCACCACCGCCGTCTCCGGGGTTTACAACGCCGTCTGGCTCGGCACAGGCCTCGGGTCACGCATCTTCAATCGCGATACCAACGTAATCCTGGACCTTCCAGTTGGGGAATAGACCCGGTTACAGACTGGTTTTGTCAGATGCCGGCGTTTTCTGCCAGTCTGTAACCATTATGGTTTTATATACCAATCAACGGATCGTTCCTCGACGCGACACAAATTAATCATAGTGGCAACTTCATATGAATCAACCAGATTTATTGGGGAACATCGGGGAACACAACACAAGCAAAATATTCATGACAATGTTTTAATTAATCTATAACCGTTCTTAACTAGGGAACTACGGATTACGGCTTTTGAGGGGGTCCCTACCGAGATATACCTTAAACAACATGCAGACAAGACAGGCAGACAGCATGCAGACAAGACAGAGTACTTGGTGATGTTTCATGGATGAGAGGAAAGTGTCAAAAGCACGAATGTCGCTCGTAACAAGCCGATGTCCACGGATTCGAGCCCCAAGCTCGAACACGCCGCGTGGCGAAATGGAGGCATCATACTCTTGCTCCCGGCAGCGCCCGCACACGCAGCCTCGTGCGTTCAAACCCCACGAGGTCGACTGCACCAACCGTCAGTTCGACGGTGGGTTCCAGCTGGTTGCGCACAAGGTCCAGCATACAAGTCCAGGCCTGGCCTGTTCACCAGACAAGGCCAAATTGAGGTGCCGGTCTCCGGCAGGCTGGGTCCATGGGATTCCAAGACGTCGTCGAGCCGTGAGGTGAGTCGGGACAGTCATATCGTTAGACGCAGGTTGAACCTGTCGATCACCTCCTCTCGAAGCC
>CM068958.1:75675309-75694430 GCA_035128595.1 Eptatretus atami | reverse complement strand
TATATTATATAATACATAATATTTATAATCTTCTTCTTTCGTGCTCCCGTTAGGGTCGTCACAGCGGATCATCCGTTATGAACCGCTATAGATTTGGCACAGGTTTTACGCCGGATGCCTTCCTGATGCAACTGGTCGCCTCTTACACACATGGATATGGTACACCAATTCTAACCGGGGCATACACCGGCCAGTACACTGGTGCTCACTTCGCCAACCTCGGAGGATGACAGCGGAGTCAACCTCCTGGTGTGTATTAATTCAAGTGGCCAACGGGGATTGAACTCAGGACCTTTTGGATCCCAAGCCACTACCTCAACCACTACTCCAACACCATAGGCGGCAGTTCCTAGGAAAAGGCCTAAAAACACTTTTGTTCCGAGGAAGGGGTGCGAGGTAACTTTGGGTTGCTTGTAGACACGTGTATGGTGGACATTAGGACAAAAGTTCTCCACGAGATCTTCGCCCAATAAGGCACAGTGAGCTGTCGAAGTTGGTCGCCAGGGTCGAAAAGTGACATTTTGGCGTTTTTCCCCATTTTGCAGATCGTATATCTCGGCGAATACACATCTCCAAAGCCTCAACTCTACGGGGGCGTCAGACACAACAACATAGTTCACGAATCAGAGTATCGACCATGTAAACACTTTATTGTCAAGATAATGAAAACTGCAACAAGGTGCATCATTCAGAAAAAAAGCGATTTTTGAGGAATTCTTCATTTTTACGAGCCTATATCTACTCCAATACCGACCGAGATGTCTGAAATGACTGAAACACAGAACGTACTACTATGTTCCACTTTAGGAAATATCGTGGTCCTGGGTGGCCAGTGTGGAAATATATAACAAGGCAAATCGTTACTTTAGCCCGAGCGCGATCAAATATTTTTATTATCACTATTATTATCGATATTGACAAGGCTTCATCTTCCACATCGACTGACCTAGAGATTTGAAACTGCGCGTAGGATACAACCACCTGCTAACTTAACATTAATGGATTATCGTCCATCATACTCTACAGTAATTAGGCACTTCGACAGTAATTAGGCACTTCGTCATTAAAAGACGGATAACATTCTCGTCTTATACACTTTCTGTGCAAAAGAATGGAAATGTGACCACGAAGCTGTAACTAACCTACACCACATTCGAGGGAAGACTACACAGAATCAACTTCACAAAATTACTAATAATTTTAATTATCTTCCTATGACTGATTAAGCCATGTATCACAATCTGTCAATCTCACTGAACACGAATGGAAATTCACACATCGGTGGGAAACCAAATCAAAAATTATCAATATCTCGCAATGGCAAGGTGGAACCTTATTGGTCCTCGGATTTGTTTACTGAGCCTTAAGTGAATGGATAATGAACCTTATATAATGAACCTTATTTGTCATAGAGACAATAGCTGCTACATCAAGGCAATGCGTTACTGAAATGCCATGCCACGACTGGATTATTATGAAGGACGGAAGATGGATGTCGACAAAAAGTGTGTATGTGACATTAGTTATACTGAATCCGTGCATTAGTTATTTTCATCTAACCATACAGCATCATCACTCTCGCTCTCGTTCTGTTCTTTCCCCCTTCGAATAATTCTTCGGTCGGTGTTTCGAACTATTTCACATTTCCGAAACAATAGTTGTTGGCACATGCTAGAGAAACCTGCGGGAATGAATTAGCAGACTGCTGGATCTGTAGTTCAGCTATGCTAGTCTCATAACGGACAACAGTTTCCAGTGATGCACAATGACCAAATTGTTGATCACGTTCAGTAATGGGATGACCCGTCAAATGACGAATGGTCATACCCAAACACAGAGATTTGGGTTTTGTGTTTTTTACCTTTGGATGCAAGGATATAATGTCCTGGCAGAGTGAAAATATTTCAGCTCGACATCCTCAGTAAGCGGCAAAATCTTCAATGGCTGGTTCATCACTAGCCCACAACCAAGCTAAGAAGTTGTAAAGCTACTGGGACCAAGCCCTTGACAGCAGATAGACCAAGATCAGATGCTAAAGGTGGCACAGGGCACAACAGTCCAGGAGATTCATTCATTCTGCCTTGAGAAACATACCTGCATTATAAATAATGCGGACAAAATCAGCATCAATCTCCGACCTGATATGGGCACTGCATTGCTCTGACGGGTTGGTCGGCTTGGATGATGTAAGGACCTGCATCAGTGCCAATGTCACAGTCACTCCTTCAGCAGCACTTGTCTCAGATTACTACTATGCTGATGACCTGATGCACACTGACTGGCCACTGTTTTTGCTGTAAAAGTGTCTGTAAACAAGCGGTGATATATTCCGTCGTGGTGGTTGATGAAAAATCAGTTGTGGGAATGTCTGCATCAGTAGGGATTTCATGCGATCATTCCTGGAAAGGATAAAATATAAATTCACATCATGACTTACAACTTTACACTTGCAGTAAAATGGCAGCATGAGCAAGCATACAGACTCAAACTACACTCACCTCATATTTGACAATAGAACATGATGTTTTTTTCACCATTTTTGTGAATGTATCCACAATTTTGTCAGTCTGAATACTTCTCCATTGTTGATGATCTTGTCTGTATACACATCTTGGCACAACATTCTGTAAGCTTCTTCATATAAGGTGCTGTGAGAAAAGTAAAAGTGATTCATCCGTAGTTTGAATAAATAAGGTCCCACAGGAAGAAATGAGAAGGAATTATTTCGCACAATTGATGTGATATGTAGTCATACTTTCACTTGGAGATGCACCGACTGCCGGCCCTCTGTCCTTGCTGAAAATCTTGTGTATTGTACAAAACATAATTTATGGTAACTGTCGGCAGCAACACAATCAGATCTCCTATGTGTGAAACAATACACTTTCATCTTTTTTCAGCTTGGCAGCTTCAATCAGACTCCTGAAATATAATTTGAGGACTTAAAGATGTGGAAGAATATTAATTATTCTTAACAAGCCAGAAGGAAATCAAATGTAAATTTGATTTAGCTCATAACAAATAGCTAGGTACGTACCTGCTGTGGAGTGTTTCAGTTTACTAGTTTATCCTTTGGCCCAGGACCGGTTAAGATAACGTGACTCTTTCTTGCAAATGATGCAAATAGTGGGAGGATATGGCCTTGTGGAGAGATTGGCAATGCGATCTTGATCGCAGACTCTTCTTTGGTGATGACAGCACACCAGGCTTTTGAACAGAAGCATCTACTGCATACTTACAGTAGCTCCCAAAGCGTGCAAGCATCGTTTCTTACTCGCACGCTGTTCTTTTTTATCGTGTAACGTCTGTAGCACGTCGGATGGTAACCAGCACTCGGTGGAATATTGGTGAAGCCAATGCCAGCATGGCTGTGATACGGACCGGCCGATGCCACCACTTTCCCGGTAAATCGCCATTTTCCCAAGCACTCGCGATATTTACCATCTAATCTCGTAAATGGACATACATTCTGTTCTTGTACGTGACAGATGCAAAACACACACATAAAGCGACTTCTCCTGGGATTTTGCTCGGGACGTCACTAAGTTAAGGCCGACGTGGAAGCTCTGCCATGACAGTACAAGTAGTACCGTGTTTACAAAAATACGCTGCTGATTGGTTGCAGCTGATATTGCACGCAGCTGCCGGACTTCTCGCCAACGTACGCAGTTAATGGCCGATTACACTTTGAAAAATAGTGCGTGTAACTTCTAATTAATGCTCAGACTTGGGCGTTGTTCACATGGAGAACTTTTTACACGTTTCAGCAAATATCATGTTAGAAGAAGGCATATATATATATATATATATATATATATGTTACAAATAAAGACTTGCGGTTGGGAGTAAAATAAACGGATTCCATGGTGGATTCTCCTCCCTTTAAATGAACAAACAATGACTCAACAGTTTGAATCAACAACATGTGCAAAGCACCAAGCATCCGTTAACCTTTCTCAACAATGATGAAAATTACCACAACATCCCCCTAAATACCCAAAGGTGGGGGTGGGCCAAGCTGGACAGCCAATCAATGCACATATCACGTCACGACACCGTTGTGTCCCAGGTAGAGTCTGCAATCACGGACCTTGAGGACACAACGAATAACGAGATCACGGGTGGCTGCTGTTTTACTTCGATCTCCCCACATATCTCGGAGTGCCCCGAGAGGTTGGATACTCCACATATTATATCAATTTCCATCCGATTAACCTGAAATTTAAGCAGAAACTGCAGAGTGCATCACTGAATTTGGAAACTATTTTTGAGGTCAAAAGGTCAAAGGTCAACTCAAGGTCAAACTTCGAAAATCATCAATTCCAATCTGAAAAATAATCTTTTTTTTAAATCTCATTGATGAGAATTGATCCGATTGACCTGAACTATGATTAGAGGGTGTCTTCGAGCGATTGCTTCGTCGGGTTAAGATTGTCAATTTTTGGGTTATCCGCAAAGGACCGCTTCGGCTGGCGTTCTATGGTCTCGCATCATCCTGGTTAACAGCTGTGGTGGGCGGGCATAAATGTGACAATATTTAGTTCTACACCCCAAATGCAACGATGACATAATATTTAAAACATACAAATGTATTTCTTCTGATGGAGTCAACAATGAGATGGCAAGGTCATTGTGGAAGAGAGCGAAGGGGCCCTCGTGTGGTGTATGCCAGGATAGTGTACATCTTGGTCTACCCTTAGACAGCAATCATCATCATGGCTGCACAGCAGTTTCTTGAACTCTTTGTCATAGCACATAAACTGCAAGTGCTCAAGTACAACTGCCAGATAAAAGAAATGCATCATCAATCTTTGTGTTTCACTTGCCATGGGGCACAATCAATGTATAGTATTACCTACACAAATTGCCCCTTGGCACATGTCTTCACTGTCATGACGTTATAATTTTTGTCTCTATATTACACGTTGTTTTGTGCAACACAGACCTCATTTTGTTGCTGGGAATATTGTACAGTATCGTGTAAATTGTGTTGCAAACACATGTGACTTGAAGCTCTTGGTCTATTTTCGCAAATTATAATGTGAAATGAAGAAATGAAGAAATGCATTAACCTCGCGTGAACCAACTTGCTTTTCGGTTAATTAACCGAAATTTCTACAATTTCAAATAGCCAATCATAGTGCAAAAATAACGTATTTTTTGCCCTCTACACAAAGTTCGAAGAGATTGGGTGCATGTGCTTTGGTGATGATGTTGCTGTAACAATGACTGTTCCAATCAAAAATATGTTAAGCTCAAAGTGAAGGTTGTAGTGGAAGATTTCTCATCAAAGGAAACATCGAGGGTGAGTATGTAGAAAAGATTCCAAACCGAGGTAGCGTTTCTTTCGGACAGGTGTGCGAGTCAGTGCTCAGGTAGCCTACGTGACAGGTCATATTTCAATCAAATATATTTCTAACCTTATCAAGTCTGCCAAAACATGTCACACAAGCCAAGCAAGACTGTGCTGCAGCAGAAACTTGTGTGTGCCCCACCTTAAATTTGCATTGCTCACCTCCTTCCCCCATCCACACCTATAATCAACCCCAACTCAACTTCACCAATGTAAATATCCCCACTCTGAATATATACATAATCGGAAAACTGTTGGCCTGAGTTTGTCCCGTGGTGGCCTGGTCAATATATATATATATATATATATATATATATATATATGTATAATTATGTATATTTCTTCTTTCGGCTGCTCCGTTAGGGGTTGCCACAGCGGATCATCCGTCTCCATTTCGCTCTATCCTCCACATCTTCCATTGACACTCCACCACCCGCATGTCCGCCCTCACCGCATCCATGAACCTCTTATTTGGCCTTCCTCTTCTCCTCCTGCCTGGCGGCTCCATCCTCAGCATCCTTCTCCCGATATACTCCGCTTCCCTCCTGTGCACATGTCCAAACCATCTCAATCTCGCCTCTCTCACTTTGTCTCCAAACCGTCCTACCTGCGCTGTCCCTCTAATATACTCATTTCTTATCCTGTCCATTCCTCGTCACTCCCAACGAGAATCACAGCATCTTTAACTCTGCCACCTCCAGCTCCGTTTCCTGTCTTTTTGTCAGCACAACCGCCTCCAAATCATACAACATAGCTGGTCTCACTACCGTCTTATATACTTTCCCCTTCACTCTTGCAGCTACCCTTCTGTCACAAATCACTCCTGCAACTCTTCTCCACCCACTCCATCCTGCCTGCACTCTCTTCTTCACTTCTCTTCCACACTCTCCGTTACTTTGGACAGTTGATCCCAAGTATTTAAACCCATCCACCTTCCCCACCTCAACTCCTTGCAACCGCACCATACCACCACCCTCCCTCTCATTTACGCACATGTACTCCGTCTTACTCCGACTGACTATCATTCCCTTCTCTCCAGTGCGTACCTCCACCTCTCGAGGCTTGCCTCAGCCTGCTCCCTACTCTCCCTACAGATCATGATGTCGTCCGCGAACATCATAGTCCATGGAGACTCCAGTCTGATCTCTCCGTCAACCTGTCCATCACCATTGCAAACAGGAAATGGCTCAGAGTCGATCCTTGGTGCAATCCCACTTTTACCTTAAACCGGTCCGTAATTCCTACGCCAGCTCACCGCTGTCACACTGTCTCATACATATCCTGCACCATCCTCACATACTTCTCCACCACTCCCGACTTCTCATACAATACCACAACTCCTCTCTTGGCACCCTATCATAAGCTTTCTCTAAATCCACAAACACACAATGTAACTCCTTCTGGCCTTCCCTATACTTCTCCATCAACATTCTCAAAGCAAACATCACATCATTGGTGCTCTTTCCTGGCATAAACCCATATTGCTGCTCACAGATCGTCACCTCTCTCTCAACCTAGCTTCCACTACTCTTTCCCACAACTTCATGGTGTGGCTTAACAACTTTATCCCTCTGTAATTCCCACAGCTCTGCACATCACCCTTGTTCTTGAAAATCGGAACCAGTACACTTAATCTCCACTCCTCCGGCATCCTCTCACTTTCATCTTTGTATACATAGTGGAAAAGGCAAAGCAAATCTCTCACAAGTACACAAAGTCACAATAACCTATAAAAAGGGAGTGCTTGGGAATGGGGTCATTTGGGTAGAAAAGATAAAGAGCAAGGAAGGGTGTAGCTTGAGGTAGTGGGGATCAGCTGTCGAGAAGCCCTGGAGGGAAGAATGGCACTAAACAGACTGAGGAAGTTGGTTCTCCAAGCAAGACAAAAGAGGAATTAATAAATGGAGGTGAGCTGTGAGTCTGGATTGTGGGAGTTTAATAAGAATAGGGTTACTGGAAGACTGTGCATGCCCTGCAGACACCTGGGAGGGACAGAGCCAAGAGAGGGCAGAGGGTGCAAGACCAAAAACGAGGCTTTAGAATACAGAGAGGCCACAATCTGTTTCTGCTGTGAAAGTAACAGCCCTAGACACTCAGCTTTGTCAGCGGAGATCCCAATTATCTTGAGGACCTTCCTTTCCATGGCATCAATAAGGGAAAGATGTGAGGCAGGGGCCCCAACCTAAAGGAGAGAGCTATACTTCATCAAGCTGCAAATGAAGTCCTTAAATGCTGTCAACAGTTCAGATTGGCCAAGGAAATACCTTGCACAATGAAGGATGCCCAGTTGGCAGCTGGCTTTGGAGTCCATCTTGGAAATATTGTCTGCCCTAGAAAGATCATGGCTGGTAATGAGGCCCAAATGTTTGAGAGACTTAACCTCTTAGAGTAGTTTTTTTATGAAATATATGGGAGAGTTTAATCCATTCGGAGAGACAGGGTGACTGTGTGGGATTATCAGCATTGAAAGACATATTCCAAGTGATGGACCAGCTCCTGAATCTATCAAGGTCTGCAGAGAGGAAAGAGGCTGCTGCCTACTGTTTGAAGGATGAGTGATGATACGGAATAGGATGGGATAATCAGCAAAAAGATAAGTAAGATTTTCAAGGGTATCAGAAATATCATTGATGAAGATGAGGAACAAGCCTGGGTCCAAGACACTACCTTGGGGCACTCTCGCCTTGACAAGTTGATGAGATGAGAGGATTCCATTTAGACTTTAGAGCTACCTGCTGACTGCAGGAGTGGAGGAAGTCAGTGAGCTAAGACAGGAGGTGGCCTTTTGACGCCAAAAGCAGAGTTTTGAGTTCATAACATAGTGCGAAACTGTATCAAATGCTCCAGAGAGACAGTCCTAATCTCATGTCTGAGATTGAGAGCTTCCCTCCATTGTTGGGAGAGCATAAGCAGCACATGTACAGAATGGAATTACCAGGTCTGAAATCAAACTCATGATCTGCAATTCGGCCATTGGAGAAGAGGAAGGATTTCAGATCAATTCCAAACAGACTGGGGAAGTTTTGGAAGCAAACTTCAAAGGCCGTGCTTCTAAACGGAAGCAAACTAACATGCCTATAGTTAAGAGGATCCATTTTTCCCCCCATGTTTGTGTATTACAGTGATGTTGGCTAACTTCCAAGAAGACAGAAGCTGACCCAGAGAGAATGACCTGGTGACAAGAGGAGAAACAAGATGAGAAAGAGCAGCCGAGCAGGTTTTTAGGACACATGCACTGATGCTGTGTGGGCCTGTGGCAGAATTGGAGTGGAGATTTCCAAGAAACCTCTCCACCTTCTTAGGTGGAACAGATGCGGTATCCAGGAAAAGTTGAATACTACAGGTTAGGGTAGGTATCGGATGTGAGGGGTTCAGTACAATATTTGGAAGCAAACACAGAATTGAGGCATTCAGCATTCTCAGAAGCAGAGGCAGTTGTGGTGCCATTTTAAGTGAGGGAAGAGATGGAGGGCAAGAATGCACCTGTGACAGACTTGACAAGCACCAGGTCTTTGAAGAAGGAGATGGGTTTGAAAGTTCAGCCTTGAGGTTGGTCAGATGTTGTTTTCTGGCTTTCAAAAGTGGACAGGCATTTATTCTGCGCTTTCTGGAATGATCTGAGGTTGCTTTCAGTCAGATTTGCGTTCAGGGAAGAGAAGGTAAGTTGTTTGAAGACAACTGCCTCACCACAGGATTCTGTGTATCAGGGGTGAAGGGTTTAGTAAGATAACTGCAGATGTGATTGTATAAATCTGTACATAAGGGAAAGCAAACATGTGTGTAAGGATACCCAGGCAGTATTAATATCAGGAGAGGTGGAAATGACGGACCAGTCTTGACATGAGAAGGCAGCTTGTAGTTCCTTCCAGTCCGCTTGAGTGAACTCCCAGAGTCTGTGGCACTGAGGCAGCTCTCTGACAATCGCCAGAGAGATATTGACTCACAAGCACATTATCAGATGAACCCATTGGAAGAGGGTTCAGGCCTGTCAAATCAGATAAGAGAGAGACAGAGGAACTGAGGACATTGTGTGGGATGAAGGATTCTGTTAGGCAGATAATGCCAGGTTTACCAGTGGCAGGTTAGATTGAGAGACCTGTCAAATTGAAGAGAGGCCTTAGAAGCAGAGAGTAGGCTGGGACACCGGGGAGGTAGAGAGGGGGGCGGGACGCCGGGAAAGCATGGAGTGGTCAGGAAACCAGGGAAGCAGAGACTGGGACTGGATTATGGGAAAGAAGAGAGGAGGGTGGGACGCATGGGAAGTAGAGAAGGGATGGGACACCGATGAAGCAGAGAGGGTGGCGGTATTTCCAGGGAAACAAAGAGGGGCAAGTAAGCCCAGTGTTGGCTTCATGGTTAGGGTGGCTGGCTTGGGATGTTAGGATCCTGAGTTTGAGCCCCTGTTTTCCATTTAATTATCACAAGGTGGGGTTGACTCAGCCTGTCATCCTTCTGAGATCGGTGAAACGAGTACCAGTGTACTGGTTATAGGGGCGTCGCACCAGCAGCACAGCTACACCCTCAGCCAATGATGCTACCCACAGCTGTGTGCTACATAAAAAGGAGGAGGAGAGAGAGGTGGGATGCAGGGAAAGCATTGAGGTGTTGGGACACCAGGAAAGAAAAGATGGGGGCTGGATTCCAGGGAAGCAGAGAGGAGGACGAGATGCTGGGACAGCGGAGGTGGGGCCAGGATGCCGAGGAAGCAGAGAGGAGGGATGCTGGGGAAATAGAGAGGTTGGCAGAATGCTGGGGAAGCAGAGAGGAAGGGAGGTAGCCAGCAAAGCAGAGAGGGGGCAGGACTCTAAGCTCGCAGCGAGGGGACGAAGTGTAGGGGAAACAAAGAGGGGAAAGGGAATGTGGTCGAGGGCCATGTAATTGAGGGAGGCCAATCAGTGGTGGGGGTGTTCCTTAATGACCCAATTCCTTAATGGGTGCATGGAAGTGTTTTAGGCACCCACAAAGAAAATAGAAAAAAAACAACAAATTGATTTCTTCAAAATGCCAACAGGGTTAGAACAGCACCAATCAACATCAGGTACCCAATGGGCAATGTCGAGTACCTACCGGGGCAATGCCAGGTATCCCTGCTAATATATATATAGTGAATCAGATGGAAATTGACGATTTATGTGACATTGACCTTTTGACCCAATGACCTCAAAACTCAAAAACAATAGGCTTCTACCTTGTGACTACCTCTACCAGATAGTTAAGTTTCATGAAGATCAGAGTAAAAATGCGACCTGACATACAAACAGACAGAATAAAAGACCAGACCAAACAATGTACTACTTATGAATATTCGATTTCAGAAGTAATAAGTGGAACGAGGAGGATGATGTACAAAAGAAGAAAAAGGACAATGGGAGTCGATAAAAGCGAAATAAAAATGTATTTGTAGAGTGGAAAAGGTTGCATTTCTACTAAATAAGTTTGTGGTAGAAAAACAAAAAAACAACAGTGGAGATTAAAAAAAAAGAGGCATTACCAACAGTGGCTAAAGTAAATAATAATCAGTGTTTCTGGGAATATGAATTTTCTTAGCAGAATTTGACTGCTCATGTGGTGAAATGTTCAACATGAAGAGCTCATAGTTCAGTTGTTATCATATTTAATGTTCATGGAGCCTGAACATAATTCTAAGGAATAAATAACAAAGAAAGAAAATACATTGGTGATTGTGACTTTTCTGTTGCATTCCCCTGTACGAATAGCATACGGTGTGTAACAGCCCTTCCTTATGTAGTCAGCATTTAAATAAGTGAGGTCATCCAAGGGGCATTGGTAAGTTAACCTGTTGGGCAGAGACGGAATTTTTTTTCCAACAAGTTAAACAGAAAGAAAATCACAGATTGTGTTTTTTTTATTTTAAGGAAATTAATTTATTGTCACATGACGGTGGGCAAATATGCTATGCTTTGACTGCTCTGCTATTCTACCAGAACACAGCACTCAAATTGAGTTTCCTAGGGTGGAGTTTTGCAAACTTATCCATGGTTTGATCGAGATTGACATCCAAGTCATCTATAATGAAAAATGTCAGTGTGTGTCAGTCAGTCAGAGAGAGAGAGAGAGTGTGTGTGTGTGTGTGTGTGTGTGTGTGTGTGTGCGCGCGCGTGTCCTTCATAACTCCAAAACCATGAAACCTAGTGGCCCAAAACTTTGCATGCATACTAAGAGAACTCCATTGGAGTGCATAAATGGAAACTGGGTGTTTGGGTAAATATAAACACCCTTTTGAAGATAATCAACGGCCTTCTTAAATTGAAACAAAAACTGCTCTATCTTTGGTCAGCCTGCTCTCCCTCTCACGGGTCTTAAGGTTTGCTTCTACTTGCTCAAAAATGCCTTGCCTTGGAACAGGCCGCAACGATTTCTGCATGATTAAGTGCTCAAAATTTCCTTTTTTCACTTTCTGCATTCACATCATCAAATGCCTGATCTTCATACCTACAAATCACTGTTTACATCACTGTTGGCAGTGCTATAGTTTTCAAATTAGGAGCTCAGTGATTTTATGCATTATACGATGCAGTTTTCCATGATCGCCTCTCAAGGACCAATTAAAATATGTAATCAAAATGTGATTTTGGATTTGAGGATCGAAGCTTGTGGACTAAATAACTGTCGAAATCTGGAGTGAAATCTGAAAATGGTAATAAATTAACGATGTTGTCTCCTCCACAATGCCAAAACCATGAAACAGAGCAGCCCCAAACTTTGTATGCATACGAAGGGAGCTCCAAAGGAGTGCAAGAATGAAAATTGGGTGTTTGGGTCAATTTAAACACCCTTTTTGAAGATAATTAATGGCTTATATTCATGAAAGGCTTATCTTCATCAGCCCAACTTCTAACCCGACATTTTGATTCGGCCTACTAAAATGCCTTGCCTTGGAAACACGATCTCCTCTCATGGACTAATTAAAGTACATATATAATCGAAATATGATTTCGGATTTGAGGATCGGATTTGGTGGACTAAATAAGTGCCGAAATCTGGAGTGAAATCTGAAAATGTTAAAATACATGAAAAATATAAACATATTTAAATAAGGAAGGTTATGCTGCCATCTTCTCCATATTTGCACAAGAACATGTGAAATCGCCAAAGCATTAAACTTAACTTTTTCTACTGTTCCGACAATTATATTGAGTGAAGAAAAGATTAATGAATATGCCCGAGGTGTAACTTCATTGAGTACAACAAACATAATTTCAAAGCAGGCAAAAGCTCCCGTGGCACCGTGGATGTAGCAGTGGGTGTAGCGACTGTGGCTCGGTTCTCTTTGGGAAATCCCCAGAGTTTGAAATGCCAAATAAATTAGAGGATTAGCATGAGTAAAGTGAACTATGAGTTCAAGAGAGAATTGAAAAATGGTTTTAGTGGTCACAAAGCAATGCATCTCCACTCCACAACAGGACGGCTGAGAGTTAAACACACTCGCTTCAAGCTGTCTCACCTGTGTTTGAATCTCAACTCAGCTATAAACTGTCATCCGGTGTTTCACAGGAAGGGTGTTTCATCAATGTGTGTGCCGTCCCTCATACTGGGCGTTTCATCTGCCGGAATTAGTTGGTGGACATTAAAGATCCCTTCACAGTGTCCTTCGCAAAGTCGGGAAGCTATGCCCAGCATCCTAGCAAAATTCCAAATTACTGCTCTAACCTATAGGGGCACTGTATCAGTAGCACTGCCACATCCTCAATCAATGATGCTACTCACAGCCTTGTGCTGCACAGGAAAACAGAAGACCAGGCCCCTATGTATAGTATTTTATTGTAATAATGTTTGAATTGATTTACTGTTTTTAAAATTTTATCAACAAGCAATTTTGATCCGTATACCTCGATAGTTGTTTAGAGACTGCATTCCGATTGTCTGATAACAAAACAGATTTCAAATATTTTTTCACATGGACAATTATATGTGGGCTGCTCTAGAGTTGGAACACCAAACAATTCATATTTAATTTTTGTGCCCCTCATTCCAAATTTATTCCAAGTCTCTTTTGTTGCAAATTTCATAAAATGGGAGGGGAAAGTGCATAGGCTAATCTCCTCCCAGCTCATCTCACCCATGTTGGCCTTGTATTCAACCTCACCTTCCGCCTCATCTCCCATTTACAATGAGCAAACATGCTTTTGTGCAAAAATTTCACTTTATATTGATCAGTCACATACAAATCCCCATCCTGACACCAAATGTCACGTTTTACAACCCCTCAAATTGACCACGAACCAGTCGGATGTGAAGCTGCAGAATACTGATGTAGTCACCTCGCGAATTGTCAAATTTAACGAGGTGATGCCAAGTGCTTTGCACCATATAATAACTCTGGGTGTTTGTTAACACCGCACCTGTTATTAATCCAGGTAGTTATCCAAATTGAGGCTGGCAAGGAATGTCATATAAAACTAATCAGTTTTCACAGTACGGCAGGAGGTGGAACCAAGTGGACACGTTTTCTTTGTAATAAGAAATATTTTTTTTGTACACTTTGTTTTATTACTTTCTATATTACTTTCCATTTTGCATAGAGAATACAAATAAATAAATGAAGTGGTTTGATTCCCGATAGAGAACCACCTTTGAACTGGAAGCAGAAAGGCAGAAGCGAAGCTCCATCCTTTCCCCTTTGAGGGTGAAACCCAACATAGACGGTCGGTTTTTGCTGGATCTAACTGTTCCCATCTTGATGGAGTACTGCTCTCCCCTCTGTGTTGGTGCTCCTGCCTCATACTTTGCTCTGCTTGATGCCATGGAAACTAAGGCCTTCAAAATTATTGGAATGTCCCATGATGAAGCTGAGTCTATGGGACAATCATTTTCCCATAGCAGACAGTTTGGTGGTCTTTATGTCATCTCCTGCCTCCATTCTGGTCTTGCACTCTCTGCTCTTTCTATGCTTTGTCCCCCTCACAGGTAGAGCATACATGTTCACAATCAACCCTCTTCTGGTAGAAATCCCAGAATCCAGAATCATTGCTCACACCCACTCATTCTTTCCTCTTTTTTCCCCCACCTGTGACACCAACTTCCACATTCTCTTCAACGTCATTATTCCCTCCATATGCTCAAGACTGCTGTTCACCATCATCCCACATCCAAAACCATGATCTTTTCTGTCCATTGACACACCTGTTCCAAATTTCCAGTTTTTCCTTCCAGGGAGTTTGCTTCTGTATCCAAATTGTCCAACCCATGTGTCCTCCCCTCACCTTCATTCCTCCCTACACCCATTGTTTGTCAAAGTCTTATACTTTTGGTAATGATGACCACAGTACTGTCGGACCCCGGCATTTGCGGGAGATACATTGCTAGAAAATGTAACGAATGTCGAATCTGCGAATTCGGGCATCTTTTCAATGGAAAAGGGATAGTTCCTGCGGTTCGTGATTCATAAGGGAAAATAAAAAATCCCGTGAAAAATCCGTGAATACACCGACAAATAACTACGAATACGCCCTAAAAAATCGTCAAGAAACCACGAAAAACAGCGAAAAGAAAAATGTGAAAACGCCTGCAAAACCTGTGAATATGCACATGACAACATAAAAAAACCCTGCAAAGAACAGTGAAAACGCAAATACACCGCAAAAACGCAGAAAACCACAAATACGCAAAACACAGGTAGGTGGGCAACTTAGCTAAAGTAGTGGGGCAACTTAGCTAAAATAGCATAACAATTGTGCATTTTGTGAGGAAAGCACCAAATTTGGCACACTAGTAGCCTATCATATTATGAACAGATTTGGATATTGGGCCATCTCAAAATTTTTGATGGCAGTGGAAAATGGCTCCACAGCCATCAGCGGCTGAATTTGAGATGGCCCAATATCCAAATCTGTTCATAATATGATAGGACTAGTGTGCCAAATTTGGTGCTTTCCTCACAAAATGCACAATTGTTATGCAAAGTTGCCCCACTAGGGCTGCAATGTAAAGCAGTCACAAAATTAACCGCGAATACGCGGGGTCCTCAAATAGCTGAACCGCAAATGTCAGGGTCTGACAGTATATGGTGTCATTTGGTGCAGCACAATAAGGTGGCCATCCAAGTTTATAGTAAGTGATCCATCTGTGCAGAACGATTGAAAACCATGACAAGCTTCAATTAATAACCAAATTGTTTCCAACATATTGTCAAGTGATTGTAGTGGCCATTTTTGAATGTCGAGATAACTTACGGGATATAATGGTGGCCTGAAAGTCGCTTTACCCCAACCCAATATAGTATTCCTTCTTAAACTCTCTTAATATGCAGGTTTCATTGCACAGTTCAGTAGTTACAATAATTAATTAATCAGTCATTGTATCTGTATGTACTCTATCATTCAGATGCAATGACTGATTAATTATTTATAAGTACTGCACAATAAAACCTGTATATTAAAAGAGTTTAAGAACGAATGTTTTACTGGGGAAGGGTGAAGAGACTTTCAGGCCACCCTGTACAGTTGCCACCATATGACCTCAACCGACCAGACTGTCACAATCGCTTTATAACACCCCTTGACCTTATTTGCCATGCTTTTCTGGGAAAGGCAATGTGTTTTATAACAACCAGTTGTCCTCAATAAACCAAAATCACTGCCAACATTCCATGAGGCATGGTGTCAACAATGAAGAGGACTGCATGTGCTGATCAATTCCAAGCCAATCAGATCAATGCCAATTCAAATGGAATCATTTAAAAGAACACCTGTCGAGTTTGGGCAGACAAGGAGAAAGAGAACACAACTATCTTGCTGCACCATGGTCTCTTCTGTGTGGATCTCACTCTGCCTTTTGGTCCTTCTTGCCGATAGTGAGTTGTTCACCCCTTCCTGGTCCCCTTTCCTTTGCCATATATAATGTATCTTCACCTTGAACTCGTAAAGACTGCAACACTCTGGAGTCTTTATGTTGCTTGGTCAATGATATTTAATGTAAATACTAACACCACTAATGATATGACAGATTATGCAAATGAGGTATTCTGCTTTTTAACTTTATTTCCTGGTACCCTGCATTATATGTCTCATTAAGCAATATTCAGGGTGCTGCGTAAGTTTTGCAGCTTTTGAAGCAGCTTTTCACATGCAGATGTAACACAAAAGCAGACATAATAGGTTCATCTTGTATGACCGTACATTTTGGCTTTAAGGCCATCATTGTATTGTAACCTTGTGTCCACAGTTAAAAAAAAGTGCCTGCATTTTGCATTGACAAATAGTGCATGGGCATGTGCTTTGGCCTTTCGGATAAAGTACAGGCATTGAGTTTTGTCCCAATGTTTTATTTTTTTTATTTTTCCCCTTTTTGATATAAAATGCATTTCTCAAACAAAAGAGAAAGTATTCATTGTATGGCGATGCATTTTTTGACTTAGCGCCAAGGTGCACAACTGCACATTCATTGTTTTAACAAGTTTTTACATCACATTGGATGATCATGTGCCATCTTATCAAAGAGCAGGTGTCATAATGTTTAGGTTTTGTTTAAATCTTATGAATGACAAAGCATTTCTCAAAGGAGAAATGTGTTCTCAGGACTGATGTGGTTACACACTTCCTGTTTACGAACAGATGTCGCTTCCTCCAAATCCTCAGCTACCTCTCTCCTTCAATGGCTTTGCATTTTAAAGTTTGTTAATTTTTATTTCAATGACAATGACTTTTTATTTTAATGACAATGACTGAAGGTAGAAACGTGCGCCCAAGAATGAAGCTTTAAAATGTGACCTTCCATGAACAAACACCCCGAATCGGATCGATTGTTATTACCGTATTTTAATTTATTTGGCAAGCAAGCTCTAAGCATTGTCTAATTCAGCTTGTTTAAGGATTTCTTCTCTCTGATTATCTTTCTATTAATTAGTCAGTCTCGCTTTACTGAACATATTATCCAATACAAACAAGAAAGGTACTCGGAAGAGCGCAAACTTCCGCCAGGTTGAACAGTTTATATTTGTATTCCACTGATAGGCCGGATCTGGATTCGGACCTGAACTAAAATCTAGTTGGCTTGTTCTTGTCACCTACCCAACTCATCCACCAAGTTTCGTCCGAATCCGTCCAAAACGTTTTGAAATATCATGCTATATTTATATTGCTTTTGGCCCTGTCTCTCAATGGTGAAGGATCACTTTAAAAATTCTAACAGTCGGATCCGGATCTGGATCTTCCCCAAAATCGAATCTGCTTGTCCTTGCCACACACCCAGCCTGCCCACCAAGTTTCGTCCCAATACGTCCAAAGCTTTTAGAGATATCATGCTCACAAACAGACAGACAGTCAGCGGTGAAAACCACCTCCGTCCATCTTTGGTGGCGGAGGTAATAAAGATTTGCTGAAAGACCCCTCATTCTACATGCTGTGAACCAAATTACAAGCATCCATCAAAAATTATAGTCTGTTATTAATGAAATGAGTATGGGTTTTATAGCTTATTTTTTGGTTTATTCATGACGCCATTAAGGCAAAAAAATGTCCAACACCGAAGCAGCACAGGTTGGCTTTCTCAATGCCCCTTAACTGGTCGTTGTTCTGAATTATTTACAGGTCTCACTCATTAACTTTACTCTGTCTTATTCCCCTTGTCCTTTGCAGTACATTCTTGCCTGAAACCAAGTGAGAAAGGTGAGTATTAATGCTCTCTCTCTCTCTTTGGCTATGGTTAAGGTAGGAGTTATGGTTCGGGATTAATTAGCACAGTTGAAATTTCATCATCTATTCATCTCATGTCTTCTTATTAGCACATTCTTTAATCTTGAACACCTGTATTGTCGATAATTGCATTGTAATGAACTGAAGGAGGTGAAAGTTACCAGGTGATGTTTTTTTTATAGAGAAGATTCTTTCTTTTTCTCGGGTTGCATGCAGATGCAGTGATCAACACTCATGAGGCGACTCTATTTGTTGGCAAGACACGACAAAGGCGTGATGAAATTAGGTATGTGTGGTATTCAATGGAGGTTGTCATTACGGGAGATCAAAAAGCTCGAGAATGCATTCATTCCTCAATCATCTAATTTCCTTCATACATGTATATACTGTATTTGGTTCCTGTTTGATTCCTGAATATTTTTTATGATTCATATTGACAAGGAGCTATATATGTATTATGTACATACAGGCTTGGGTTGATGCACAATGGTTGTGCATAATGGGGGGAGGGAAGGGTGGGAAGGGAGAGAGAGAGGATTCAGGGTGGTGGCATCGATTAGAATCATGCTTGGGGATACATATAGCATTAGCATTATATTTGCAGTCTTTTACCCAAAAATGTTTCCTGAATTTTTGTGTGTATTTCAATGAAAGGTCCACTCTGGCATTTAATTTATCTCGTTTCTTTTTAGCAATATTGGTATTCTCTTTAAATGAGCTGTATTCAATGCTTGCAGTCTTATAACAACCATTCGGGCCTCAAGGTTTATCACAGGAACTAGCAGAGTACCCGCCCTACGGGCAATGTTGTTCCAAGCATGCAACATGTTCTTCCAACACCTACCTTTATTAGGGCAGTGTACAAGCACTGACAGCTCTGTGTCGGCAAAAATAAACCCAGGTTACAAGCATGAAGCAAAACCATACATACTGCTTATAATTCAAAACACCTCACTGCACTGGAAAACGTGGGATAGGAATACTGCACTGTAAATGGTGGACACTTGCAATTTCCTTCCTCACCTGTAGGCAGCGCTACACGATACACATTTACATAGAGAATTTGCGTCCCCCCTTCTCTCCCACCAAGACCACTGGCAAAAATAAAAACACCC
>CM068958.1:75659060-75674157 GCA_035128595.1 Eptatretus atami | reverse complement strand
TCATACGAGCCTCGACAAGGTATACAAAAAAAAAAGTAGCGCGACAAACAAAAACACACAAACACTGATCCGTGAATTATAGTAAATATATAATGTGTCCTGCCCATGGGATTTATGCCTTTCGGTCGATTAAGCCTGCATTACCATACCCATTAAATTAAGATATTAATTTACTTTTCCTCCATGTCATAATCTGTACTAATAAATATCAGTGTGTGTGTGTGTGTGTATGTGTGTCAGTCACTGTGTCAGTGTCTCCCCTCCATAACTCCAAAACCATGAAATGGAGCAGCCTGAAACTTTGCATACATACTAAAAAATAACTCCATGGATGTGCCTGCGTGAATATTGGGTGCTTGGGTTAAATAAAACACCCCCTTTGAAGATAATCCATGGCCTTATTTAATTGCATCCTTTATCAGGCACATCCTCTGTCACCGTTCTCTATGGAGTCTTAAGACATATCCCAGGTAACCTTGCTGGAGACTGAAGCCGCCATGTTTTCTGGCCTGCTCAACCATGGCTTGACTTGGAACAAGCCGCAACGATTTCTTAACCATAAAGATTTTTTTTCATTTTCCTCACTCATATTATCAAATGCCTGATCATCATAGCTATGAATTGCTGGGTATATTGCAATGCTTATAAACGCCCGGAGATGCCAGCATTCGTGGCTTTATTTCATTTCCGCACATGCAATAACCTCGAGCATTTCTTAAACTAAGCTGAATTACAAAACTTAAGCTCCAGAATCGAACTTAAAAGCAGTTCTGACTCCTAGAAAAATGTTAATTTGTCCATATTTGACATTTTGGGCATCTCTGGGAGGTGTATGTTTAATGTGACAGTTCAGTGATTGCTAATCGTATGCCAAGCGAGCCATTTCTTATTAACCATTTCTATGGAGTGGTTAAGCCACTTGGTGAGTGCTCTACAATATTGGCACTGACACTGAATACGGTATATCAATCGACTTGAACAAAGTTCAGGAGTCACTCGCCTGCATTGGCCACGTGTTGTTCTGCAGTGCGACAGGCGGTGGCTGGCTTGCTGAAAATGTGAAATTTTATTTTCCACAACATTTCCCCTTTTTGTTCTTCCATTATATTACCCGTCACGTCAGCATAGATAAATACAAATAAATATTAAACGTTTCGCTTTTTATATAGTTTCTTCAAACAATTCGTGCATTGCATAGTGAAGCCACTTGGTATGTATTTCAAATTTCAATTGCGATGCCACAGTCCTATACTGGAGGTAGGAAGGCAAAATAAATTACATGATCATCATGAGTAAAAAAATCGATTCAGTTATGAAATTATAAATCGGCACACCACGGCGGGAAAGCCGAGAGGTATGCATGCTCACTCTGTGTAGCCTGCATTTGAATCCCGACCCAGCTATAAACTGTTATCCTGGTGTTTCACAGGCACCGTGATTCATCAGATGTGTGTGTCTTCTCTCGGATGGACGATTAACTGGGCGTCACATCTGCCAGAATCCCTTACCACTCTCCCCCAACCCTACCCACTCCTCTCCCTCCTCTCTCTCTCTCTCTCTCTCTCTCTCTCTCTCTTTCTCTGATCCCTCCCCTCTCCACCCCTTTCCTCTTCCCTCCCTCTCTCTTCACCCCTCTATCTCTCTCCCAACTCTTCCCTGGTCCCCCACCCTTCCCCTCTATTGAGGGGACTGTAGCATGTAGGGGACGATTCAGATTTGGAGCTGACCAGTGGGGTCCACAGGTCGCTGCATGTGCGAGTTGTTGGTTTTGAATGCTGCTGCCCCAGGTCTCAAAATATCCGTGTGTGTGTGGTGTGTGTGTGTGTGTGTGTGTGTGTGTGCGCAAGTTGCTGTTGTTGTCTGCGTTCTCCACATGTGGGTGGAGTTCATCGGGAGGTTCATCAGGAGGTGAAATTTTAGTCAGGACTCACGATTGATGGACCAAGCTGTGAAGTTTTCTGCACTCAAAGTTTTGTGCCGAGGGCTCTCTTCAGAATCACCGCTGAGCCCCAGACTTTTGGTGAAGCTTCCAACTGTAGTCCGTTTGTCGTAATATTCACAGGGATGGTTTTTAGCTCATCTGGAACGTAGACCCAGGGAGCTTATGAGATGGCGCGTTGTCCGTCCGTCCACAAATATTTGCAACTTCTTCTCTGAAACGACACACACAATTCCGATGAAACTTGACCACCATATTCACCACCCATGATGTAATAAAGTTTGTTCACGACATTAGAAATGATTGGGGTCTTCGGGGTTCAAAAATTGTTCACACCATTAAAGAAATTGGGGTTGCCCCTCAAAATTTGTATTTGCTTTCTTTGCTGAAACCACACAAACAATTCTGATGAAACTTGACCACAAGCATTATCACCCGTGGTGTGCCAAAGTTTGTTCACGACATTAAGAACAAGAGCGCAAGTGAGCAAAATATACGCCCGGAAAAGTCTCTGTGACACACACGCACGCACGCGCGCACACACAATTATATATTCAAACACATCAATTTATGAAGAACAAGAAGGTATATACAGAATTGTGCTACTACATGGAAAACAGCATCCTGGTTGCCATGGCAACCACTTTAGATGACGAACGTATGTCGCGACACACCTTCTCCACAGTCTGTACCTATGTACCAAATATGAAACATGAAAGTTGAAAACTTTGGGAGTTAGAGTGCGGCCAGGAACGGACGGACGGACGGACGGACGGACGACCGGTATCACATAATACGCCCCGATATATATATATCGGGCGTATTAAAAAATCCATAGGTATTTACTTTTTCTCCATTATATACAGTATTTTGTGGGTCATCCATGCCTCCCAGTGGTTTTCTCGTTACCTTATCCAGCAACTACCAGGTGAGCGCCTCTGGATATTGCCCCTGTGTTTAATTACAGTAGAATCTGGATACTAAGCGTATGCGCCTATTTTTAGATCTAGTGGAGAAAATTTGTGCTTATTTTCCAGATGCGCTTATATTCCAAAATCCATGACATGTGCTTATAATGGTAAATGCTCTTTAGATTGGCTGCATCGATTTTAGTTTTTACATCATTGCAATTTTAATTGTCCGTACCTCGAAAACAAATTCTAAACACACTTTCTTTCAGTTCTCGAGCACGTATCCGTTTAAACTCCGAAACAAGTTTGTTTTCCACATCCGGGTAAAAGGCCCATCTTCCGCTTCCTATCTTCTTCGAACCTTTCGCACTCTGAACATCTATTTCCTCATTCTTCACCATGCACATCAAAGTCCTCGTGTTAAGTCTGAATTTCTTATACGTCTGTTAAGCCGCTGTCACACCTTGACGTTTTAGCCAGCGTATGGCAACGTATCAAAATGTATGTAAAACGCTGGTGTACGCTGAACTATTGATGTTTTTATTTTATTTTTGGGCGTATAATAACGTGTTGGACGTATGCATAACGTATTAGTAACGTACACAGAACGTTTTAATCACATATAGATAACTTATACCAACGAATGCTGAGCGTGTTGTCGGCGTTCACAACCTATGCCCAACGATAGTCTAACTTATGCATAGCGCGCGGCAGCGTATCGCCGACGATCACGTGGCGTAGGCTATTCATAGACTACATTTTATGTAGTCCTCTTCCTTTCTCCTTTGCTCTTTATACCCTTTTTCACCCCCGTTCTCCGAAAGCCACAACTGAATTAAATGCTAAACTTAAACGTGAAACTTAAACACTCAGCCTCACCCTTCTTGTTTCAATAAATTAATACACATACCTGCTAAAACTGGTATGAACACAAATAAACCTTTATAAATACAAACCCACAACCCCTGACACAAATCTCGAGAACAAAATATGCAAACCACACAAAAAATATTAACTTGTTCTGGTGGAGGAGCTTACACAGCCACATACAAACCTTGTTTTTCCTCGATCATAAACTGACCATTATAAACTGATAATACAGACAGACAGACATGCAGACGGATGGATGTGAACCAATTGCTTTAACCCCTCTTTTCGCTTTGTATGCCTAGGGTAACAATTGCTTGACAAGCAGAGAAAAACAATGACATTTAAATAATCAGTCACACCATCTCGGTAAATTAACTCTTGGGCCTTTATTTGATCAATGAAAGCTTTCACTTCATTCCAAAGAGAATCATCAACTTGGGCTAAAATTTAGGAACCGCACGGGATGTACTTTGTATGTGATGAGAGAAAATGGGGGTTCGGAGCAATGCATATGGGGTGTGAGGGGAGGGGGGAGTTAAATTTTCTGTCAGATTCGCATTCGGCAAAAATATTGTCCCAAATACTTTGTCTTCATGTACATCATGATAAGCAATTTACAGTGCAGCTCCTCACTTTCTTTCCCACAGAAATCCCATTGTTGAGATCAATGAAGAAATTTGGGGTCAACCTTTTTGATTCGGACATTGTGGGTTGGTGCGTGATGATTCAAAGATGTCGACCAGATTACTTACCAAACATAATACAATGGGAATCATCAGCATAATCATGTATTTTGATGAACATCCATCCTTCACCTTCACCCAAAGAGCATCATCATCCTGAACACCCTGGTGAAGATCAGACCTTCTCCTCACCTTTGTCTGCGACAACTCCTCACCTTCAACTACACTACGATTTGCCATTATTATCTCTTCCTTTATCATCCATCCTGTTGGCACTTCCAGTTAAAAGCAAAAAACAAACACAATTCACCAAGTTTGAGGTTTTGGTACACATGATTATAATCATCAGGAATAGTTTATGGAAGATAACATCAGATATCAAGATTGCAACTTTCTGGAACCTGTTTAGGCAATCATCCTCACCCGCTCCCCAAGGGACTGGAGAGGCTATTGTAACAATGTGTGTTTGTCTGTGATGCAGAACGCAGATTAACTTGACGAAAGTGCCCTATTTTAATATAGGGAGTGTGAAACAGGTCACAGAGACAAGTACTCCAGCAAGTCTCGGCATTGTTAAATATTCTGTCTTTTCTTTTCATTTTTTTGCATTATTCTGACACATATGTTTGTATGTTATCAATCAATGGATGGCGATGATCCTTGGTGCGCCATCAGGCACATAGTTTCATTGCCTAGGGATACAATCCTGTATGGGTCGCCATTCTGACACAGGAACGTCAAGACAGGAATTTGGAATTTGGCCCTGGTGCCAGCGATATCTCACCTACTCTTCGCGAAGGACACCACGGGATCTTTAACATCCACCAACGAATGGTGGCAGATGGGATGCTCAGTTATCGTCCATCCGAGGGACGGCACACACAGTGATGAATCACCCTGCCTGTGAAACACCAGGCTGACCGTTTGCAGCTGGGCCGAGATTCAAACCCAGTCTCGACGGGTTAGAGGCGGGGATGTATCCATAATATCTCCACCGGTAAAATTAATTTTCAAACTGAAAGTGTCAGAGAAGTTTGTATTTACTGGGAATGAAAGTGACAATGCCACACGCCCTTCCACATTTTCCATAACTACAGTTTATTTGTTTCTTGTTCACTCTCACTTTATTCAAGAAAATAGTCATTCTGAAATGATTAGGTAATGTGGAAGCATATATGAACATGACATTGACCATAAATTAGAAGTTTTCATTTGATTAATTATGTTGAGCATATTTCTCCAGCTGTGCATGTAAGTAATTATGTTGTATGCCTATTAAAAGACCAAAAATCAGATCTTGGAAAGTCCTTCAATTTTTGGGGGTTTCAGATTAAGTTTTGAAGAGGTGTGTCAGAATGGTGTAGAGGTAGCACACTTACCTTTGATCTGTCTATTCCAGACCACACTAGGGTTTAATTCCGGACCACACTATAAACTGTGAGATTGGTGCTTTCTAACAAGGGCATCAAATCACAAAATGCATCAGTTAAAATTAAAGATACACTGTGGCAGAGTCTTGCTCACACGGAGCCGCAGCCACGAAGTGTCGCAAACAAAATCAGGCCACGCTGAGGCTGATGGAAACCTACTTTATTACAAGTAGTGTGAAAACTAGAAAACAAAAGAGATACTCAAACAGAACAGGGGGGGGGGTGGGTGGTGCGGTGTTAATTAGGTAGGGATTAAGGTCAAGTTCCCCAGTATCTAATTGCCTCCCTGTAACTTTTCCCTATGTTTGTACCCATACGTTTGACTCTGTCAATAGGAGGGGTTTTCAAATTGTTTTCTCCTCCTCATCCTCCTCACATTTACGTCATTGCTGTGTTTGATCATCAGACAGTCCATGAGATCAGTAACCAATCACAGCTCGAGCGCTTCAGAGCTCCTGTCAATCATAGAGTTAGGCCACGTCCAGGCATGTGGTCAGTCCGTCTTCACCGTTTAAACAGTCACACAAAAAGAACATGTCTTCGTTAAGATGTGGATAGATTTGTGTTTCTGTCATCTTTAACTGCAATGTCACCTTACATTGTGTAGTCAAGCTGATAGGAATTTGTATCTACATTTATTTTATCGAATAAATCGACGTCATGACATACAAGGGGTGGGGGTTGTGCATAGTCGCCATCTTGCTATGTTTGGTTATCGTCTCTGTAAGTATTATCAACATCATTTAGTTATCAGCTTTTATTTGACCGAGTGGTCATTCATGGTATTCAGCTTGTATTGTCTGGTAATCGGCTGCCCAAGTATCAACATCATCCGGTAATCAGCTTTCATTCAACATCGGGGTCATTCATGGGATTCAGCTTGTTTGTTTTACAAACCAGCAATGGACCATTACAACCAAGCTGCGTGACCAAGTCGGCAAGAAGCCCGACCTCCAAGGGTGACGGTGGGCAAAGTCACGCCACTGAGGCGAATAATTGATGGGTGGGACGTTCGTTGCAAGAAGAAGAGGGTGTAGGAGGCAGGCGATCAGAGAGGACGGGGAATCAGCTCGTAGCAGAGGAGGAAGGCACAAGTGCTGAGTGAGGGGTGTATGTGGTCAAGAGAGAACGTATCTGGGAGATGGCCTGTAAGAACAGGGCTTTACGGCTGGAATTCCTTCGAAACATGAAGAAGGCGGCATGATTCTCATATTCGTGCTGAGACGATTTGGCTCAAGTAGTGAAGCGAGATGCTGGCGACTGACTCTTGGCTGGTTGTATGAGATGGGCCTCGAGGCCTCGTGCATGTCACCGAAGGGGACAGCGCCATTCTGCGAAGAGAGTATCGGCAGGTGTGATCGATGAAGAAGTTGCATGATGGTCAGTGAGCCTTGGTGTTGAATACCACTCACGAATTGCCTGACAAACATACCCGCTGCGAGAGAGTGGCTTGGCATCATTTTGTGCGTGTCTACACATGCATGACGCAGCGCCTCAATTCTACATTCCATTAAGACCATCTCTGGACCAAGCTAAGTGCTAGAATAAAGGAATGATTTTGTTTGATTTCGTTTCTCCTTGTCTGTATTTAAGTCAGTGTGTAGAGGCGCCTCGATTTAAACTTTAGGATTAATTTATCTCACGCATTATTATGTTTTGATTATTATTGTTCCTTGTAAATATTTATGTTGTCATTAAATTCCTGTGTATACTTTAAGTTGCTGTGTTCGTGTATTTGTCGTGGGGTTCAAGTATAAACCCCCTTGTGCTGTGCTTCCCCATACCTCCGTCGCTCCGCCAGTGCTGCTCCTTGCCCCTCTTGTGCGTATTATAATCTCCGAGGATCAACGTGTCCGCCTCCTAATAAGAAACCCCTTGGCGATCCGGGCTGGCGGTGTTGACCGCCCATCACCACGAATTGGGTCGGGGGTTGAACCTGGACCGCCAGCACCACGACAATATATGTATGTATGTATGTATGTATGTATATATATATATATATATATATATATATATACACAAACACACAAATATATTGTTACAGCCATGGGTACCGAGTGTATTATGAGGGGGTTAATCCCCGTTTCTCCTTGGAAGAGCCGGACCTGGGGCCATCGCTCACAATTAACTTTGTGGTACGGTGGGTTGCTTTACAACCACAAATGCCAATCAGTTAACCATGAGTTCCAGTGTCCACCATCTAATTTTGCCGTTTAACTAGAAGTCACGTGGCTTCCTGAACGGGGTGCGTGCCCTCAGCGAAGCAGCAATCTTATCTTGATTAGATCTTAATTATGACGGCCGAGCGTTTACCGCTGGTGCGTGCCGACGATGACAGGTCAATTAGTTTGGTAATTACCTCCCAGTGTATCTAGGTTCGGACAATGCTGGATCAATGGAAGGAAAGGACAAGCACGGACAGGTTGAAACATCAACAAGGAATTTATTAATAAGGAAAAAATAAATAAACAGAAGAACTTTTTATTTCCTTGTGGTGAAAATAGGAAATTCAAATAAATCAAAATAATCTCAAGCAAATAAAGAATTAATCAGGTATTGATATAAAAACAAAGAGCAGATGCTTATCACTATGCCTTATTAAATAATTAAACATGAGACAAGGGGACCCAGCAGATCATTCTGGGGTGGGAGAGAAATCCGGTCTCGCTTACCAAGTAGAAGTCGTCGTGCGTCAAATAAAATGTCCCAAAATGTGTGAGCGTGCCTTGGTCCGCTGCCAGCGCCCTGCCTTGCTGTGCACCCACTTGCAAACAGGCTTGAACACCAATCAATGTCAAGTCGTCACCCCCAGGAACCAGGGACGCCAATAATTAGGTATGCCAAGAGCAGGTCTCGAGCAGACTGGAACTAACCATCTGACTAACCATCTGACGCCAGCTCACTAACCATCTGACTAGAACTGACTGGAGCTGAAAATAGCCGTCACCCAGCTGTCACAAACTATCACAAAACTCTCAAAGCTGTAAGGAGCCACAACCAGCTGTCACCAACTATCATAAAACTCTCAGAGCTGTAAGAATCCGCAACCAGCTGTCACCAACTGTCTCCCTGTCCTTCTTATAGGCGGCCAGTGAGGGAGGAGCCTCAGGCAGACTTCAGCCAAATCCACCTTGGCTATTGGCGCATCGTTGCACGTGACAAAAACCGCCAATCTTGCGATCATTCCTTCCTTACCAAAGTGAGATGCAATCCCAAATCAGCACAGGCCTGGTTTATGTTGCCATGTTTGTGGTGCTGGACGAATGGCAGAAAACAGCCATTTGCCAGAACAACCGATCGAAAACATGAAGCGCTCACAAAACGTCAATGGTCAATTACCACCTCAATGTTCAGCCCGATACGAAAAAGAGCCAGTTAGCATCTACAGAGCTGCTGAACGGGATGTCAAACGTCGATGGAAAAAGGTGGGTGTGGGCCAACGTCGGTGAAAGTGGTGGGTGTCGAACGTCGATGGAAAATAGGTGGGTGAGGAAATTGATCCACAGCCGTAATTGACTGTCAGAATAATTGCTCATTAAAAGCCCATGGTGTGCTTAATCAAATGTTCTGTAAGTCCAAGGTGTAAATAAATCGTCCACCTCCAAGCCAATGTGTCCTGATGGAAAGGGGGTAGACAAGCCCCCGTTGGGCTAACGGCTATTTCGCGTGCACGAATGTGTCTGTCCTAAAGAGAAAAAGGCCATCCCATAAAAAAGAGAATCTATTCAATACCCTTCTCAATGCATCTAAGTTAGAATCCCACTAGACATGGGGATGTGTCTATCCTGGACATGCATTGAGGGAAATAACTGTCTGAGGAGCTAAATGTTTGGATGCATTATTCGGATCCAATTCTGAAATCCATAACACGACATATTTTCAGAATCGGATCCGAATAATGAATTCAAACATTTAAGGTCCTCAGACAGTTATTTCCCTAAATATATATATATATATATATATATATATATATATATATATTATCCCTGTGTCGTAAGAGACGACCAGGGTTGCGTCAGGAAGGGCATCCGGCGTAAAACCTGTGCCAAATCATTATGCGGATCATAACGGATGATCCGCTGTGGCGACCCCTAACGGGAGCAACCGAAAGAAGAAGAAGATATTTATATACATATATATGATTGGAGCAGTTGGGTTTACACATTTTTAAAGAAGCAGAAGGCGTTTCCAACCAAAAGTAAAAAAATCAGATCGGCTCCGCTAATTTGAGCAACAAAGCTAGAGCAGACCTGTTTTCAAGCAACATTTTGCCGGTTTCGCAGCCAACATCATCAGGCATAATAGACCGAGGAGCTTGTGTGTGTATAAATGTGGCTTTAAGAACACATACATGTGCTTCAGTAGGTGCACATGCCACAGTCTGGAACCGTTCAGTGTGATCGTCCTGGGCACATTCGGGATTGTTCAGGAGGTGCTGACCAATGGCAGAATCACTTTGAGCAGGCATTCTTGTTGAGTTCTTACATGTAAGGGATGGTTGTTTACGACCAGTCTCCAAGTTATTCCGGATTGCCAATGGAATGTGCTGCTTGATCCGATCCTCCAGTCTGAGTGATGTGCGACCTACGTACCTTGCGTCACACCGGCACTGAAATTCGTAAATAACATTGTTCAGTTTTATGGTAGGGAGAAAACCTTTCTGGACTGAGGAGAACAATTTTTGGGTGGAAAAAAAATCACTCTCATTGCAACAGAATTGTAACATTGTGAAAATGACCGTTTCAGCTGTTGTTCAAACCTTTGAGAGATTTTACCTCTCCATGGCAGCTTAATATAAACCGGACACTTTTCTTGTCCAAATACAGTGTCCTCAGACCGATTGGCAGTTTTGCACTGCATGACCCGACAGATGAATCACTCAGGGTAACCATTGTGATGGAGAATGGTTTTAATGTGCTCAATTTCAGCAGCAAGTCGATAAGGTGAACAGATGGCCCACGCTCTATTAACAAGGGTATTCTTCAAAAAAAGTGGATACACCAAGTGGTCATGGAGAAGGCCAAACCACACATTGACCTTGGGACTGTCACAAGTGTGTTCAATCACCACGTGGGGGATTTCAGACCCCAGATCCTCACATTGTGCCGGTTCACTTTCTCCGATACATGAAAGCAAGCTTTGTCTGTGAACATGACCTTTTTCAGGTAATCTTCATCATCGTCTTATGCGACTGAGCGTTTCCAAGGCAAACGCCTTGCATTTGGGTCTGTTATTTGGTTTGAGTTCCTGCAGAATCTGCATCTTATCGGCATAAAGCTTCAGTCTTTCATGTTAAATCCTGTGTACAGTTGTGGTTGGTAGTCCTAGTTATCTAGATGCGCAGCTAATTGATTTTCGGGGACTTTGTTGAAATCATTCACGCTCTCATTCAAAGTCTGCTGCACTTGTGCTTGGTCGACCGGTGCTGTTCTGTTTCTGACAACTTCCAGTCTCCTTAAACCTCTTGTACCACTCTCTGATACAAGTCTGCGATGGCGGATTCCTTCCATACCTTGCACGGAAATTACGCTGAACTTTCGTATTGCATCTCGTTTTGAATCATTCGACACACTGAGCTTTCTCCTCTGGAGTTACCATTTTCTTTTACATTAAACCATCAGATCAGACAATAAAGAAAACTTTATGAGCAAAAAAAAAAAACTTTATGAAAATAAAGAAAACACAAAGAGAGACCACAAAAATTAACCTGATAAAACCCAAATAAATTATCTTCCCCTAGGTGCCAGACATACTCATCCACACTCACACAATGGGGCAGTAGTAAAAGACGTGGCAGCATCAGGTGGGAAGTGAGACACGAAGGCAGGCTCATGATGCCGGTGGGAGAGGACTCAGCAGCTGGAAGAGACAGCCTGTAGGATCAAACTGCATCACAGCCAAGAGATGCACCACTGGTGAAAAACAACCACACATGCTCTGCATTATCCTTCTTGGTCCGCTTTTACAAAAATGGAGTGGGGCCTTCACCCAACACTTTGAGCAGGCATTCTTGCCTTCAACTGTAGCCTTCAACCAATCTCTGCTCGAGTCCTTTGACCAAGTGTTTGTCCCAAGGCATTACATCATACTCAGCTTCAGGCATACCACAAATCTCCACCTCTCGCATGCTGAATGGCAGCTGCTGGGAAGAGTTAACTCCAGTTGGTACATGACGTCTCCCCTGCACTGCATGGCTCTGCTGATTTTGCAGAAGAGAACACGAGATGAGATGCCTTGACCTATCTATCCTTGCAAGCACAAGCGCATGTCTCTTTCACGGGCAACGTTTTACATTGACTCCTTATCATAAAGATACACTTAAAAACAGGAAAATATGTCCTGAAACTAAACGCGAATATACAGGGCATCTTGTTCTTGTTGTTCATCCTTTTATTTCGAAGATGACCATGACATCAACTCGGATTCATTAAATTGCAGGTACAATGTGTTCGAAGATGACTAATCAGTCCAATTTGAGGATGAAAGAATCCACTACATGTTGGACACACATACAATATGGATGCAGAAGAGATGCTTGTGGCTCTGGACTTGCGAAGCTCACGTTTCCTGTTGGCCAGTGTAATTGGTTTGTTCATAGGTGGTGGCTCCTTTGCTCATGAGATTGCGCCACATAGAACAATTCTGTGCAAGTTTCTCCCATGTCCCAGAGGCGATGTTCAAAGTCTTCAGTGAAATATTCAGGATATCCGTGAAATGCTTTTTCTGGCCTCTGTGTGAATGTTTCCCTTCAATTAGCTCACTACAGAAGAGCTTTATTGGAAAGTGCTCATCAGGAGTTCTGGCAACATGTCCTTCCAATCTTATCTGCTCTCTTAAACATGGTGTGGATGCTAAGTATGTTGGTCATGGAGAGAATCTCAGTATAAGGAAGCTTTCTTGCTATCTGATCTTTAGTAGTCTCCACAAGCATGTCATGTTAAAGTGTAGCTCACAAGCTTTTCATGCTCACAAGCATACAAGAGCATGCGAAGAACAACCACGCTGTATACCTTCACTTCCTTTGAGAGACTGATTCCTCTTCACTCTTTGGTAGCTTGCCAAAGGAAATGCTGACCTTATCTATTCTTATGTTGACTCCATCGTCAATGTGAACTGCTCTGAAGAGGTTGCTTCCAAGGTAGGTAAATTTGTCGACCGCTTTGAGCCTTTGACCCTTTGACCATTGACTGTAACAGTTGACTTTACGTACTGCTTAAGTGAGGCAGGTTGGTACATAACTACAGTCTTTTGGTGCTGATGATGAGACCGAAGTTATCACATGAAGATAAGAGGAAGTCCATGCTATGTTGCATTTATTGTTCTGCACAAGCATTTAAAGTACAGCAATCAGCAAAAAGAAAGTCCCAAACCACAGCTTCATGCACTTTGGTTTTGGCTTGCAATCTCCTCAAATTAAGGACTTTACCATGTTTGCGCTATCTAATGTGGATGCTACTTTCACCAGCGGAGAATGCATCAGAAAGCATAACACCAAACGTCATACTGAACGTGGTTTGAGCTAATACACAGGGTTCACTCCACTTGTGACTGGAAAGGCACCAGAGAGGTCCGCATCATCCAGGACAAGAGCAAGCATGCCACCATGGAAATGCCGGGCAAAGACAATGAATTTTTCTGGAAAACCAAATTTTTCCATGATCTTCCAGAGGCCTACACAATTGACTGTATCAAAGGCTTCAGCCAGATTGACAAACCTAAATACGAGTTGCAATTCTGCTCTCTTTTTGGATGAAGAGTCAAGGCTCATGAAAAAGTTAGAACGCAGAATAGATGAGGATGTAAAACAACAAAACGAACAGCAGAATAAGGCAGAAATGCCAAGAACATGGTCGAGGGGGAAGATAGACAGAGACAGACAAACAAGGGATGTGGGTAACGATGAGGGGTTAGGGAGAACAAAGGGTGGACAAGATGCATACAGAAGCAAAATTCTGGGAGGAGTATGGGTGGGAAGGGGGGCAGATTAACAGGTGTAGAAAAGATCATGTTTTGGAATTGGGAATGATTTGAGATGGTGGTGAACAGCTGTCTTGAAGGCTTGGAGGGAGGAGTGATATTGAAGAGGCAGGAAAAAAGAGGAGCAAATGAGAGCAAAGAAAAGAAGAACAAAGCATGAGATTGAGGAAGAAGAAAAAAAGAGGAACAAATGAGTGGAGGTGAGCAATGGTTCTGCATTTTTGTTCTGAAAGACTGCATGCATCCTGCAGATACCTGGGAGGTTGGGGGTGGACAAAGCTCAGAGAGGGCAGAGGGTGCAAGATCAGAAAGGAGGTAGAAGATGACCGAGAGACCAACGACCCGTCGGCGATGATGAAGTGATTCACGTTTGTAAATTTAGCTGAACAGCTTACATTTTGTATCCCACTGATTGGCTGGATCTGGATCCGAACCTGAACCAAAATGTAATCGGCTTGTTCATGTCACCTAACCAACTCATCCACCTGGTTTTGTCATAACTCATCCACAACATTTTGAGAAACATATAGTTTTTGGTCCTATCTCTCAATAGTGAAGAATCACTTTAAAAATTCTCGTATCTCGATCTGGATCTTCAGCAAAATCTTTGTCCTTGTCCTTGTCATTTTGTCCTTGTCAGACACCCAACCTATCCACCAATTTTCGACCAAATCCATCCACAACTCTTTGAGATATTCTGTTCACAGACAAACAACCAGACAGACAGACAAACAGTCAAACAAGCCGGTAGGCGGCGATGGGTCGCCGAGCAGGACTGTTAGTATTGCGACACTTTGACTGCTGACCTAGTGGAGATAGGTCATTATGCAAATGAGCAAACTTGTACTACTCATGGGGGAGTATTCACGTGCAAAAATTTGTTTGGATCGGTTGAGCTGTTTTGCCGGTAGGAGGACTTGAATAGACATTTTGACCGAAAAATGCACTTATTGACCTTTGACCCCTGAACTAATCGAGATAGGTCATTATGCAAACGAACAAAGTTGTAGTACTCATTACTATACGGTCTATAAGCATGTAAAGTTTCATTCGATTCGGTTCAATCGTCTTGGAGCTAGTGTACTTTGAAGTTTCAGCAGGAATGCTCAATGGCCCTCGGACACCCAAGTTGAGAGGGTTGCCATTTGGAAACTATAAGATATAGAGCAAAATGGATGTCATATAGCGGATAGAGAATCACCTTAAGATTATGTATGTCAAATCTCATCCAGTTCAATCTACTGATAACTACTCGGTATCCATTTGAATGAAAAGTACCGAAAATGC
>CM068958.1:75642304-75657353 GCA_035128595.1 Eptatretus atami | reverse complement strand
GTTTATTTTTCAGATAAGTAGGCCTAGTTGGTATCACCAAACACTTCAGCCCCAACAATAAGATGGCGTCTAAGAAAATGGAGTACACACCACGTGACCGAAAGTATGTGGAAACATATCTGCAGTATGGCTTCACTGACTTCAACGACAACGTGTACGGCCACTGTGAGTGTTGTGTGGAAAGATCTTGTCAAAATGAGAACATGAAGCCAGGGAAACGACATGACCATCTTCGTAACGTTCACCATGTGCATGAGGGTACAACTTTGGAGGAATTTCGGAGACTGGAATCGCACTCTCAAAGCTCAGCAGTTGGATTCTATACATTTTGCTGTCACGCAAGCCAATGCCGTCCGCGCATCTTACGAAGTTGCATGTCTCATAGCGATGCAGAAGAAGCCCCATACTGCAGCGGAGGAGTTGATCCTGCCTGGTGCTGAGATTCTTGTGCGAAACATGTGTGGCGAAAGCGAAACAAAGAAGCTTCCAAGAGTTTCTGTTTCCAACAACACCATTCGGCGCCGGATAGATGACATGGCGGAGGATGTTGAAATGCAAGTTGTTGCCGAAATCAAAGTATCGACGCACAAGTTTGCCGTTCATCTGGTATGAGTCAACTTGATGTTTCTTAATTGTGCTCAGCTGATCTGCTTTGCTCGCTATATTGTTGATGATCAGCTGAAGGCTGAATACTTCTGCCTTCCACTTGAAACAACAACCACGGCACAAAACATGATTGATATGGTATCAACCTACTTTGCAAAGCATGGAATACAGTGGGAAAAGCTGGGAGCTATTTGCATTGATGGGGCACCGGCAATGCTCGGAGTAAAATCCGGTTTTGTTGCATTGGCAAAGAAGAAAGCTCCTTCACTTACTGGCGTGCATTGCGCCATTCACCGCCAAGCTCTCATGACCAAAACTCTTCCTGACTCGATCAAAGACGTGATGACCTGTGTTATACGAGTAGTCAATTTTATAAAAGGTCGAGCACTTAACACTCATTTGTTCAGAGTGCTGTGTGAAGAATTTGGCTCTGAACACGTGGAACTGTTCTCACACACTGAGGTGAGATGGCTGTCTCGCGGCAAGGTGTTGGATCGAGTTTTTGAACTGCGATCAGAAATAGCAGACTTTCTTGCTGCAAAAGCACACCCTGACAACACTGCCTTTCATGACGACAAGTTCATCGCACGCCTAGCTTATCTATCAGACATCTTTCGAGAGATGAATGTGTTGAATTGCTCTCTTCAAGGAAAAAAAATCCTCCATCATCGATGTCCGAGATAAGATGAATGCCTTCTGTCAACAAATGTAACGATGGCACAGGTGAGTCAACGTCAACAACGTTACTGTGTTGACCAGGCTCGCCCAATTTCTTCAAAGTAGCGAGGTTCAGTGCCCGGCGACCGAAATTGGTGAGCATCTGCTCAAACTCAAGATGTCAATGTCAAAATATTTTCCCGAAGGCAAGGCTCTACAGAGGAACACCGCATAGATAAAGCAGCCATTTCTTGTTGCCGAAGATGTCATTTCTGACACCGACCCTGCAAAAGACGAATTCCTGAAGTTGAGAAATGATTCTGTGACCCGTAGCACATTTGACACTGTCAAGGATATTGCATCTTTCTGGCTTCAGCAAGGAGCAATGGGATACCCAACTCCAATGACTCGGGCAATCGATGTACTTCTTCCATTTCCCACGACCTATATGTGTGAACTTGGGTTCTCGACAATGTACCACGTCAAGTCCAAGACTAGAAACCGGCTTGTTCCAAGCTCAGATATGAGGCTGGTTCTGCCAAAGACTAAACCACACATCCAAAATATGGTGTCGACAAAGCAACTTCATCCATCTCACTAAGACTAAGTTTATAACAGCACTGTACAGTAAGTGCTGAATTGTACTAGAATTGCACACTTGTGTTTTGTATAATACACAATTTTACGTTGGGGTAATTCGAACCTGTCAGACTTTAAATAGGGGTAAAACTGGAAAAAAAAAGTTTGGGAACCACTGCTCTAGAGAGTGTGTGTGAGTGTGTGTCGTTGTTTGTTTTCTCCATATGCAGGATTCAGAAGGTGGAACAGAGTCCTCCCAGGTCTCAAAGTATCCCTCCATGTGCATGTGCAGATATGTGCGTGTGAGCACACATCTTTTCTCCACCTGTTCCTCTCTATCATTTTGTAAACCTGCCACCATCCATTTACCACCTCCATGAGCCTCAACGCTCAAAGTCTGTCTAACATGTACATTTTAGTATAAAAAAAAGGGTTTAGTCTAAAGTTCTAGCCACAGTGGACTTCAGGATCACGATTTTTCTCTCTTTTTGAAACACCTCACCATTTAACAGGAAGTTCTTTACTGCTTTGGCATTTTCTTGACCTGCACCCCACATTGAAACAAAATATAGACATCTGATTTTGAACATTCTTACAAGCTGCTGTCCAAACACATTATCCTGGCTAAACAGCATAAATGCTTCCAATATTACGTCCACCCCCACACCCCCTTCCACGTAACACTATGTTACATGATTACTTGTTTTCCAAGATTAAATTTTGGCCATCATCAGACCATGCCCAGTGAGGCCAGCAGTTTTTCCAAAATGAAATTCTCAAGCTGAGTATCTTTTCCACTCCCCTTCCCCACTCCACCAGGCCTAGAGAGTGGCCGTTTCAAAATATCTGTTTTTAGCGAACGTAGGAGCGTAGCGACCGGAGTCTCGCCCCTCACGGCCGGGGGTCCAGGGCCCGCTTAAGGGCCCCTGGTGGGGTCGAGGGGGCGAGGCCCCCTGAAGCTCATGGATTTAGGGTTTTCAGAGGGTCTAGAAGGCATCTCCTCAACAACCTGAAGTACCTGGAATTTAGCTGTATAAAAGGGAAAGAATTGGGTTTCTGAGGCACAAAGTGCTTAAATTCAGCAATATCTCTCAACTATACATGCCTTCTAGACCCTCTGAAAACTTTTAAATTGCTTTAAATAAATGTACATGTAAGCTCATCAATTCGTCACAATGACCAATCAGATTCGTGCTTAGAAAATGTGACCAAGTTGCCAGAACTTATAACTTTGTATTGGGCGCAATTCAAAGAAAAACATCGCTGTAAACATGACAATTTGGGGCAATGTGCCCTTCATTTTCCTAGCAATTTTTGGCGAAAAAGGCATAGAAAATAGACACCCTAACCCCCGATTTTAACCCGGATTTACATTGATCTCAGAAGACCACCTATTTTGGTGAAAAATATCGGGAAACGATAAATATCGGAGAATATCAGGCCCGCACTCCACCCAACATTCCCTGTATGTTGCAATTGCTGATACGGTATCCTGCACATGATGCACCTCTTCACCCCCTGTACTCCCCTCTGATGTTTGCCTTTTGCCTTGCTATTGACTGGATGTCGAGTTGGATTATTTTTTTTGGATTCTGAGTGAGGTTGATGTTCTGGAGGGTAAGTGGTACTCATGTAGTGCGGCCATTGGGTTTGGGTTGGGGAGGGGAGACGTGTGATGGATGCGATGCATGCATGATGGGCCATTGGGCTTCCTCTGTGATCAGATCTTGCCTTTCCTTGTGAATGCATAAGCATGTATGTATGTACAAATTAAATATTGTTTATTATTTTATTTTCGAAGAGAAAATGCTGAATCAGGATAGCTCAAGTGTATCATTTTTCTCGTCTAAAAAGGTAGGAGACAATTCTAGAAAACACTTTACCAAACAAGAAAAAATAACATCATTCCCCTTTGGGATGAAAATATAAGTTTGTGAAAATAAACAATCAATAATCTATATGCTATAAAATGTGATTCAACAGTCTGCCGTTGTTTGTTCACAAAAACCTGCGAGCTTTTGGCCGATCATGATTAAACCTAATGAGTACTCAAGGGCACAGTGAGTGTCAACAGATGAAATGGCATCATGATCCCTGAGGGGTGTTCAAGACAAAGGTTACAATTTTCACTGAAAGTCGTTATGGTGTAATGTGTAGTTGTAAAAACAGTCTCTGGGTGGCAAGGACATTAAAGAGCAAGAAATGCTCAAAAATGTGTCAATGGGTTGTCAAAAGTTGACAGCCTCGTAATCCCAGCAAGGCACAAAGTAATAAATAAAAAACATTTAACCAACGTACAATGAGAGAGACACATTATTAGTGCACCCTTTTAAAGAATCATCATCATGGTCGCCCTTCATCACCAAAGACGATCGTTTGTAGTGAAATGCGAACAACCTCAGAATGTGAATTTGTTTTTTGGGTTGAAGTTGCTGCCCAGAGAGAAAAATCCTCTGAGATAGCAAGCAGTGTAATCTGGTGCCATGGAGTGCCCAAGAAGGCTAGATCATTTGCTACCTGCAGTTGTAGAAAGGAATTTGGAATTTTTCCAGGATCCTGGCAATATGACACTGAATCTTTGCAAAAAAACAATTTGGGATTTTTATCTTCCACCAGCACCAGTGCTGGCAAACAGGTACTCCATCCTTCTGATGATGTCCTTCTGATGGACGGTGCACACATTGATGCATAACCCTGCATGCAAAACACCAGGGTGACGGTTTATAGCTGGGATGGGATTAGAAGCCAGGTTTGATAGCTGAAAAGCAAGTGCACATACATCTATGCTCTCCATCAATCCCATGTTTGAGAATAGCTACACCATGAAATATACTTTAATATAGTTACCCCTCATCCTTATGTCCCATATTATATCTAGTCTTTCATAGTTAAGTAATCAAGAAATCAAAGATGATAATCGATGAGGGTGAAGCAATAAATATAGTGAGTTTTATTGTCACTAATAGAGCATGTGCGTAACACACACAAGCACATCATATCATCTACCATCAGAGATTGGGGGTCCCCGACACCTGATCGACACCATAATATAAGTGCATTTATCACGGCAAACGTTGCTCCCAACTCGTTCACTTCTACAATCAGCATCTGCAAGAGAAGTATCTTTGGTATTCACCAGAGTAAATGCTTCAAGGTGTAGTTCTCAGCATTTTAAATTTCCAACACCCAGCTTTAACATGACCCAGCTTTCTTGTCACAATGACAGCTATGACCCTGCCATGATAACATATAATAAGGGTCAAAAGGTCTTATACGCTTGGCCCTCCCTGACGTTTATGTTTATTTATTTATTTATTTATTTTGCATCCATAGTCGAGGCAGGTGGAAAAGCTAAAATTAGTACATTGAACGGATCAGAACACAACAGGACAAAAGGAACATTTGAGACAGGGAGGAAACAGTAACAGCAGAGTTGAAGTTATTATGGTTGTTGTTGTTATAAAAACGTAATTCTTGTTATTGTTGGCTTGTCAATGCAAAAACGTAGGAAAAGATCACGGGAGTAATCACATACTGAAACAAATTAGTCTTAGACCCTACATAATTAACACAGTACCACCCCCCCCGCCCCCCCCCCCCCCCCCCCCCCCCGTGTGGTGACAAGTAATAGTTAATCTCAGTTTTCCCACTAAATTTACATCGAGATGTCTCCTTCACGTCCACGGACCAAGCAACTCTATACAATCCAAGGTTTCTTCTGAAATTCCTCAATCTACCCCCACAACCGTAACAACATATATATATATATATATGATATATATATATATATATATGCCGACCTTCAATATCCCTTGGAGCACAGTCATGACAATCATTTAGAAGTGGAAGGCATATGGTGCCACCAAGACCCTGCCTAGATCAGGCTGTCCCTCCAAACTGGATGACCAAGCAAGGAGGACACTGATCAGAAAGGCCACCAAGAGGCCAATGGCAACACTGAATGAGCCACAGCCCTTTAGACTGGTCACTGTGTGCATGTGATAACAATATCCCAAAGCACTCCACAAGTCTGGCTTGTATGGTAGGGTAGCAATAAGGAAGCCACCACTCAAAAAAACCCACCTTAAGTCGCATTTGAGGAATGCAAAAAAACCACTCCGGAGATTCTGAAGCCATGTGGCATAAAGTTATGTGGTCTGACGAAACGAAGATGGAACTTTTTTGCGTAAATGCAAAATGTCACATTTGGTGCAAACCCAACACAGCACTTCACCCAAAGAACACCATCCCTACTGTGAATCATGGTGCTGGCAGCATCATGTTATGGGGATCTTTCTCATCAGCAGGGATTGTGGCACTTGTCAGGATAGAAGGGAAAATGGATGGAGCAAAATACAGAAAATTACAGAGAAAAACTTTTGCCCTCTGCAAGAAAGCTGAAATTGGGACGGAAGTTCACCTTTCAGCATGACAACGACCTGAAGCACACAGCCCAAGCTACACTGGAGTGGCTAAGGAACAAAAAGATAAATGTCCTTGAGTGCTCAGTCAGGGCCCCAACCTAAATCTAATCGAAAATCTCTGGCATGACTTGAAGATTGCTGTCTGTCAACACTCCCCATACAACTTGACTGAGCTTGAACAGTTTTTCACAGAAGAATGCATAAATATTGCCCAATCAAGGTGTGCAATGTTGGGAGAGACCTATCACAATGGACTCACAGCTGTAATTGCTGTCAAACATGCTTCCTCCAAGTATTAACTCAGTGGGGTGGACACGTATCCAACAAATATATTCTTGTTTTGTATTTTTAATTAAGGTTCTGAAATTTGTCGAATTTGTTTTTCACTTGGAAGTTGTGGGTTATAATGTGTAAGTAAAGGTGGAAAAGTCCGATTTCATTCCAGGCTAAAGGGAATAAAAGATGAAAAATTTGAAAAGTGGTGTAGCATTCTAGAGGCACTGTATATATTTTTTTCTATATTCAAAAAATACATAACACGCAGCACACACTCAGTAAGCACACATGCTGCTGTTTGTATGTACACCCTCTGAGCCAATCAGGTCGAAATTGGCCATGTGTTTGCCTTGGCTATGTCGACCATTAGAACAATTCTCAACAATGGCAACAAGATAAAAGCGTCCGCCAAGTCCACCACTTCGATAAGTAAAACAAAGTTAACTCTTTCAAGGAGAAGTTTGACGGACAAGATGGAGAGCTGGTTACACTTATTTCGACAGGTTTAAGCACTGCAGTAACTTGCACAGCATCCATTTCAGTGGCGATGCTGTGAGCACTGATGACCAGGTTAGGTTAGGTATGGGAGAAAGTGCCGAAGCTGTGCAAGTTGCTGTGTCCACTTTCTGTCAGTACTCCAGGAGTCTCCATCTGGCCATCCCCAGGCAGATGCCTGGCCCATCCCTATCTCCTTGAGATGTTGATCAACCTGCTGCAACTATGAGGCATGTGGTCATCCCATTGGCCTTCTCCACTCACAAGACTCCCTCACTGAGAGAATCTGGTGAGCAGGATCAGCATCAGGAAATCGGGCCACAGGTCCATCAGCTGCATCTGACACTCATGGACTATGCAGGTAACAAATCTCATTTGAGTCTCTCTCAGCAATAGTTCGTCAGATACAAAGTCTGACCATAGTTAACCAAGGATTCTCTGAAGAGACCTGGTACTGAAGGAGTTAAGTCTTCATCTCAGGTCCTTGGTCAGAGTCCAAGTCGCACATCCGTAGAGCAAGAGTGGAAGCACCAAGGACCTGAAGACTCGGCCTTGTGGCTGACTGCATAGGTACCGTCAGCGCCACACTCCATGATCCAGTGAATCCACGACTCCCCAGGCCCAACCCAGACCTCTGTTGACCTCAGGCTCACAACCTGCGGACACTAGAATATCACTGCCAAGGTAAGTGAATCTCTTGGTGACCTCATCATCCTCACCACAAATAGATACAGACACGATAGCAGCATTCAAGATATCATTGAAAGCCTGGATCTTTGTTTTGACCCAGGAAACCCGTAGTCCCAGCGGCTGATGACCAGGCAGCCCTTGAAATCCCTGCCCGAGTTGGTCTTTTCCATCTTTAATACAGTTTTTATAAAATAAAATGTTTAAAACCTGTACTATTAGTGTTTTTACTGATACCCCAATGGAGCTCTCATATACGGCTTAGCATAAGAAATAATGCTGTCGGGAACGCATCTCCAGATAAACAATGGCATGATGACCTCTCTTAGCACAAATTGAGATTAGTGCTCTCTTCTCCAGGAACACATCCTGAGCGCTAAGCGAGGTATTACAACATACTCTAATAATAATGTTGTGTGGATGGCAACACACGATTACCACAACCACAATCCACGCAGTTACCATCACATGCTCCACAGATGAATCGAACCATCTAAAACATGCACCAATCGACGCCCAAATGGTTGAACGTCACCGGTTGAATGTCGTTCGTGCGTGTTATAACACGCTTCTTATAAAACTTATGATGATTACTAAATTAATCCACCAAGGATAATGCATTCATTCTTCCAAATCTCAATGTGGGAAAATGGCTGGACCGAAGGGTGTCTTTTAAGACCGTGGGCCGGACAAGCAAAATGTGTCTAGTTTTTTTTACTTTCCTGACCCACCTCTGGTATGTAGCTGAAATTTTGCATATACTTAGTTTAAAAATTATTTATAAAGAATTCATAACTCGTCAGTGCAAACTCGTCACATGAATTAGATATGCTCATTAGCAAAAACTATATCGCCATCTTGTGTCCATTATTATATAGCTGTATTAACTGAATGGGAATTCTAAATATAAAGTATGTCGTCGATGTAGAGATAAGGAAACTGTCCAGGAGTGTGGGTGATTGAGGTCCAACACACACACACACACACACACACACACACACACACACACACACACACACACACACACACACACACACACACACACACACACACACACACACACACACACACACACACACACGAAGTGAAATTAATTATCATACTAGTTATCAAAGCTCTTATTACCTGCACCACTGAAGGTGAAGGAGGTTATGTTTTCACCCCTTTCTGTTTGTTTGTCTGTCTGTTTGTCTGTTTGTGGACAGGGCATCTCGAAAAGTTGTGGACGGATCCGGATGAAACTTGGTGGACATGTTGGGTTGGGGCAAGGCCGAATTGATCCGATTTTGATGAAGATCTGAATCCGAATCTGGATATGATAATTATTTAATTTTTAAAGTGATTCTTCACCATTGAGAGCTCGGGGCAAAAACAATATATAGCATGATATTTCAAAAATGTATTGGGCCTGATATGTTCTCGTGGATCAGGCATTGTGTGGCGGAGGTATGCGCTCTACCGAGTGTCCTTCCAGTTAAAAAAAATGAATTAATCCACCTCTTCACTCAAACAACTGACCTCTGAAAAAAATTACCTCCTGTTGATTTATTTGTTATTTGTATGTATCAGATTTGTTTCAAAAAAATTACACAGTTTCTGTTCATGTACTTTCTACAATCAAAAGTTATTGTCCACAAACGTTAATATGTGTGATTCTGGCATCAATGGTTTAAGGAACAGTAGGACCTGTCCTATTGATAATATTCTCAAGTAATTCCACTACCATTTTAAACAGAGGTGACAGCATCCTTTTTTCCTGCTATCATTTTCTAGAGGAGCCAATGATCTTTTTTCCTGCTACCATTTTAAACAGAGGTGCCAACGACATTTTTGCTGATGTAATGGTGGATGCACTCAGGAAGTGTACTTGTAATGGTGATGGCCCACCAGAGAACTATGGGTCATTAGCCTTAAACGGATGTCTATTTCTCTTCACCGATAACAAGCTGAGTTGGTTCTAACTGAGCTTTAAACCTCAGCCTAGTCATTCTCACACCAGGTCTTGAATTCATCTCTCCATCTCTCTCTCTCTCTCTCTCTCTCTCTCTCTCTCTCTCTCTCTCTCTCTCTCTCTCTCTTTTCTCAGCAAAGACAAGGCATAAATGCAGGGCATTTAGGGCGGTACCAAACTCACTTTGTAGTTTACAGGGGGGAGGGGTGGGGAAACAAATAAGATTATAATTGTACTCGAAACATCTGAAATGTGATTGACAGAATTGGGTGATATCTCGGCTGGGTGTCAAAGCAATTTTCGTCACAGGAAACTATAATTCAAATACAAGCTGTTTATTGAATAAAACAAAAGACACTCCCGTGCACAGAAGGAAGGCCCCAGCCTGCTACATAGTTGCAAGCTGAAGACTTAAAACTACATAGAATAGTAAATATATATATATAGTTTTACCACGATATCATATGGAACTTTGTGGACTTCAAATTTGCTACATAGAGAGGTTTTGGTTTGTTTTGGAGTTTTGTTTACAGCCTCGGGAAGGGGTGTGGGGAAGGAGAGATAGGAGAGAGTCATGTTTTACCCCGCTGACTAAGATGGTCACCGGATAGATTAAGTTTTACAAGATTGTTTACGACTAAATCAGAGAAATGTGTGTATTCTGCTCTTTACTAGCTTTCTCAGCATGCATATTTATTAAATTATTTCTAAAAAGCACTAAACTAAGTTAATTTTGCATTTTTACATTATTATAAATTTTATTAATAATTCAGTTTCCACACGGGGAACCTTGGCTTCTCAGCATTGCTGCCTCATTGGAAAACCATTGCTTCCCTTTGCCATGACTTCTGTCATACAATGCTTATTCACAGCAATCAATGAACTGCATGATTGCTGGTGTAAAAATTATTTTCAAAAAGTAAGATTAGGTCAATCACGCAGATGGGAGCTTCAACCAAAATTAGTCTCTATGCTGTTAACATACGATAAAAGCCTTCCTATCCTGCAGTAAGACTATCACTCGGGCATGGATCCTGCAGAGCTAATCCTTTTTATTTGTCCGAAAAACCTTGAAAAAACAAAACACTTCCATTTTGTTGTCTGATTAAATTCTGAAAAAGCTGTATTTCCTTGGATTTCTTCATCTTACATCCTGTCTTGTTAGTTGTTACACAAATTATTAATTATCGCCAAGAGTGAGCACTGCGAGGGAAACACCTTCACATCTGATTGAGGCTTCATCTATTGCTATTGTAGTAATGAAAGTCTTGGTAATCATCAAGATTTCTGATTCGGGGTACAAGCCTCACTCCTCTCCAGCTCTGAGCAATCCTCAAATGTATCAAGGAGATTTTTTTGAGGGTTCTATTTTTCATAATGCTGTTGAGATTATCTGATGGAATTGCTCACTATCCTCCATTACAATTGATTTTCGGCCTTCATTGTATGTCATTTGACAGATGTCAGACTGTGAAAGTGCTTTGAAGAGGTATGCCATGACCACACTGTCTTTGTGATTATTAAGTCGCTCTTCATGAGCTCAGATTCTGGCATGCAAGTGTTTCATATGGCACACAGCAAGGGAGGAGGAAAGGGGGGGGGGGGGGGGAAGTGGCTGGAGAATAAAATTTGATCAATTTTTTGACAGATCATATTTGCCTTGATCAGGTTTCGTTGTCAATGAGACACCGTGTGTCTACTGTCAATTGATTTGTGCATGCTTAATCTTACAGAGATTTTAACTTAAGAAATTTTCTTCACAAAACCACACCTTGGGGAAGTGGTCAAGCTAACACTTTAGAAGTTCACACTTGGACAAGTGTTTCTATTTTAATATCACCAGAAAAACAAAAATAAGAAACAATTTGGTACAACCGAATTTTAAAGTACAATTAAATAAAGACATACTGAAGCTTTTGGTGCTGTCCTTAAGATCTTCAGGTTAAATCACAACGATAAAATGAGGAAACACAATTCAAAACACGTATAGGCATGTCACAATGTCAAGGACATAGCTTGGTTATCCAGAAATGACGTTAGCATCCGACGATGACATTGAGGGTCGTTGATTCAATGTCAGTCTCCTGCATCAAGGAAACCGATTGGATTGATTTGAGGGAAGAAGGCAAGGGGAAGGGGCTAGAAGTGGGGGTGGGGGGCGGGGGGGGTAAGGAGTGAGAGTCTTACTGCAGGATAGGAAGGCACAAATTCCTTTTGTTGACATAGGTGAAGATCAGTCGAAAATATAACGATCTGCAGAGAGTGAAAAGGCTGCTGCCTGCTGATCAGACGGATGAGAGATGGTACGACAGAGGATGGAGTCATCTGCAAAGAGGTAAAGAGGATTTTCCAGAGAATCTGAGAGATCATTGATGAAAACTAGAAAAAGCACAGGGCCCAGAGCACTGCCTTCAGGAATTCCAGCATGGACAGGAAGAGGAGATGAGAGAATTCCATTAAGAGTCACACATTGGCTGCGACAGGAGAGGAAGTCCTCGAGCCATGAGTGGAGATTACCTTGGATGCCATAAGAAGAGAGTGATATGCCAATATATGCTTTGAATTGTGTTTCTTCATTATCTCGCTGTGATTTATCCAGAAGAGTATAGTGAGAAAAGCTTCAGTATGTCTTTATTTAATTGTGTTTACAACTGTTGTTACACACAAACACTAAGATTGTCCCATGCTCCCACTTTAATTTTATTAAAACATTCACAGATTATCACTATAACACTAGGGGGCGCTCTATGTATGACTGCCTGAGGTTGGAGAGGTCAACGTAGAGAGAAGGCAATAACAGATGAAGGAATTATGAAAAGAAAAGAGAATGTAAGCAGAAAATCAGGTACGTTTATGGATGCCTTAAGCGTTATTGAGTCCCAGGATTTGAGTGTAAATGGCATTGTTTTTAAAAGTCTTTGCTGATGTTTGGCCTGTACACACAATTATACAGCTATTAATGCAATGGCCAAAAGTTCTGATTATTATTTGATTTTGTTTAAAGTAGTAAATTAGTGGCCAACCACCTCCCTCTATATTGTTGGGAGAAGAAGTGCATGTGTTGAGCGAATTAATAATTGGCTGGCATGCTGTGCACAAATGCTCAGCTGAGGTCCGCTTGTAATTGGCCTCGCGTTTAATGCAATTTGTCAAATCCTGAAGATGTCGTGTAATTTAATTGAAGATGTGGCAGGACAGCTCCAGGACAATTTAATGTGATGACGTATTTGCTAAAAGACGATTATGAGCTGCTGAAACTTGAGACATTGAAAGTCAAACACCTTTGCTCAAAAAGATGTAATGGCTGAAGTCAAAGCACAGATTGCTTAGAATGGTATTCGATGGGATTCTCGCTTATCTTGCAATCAATGTGCCTTTGAACATGGCTAGGTCAAGGCATGGGTTTTTGACAAAAACATTTGGATATACAGTTGTTTCCAATTATTTCATCCTATTTGTCCAGTCCCTTGTCACAAGTCCAATTTTCTCGGAAATAATGAATTTGCATTTCTTAATAACCTTCCATATCTACATGATCTGTCAAATTGTGAGTTTTTGCTGTTTCCTAGACTAAAAAAGGAATGATGAAAGTCATTATTACTTTTCCACTCCCCAATTGCAGACCAGCAATTTTGCTTTCATCCTAGTTACTAACTTCTGGACAGGCCACTGCTCACTTCACAGCCACAGAAGATATAGGACCTGAACTTTAAGCAAGAGGTCAAAGCCATCTTCGAAGACATATCCTGCACCTCTGATAAGGTCTGTCACCAAGTTGTCCTCCCTAAGCGCTTTACTAATGGGAAACAAGGCCTCTTCCTTTCCTAGCTGATGGGTTTTCTAAGTGCTCACAAGAAGCGAGATACTTTCAATAGCATCTTCCCTTGCAATCTCACAGTTTCAGGTTGCATTCCCCAAAGCAGCATCTGAAAACCAATCCTTTTCCTGTTCATGTCAATGATAGTTATATGCTTCCAATTTGGAGATTAATCGACTCCATGCTGTGCAGTGCTGAATGGAAGAAACAAGTTGTACGCAGCAAAATCCATGGAAAATGGCATTTACAATACACATTTTAAAAGCTAAGAGATATAGAAATATAGGCATGCTGAAAAACTTGTCTCAAAGACATAAATCGAGGTTAAAACACAGACAATGAAATTCTCCATGAGATCCCAGACCCACCAATTTTCTCTCGAACTATGCCTACCATGATTGACAAAATGCATGTAACACATTCAAGCATGTCCTTTTGGAAATTAACAAAGGATAAATGCTCTCGTATTCTGCAGCAATTAAAACTATCACTCTGGCATGGATCCAGAAAATAAAATAAAAAATCGCAAAATAATTATGGGTAATGGGAGGATGGGGGGGAATAAATGAATTCCAATGCGGAAACGCATCTCCAGAAAATCGACCCAAAATCCCATATCACATTCATTTGCAGTAAAAACAAGAGTAAGCACCAGACATTACTAAAGACTAATTTTGTGACAGAGGAACAGCTTGGCCCAGAAATAAGAAATAAACGGTATTTTAAAATCTATTTTATCTTCAAACATTAGGAACTCAAGAAAATGAATTCCATAAAGCTCTGATCTCAATGACTAAAAAGTTCAGTATGGTACCTATTCTTGTTGCAGGTGATCCTATAATTACTAGTAGAGCATCATAATGAAGCCAACATAGTTCTGCAGATTATAATGTACTCTTTCACGCAGCGTCAGTGCTGCCAAATCAGTTTCTCGGCAAAGGTTAAACTGGGTGGTTTGCCATTTACTTCCAAGCAATAGTTAGAGCAGGAATTTGGAATTTGGCCAGTGTACCTGCAATAGCTAACCTACTCTTCAGGAAGGAGAACATGGGATCTATAAAGTCTACTAAATGAATGAAAGCAGATGGGATGCCTCAGTTTAACATCCACATGAGAGAAGGCACACACATGGATGAATCTCCTGCTTGCAAAACACCACAGGATGACAGTTTATAGTTGGGTTGAGATTCGAACCCAGGCTAGACAGCGTAGAAGTGAGGATGCACACACACCACGAGGCCATCCTGCCATCCCACAGGGGAGTTAAGCATAATAATTCTGTCGTTTATTTATTAGGAAAGCCTCCTGGTAGATATACTGCAGTTAACTGAAAAAGTGTGAAGACAAATCAAACAAAATTGTGGAAAAGTAATGAAATGCGACCATCAACTCCTTGAACAGAAAAAAATGATGCAATATACATTATGCATTTATTTTTCTTCACAAAATTGAAGCTTAAGCAAGATTGAGGTGACGGGGGAGGTATGACCTGACTGTAAAGCAACAGTTGAACACAAAAAGCAAGGGAATGAATAATTAGGAAAATAATAAACAGGA
>CM068958.1:75619322-75631603 GCA_035128595.1 Eptatretus atami | reverse complement strand
AATGATGATGCTTTCAGGACGATGACTTGTCAGAATGATGACTCTGAGACAGAGACATATAGTGACAAAGCACCGGAATGTCAATATTGTTTTGCATCATTACACTATCAGTTTTAGGGTTCCATATGATTTCTGGCATATGGTATCTGAATTTGAAGTCCACCAGAAAATCCTGCCCTCTATAATGTGGTCTAGCTAATATTTTCAAAGTTATATGCATTCAATTGATCCATTTGGTATCAAATAACGGAGTCATCTATCACTGATGGTTGGTTGATAAAATTGTGATTAATTGTTCCATGCGTGACTTTAATCTGGAGATTGACAAACCTCTGCTGCTTCAAGAAATCAAGAGTTTTGCAAACATTTGCTGTTATCATTTTTCTCATAAATGGATATTCACGAACACTCTCTCTCGAATGCATGAAATCTCGTATCGGATACCAGGATCGGATTGCTCTACAATAAATACTATAGCTAAATAATCCATACACATTTTATTTAGAGTAGATTGCAATGCTATGCAATAAATAGAATTATCTTAGCATATGGACTATACTGATTTTAATTACCTATTAACTATTGGAATTTGTCTGTATGATATCACAATTTGCAATACCATCCAATCATGTCATTCCAGCTCCGTCACGGTGATGAATATAATAAATAATAAATTATATTGAGTTAATAAAAGACTTCTGTGTATTGGTTTCTCTGATGAATTATCAAATGGTGCCAATATAAAGCATTAACCTGTTTTTATTGATAACTGGTTGCCCCGCTTAAATCTACAATGATCACCATTTTATAACATACCCAAGATTAAGTCGTACGGCCTCATAAGGATTTACTAAGTTATGACACTTGAGTTACCAAGATATGAGCCAAGTTTTTTTTTTATAATGGTGGAATAGGTCATTTTTGACCACCTAAGAGAGTTTAACCCTAAATCCAAACACCTATCATATTGCAAATGTCATAAATGGGTTTTTGAATCACTGAGCGCGTAATTATTGTTAATAACGGTCTCAGAAATTTGTTAAGCATCATTTACATAGGATATTATCAGAAAATGGGACATTTTTTCAAAGCGTGGCAGCCATCTATGGAAATATGGCCCACCCATTGCCCAGTTCATTACACAAACATGACCATAGGATATCTCCCAGATATTAGTGGGTTATAGCACAAGTAATGATCATGCTATGACCTCGAGTACCGAGATTGAGCAAAAATTATTTTTCAGTTTAAATGGCGGCATGGGCCATTTCTCCCCCTTCCCCCAGGGGGGTACCAACCCCGAAAACCAAATTACCTATTGCATTTTGCAAATGGCCTTTACATGGTTATTGAATCACTAGACCTGTCTTATAGGGATCACCTCAGATAAAAAATTTATGATTCCAGCATCATTTATGTAGGCCAAAATAATCATAAAAATTAGCATTTTTTATCAATGCGGGGGTGCCATCGTTGAAAATATGGCCGCCCCGTGCGTTTAGCATGCAACATGCCATTGGATAGCTTACCCCTGATTCTAGTTGGGTATAGACACTGAAATTATCTTCCTATCTTACGTTCTAGTGTCCGAGTAATTATAAAAAATCGATTTTCGGTATATGGCGGACGGTACCATCCTTGGATCGCCATTTTGACCAACTTTGGCATAGATTTGACCACACATCAGGCACATTTCTTAATGTTGACATATTCCCTAAACATTGGTACACACACCAAAAAGTACTCGTCGGCCGACGAACGAAAAGTCAGCCTTTTGAGGACAGCTATAGACTACCATACTAAATAAGAGAGGGATCTAATTCTTTACCTCTCAACGCCACCACATTTAAAATCCCATTAGAATGGGGACGGGGCAAATCTGGACATGCATTTAAGGAAATAAACTGTTCTAAGGACCCGGATGTGGGATGCATTAATCAGACCGGATTCTGAAATCCGTAACAATATATATATATAATATGTACACATGTCATTCATCATATATATATATATATATATATATATAATATATAGTATTATATATATATATATAATATATATATGACACATGTCATTCATCATATATTATATTATACCCACAGGGTAAGCTACACATTGTTACATTACACACCACCTTTGGATCCAAAGGAGATCTCCTGAGCTCTTTGGCAGGCAATAATCAGGTAGAGAAGGAATAATTTGCACCAACTTATTCTTTTTGTATTATACAGAAACAGTTTTAATCACCTTGTTTTGGGGTTTTTTGCCATTTTTTTAATTATTTTTGCATTTATACACAACGAATGACCCACATTTGTGAAGACAGTGCAATCTAACCAACATCACCAAGCAAATAACATCAGATATTTGATAACCAGTTTGACATCCCCTCCAACAGATGCACACTCACTAATGTTCCAAACCTGTCTGCAAAACACCAAGGTAAACAGTGTATTGTTTACATTGGCAATCAATTCCAGTGTAGATCAGCTTAAGACAGGCACACAACCTCTGAGGTATCACCTTGTCCACCCTAAGAAGGTTGTTACCTCAAAAAGATGCTCTTGTGTTTGCAATTATAGGTTGGTGCAGAATATTTAGTTTAGGTATCCATCATTGAATGCATATAATTTCAGCTATAAAGACAAAATGCACAATCATAATTAAAATCATACATCCATCCATCTATCGAAACCATACTCTGTCCAAACATTGGTGTTGCCAAAGCAGTCTGCTGAGCTACAGGGCACAATCGCTGAAGGTCACAAGGATACTCAAAATGCTCAATTGAACCAGCAAGCTGGTACTCATTTTACCAACCTCAGAAGGATGACAGGCCGAGTCAACCCAAACTGGTATTTAATTTCAAACAGCCTGAGCAGGATTTGAACTCAGGAACCCTGGATCCCAAGCCTGTCCACTCTAACCATGCAGCCTTGTGTTGGCTTATTCGGTTTGGGTTAGGTGGCTTGGGATCCTAGAGTTCCTAAGTTTGAGCCTGTCGGATACTGAACTAACACCAGGCGGTTTGTTTATCAGCCTGTCATCCTCTGAGGTCGGCGAAAGTTGAGCACCAGTTTTGGTAAAATAGGGGCACTGCATCAGCTGGCATAGTTGTGCCCTAACCAATGATGCAACCAGCAAGCCAAAAGGCTGTTACATGGTTGCGTACCCTCACCATTAAGCCAACACCAGGCATATAATTAAAAATAAAAGTTAATAAAACACCCTTGGGTTATGGGTGTTTGCTGTGTTCTTGCTTTTTCTGGTGTTGCGGTTTTGGCAAGCAAAGTGGAGAAAATGGTTGTATTAAAAAAAAGTATGTTTTTTTAATCAGGATTTCAAATCTGAAACTGCATATGAAATATGAAGTAGATCTCATGAAAAAAGCTACTATTAGAAAACATTCGGGTTATGTTGTACTTACCAGGATAATGTTTCTGTTTTTTGCTGATGCTAGGTTTTTATTTTCCTTTTTCAAACAGTTTTGCCTCGGGTGTTGCTGAAAATGAAATAAAATTGGATGCATGGGTTTTTGATTTTCCTTGCGAAAGTGAGCAGGATATTGTGGCAGTTTGCAAAAAAAAAATTGCGAATGGGCAGGGAGAGGACAATTTCGAGGTTTAATAGGATGGAGGAGAGGGGTCTTTCCCCTCCAAATGTGATTGTACGCTGCTGAAATCATCCAACTTACAGTAGTGGATCTCAGATGGGAAGATCTATGGTTCATCAAAAAAGAAAAAGGAGCGGGTAAAGGTAACAGAAAATAACTATATGATAAAATTTGGACCCATTCCATTCCATTATTGTACACCGCAAGTTGGCCCGTACCCGCACGGATTTTGAAACGGTGGCATGAGAGATGGCAAAAAGAATGCGTCTTTGTCAGTCGAGCCATGCAATCTGGAGAACAATCACATTTATTGCCACATCTGATTGAATTTAAATGCTCTAATGGTGCAACCGCTTCCATTGAAAACTGTTTGTTTGATTATATGTATATTTTGCTGTCTAGGGTTTCTGTAATACAAATTTGTATGGTGTCAAAGGCAGTGACCAATTGTAAATTAATAATGGGATTCCACTTGGTGCCAGAAGACCCACCATATAAAGCACACTCCTAGGACAGCATTCCTAATTGGCTCAAAGGGGACGAATCCAACATAAGAGAGTGAAGAGAGCGTTCAACTCCAAAAGTAAATTATATAATTCAATATACACAATTCTTAAGCTAATGTGGATCAATGTAAAAGAAAAATGTGGTAATCGGTACCATGACGAAATTGCAGGCGTTATATTTTGGCCTTCATCTACAATCTAATGCCATTAAAGTGTGGATTCTACAAATACAGTCTTCAAGCTACGTTCACATATAAACAGATATTGGAATGTGGATACGTCAAAGGAATGTGGGAAGTCGGACACTGTGTCACAAATACAGGATATGGATAATTATGAATACAAGCAGTCACAAGCACAGAAATAGCTTTATTCCTGCCACAAAACTAGGAGATGCGCACAAGGGGATTTTTGCAATACTCTCGCTGGATGATGACTTTCTGATTGTATATTGAGTGCATATAAAAAAGGAACATAAAAAATAAGGAAATCGAATAAAGTGCTGATGGGTGTAAGCAATGCAGCCCCAGATATGTGTATTTTGTGAACATCTGGCTCAGGGAGTCTTGGGTTCATACTGGCAATGGTTTCCCCTCACCATGTCAATCAACTTCTCCTTCAGCATTTGATCAAGAGAAGAATGGCACAGTATGATTTTGATACTCCACATGTTGAAGATATGACTTCAGCTTAAAAGCTAGATTGTTTGGTATTTGTGAATTAGTCGCAAATAATAAATGAGTAAAAATGATGGTTACTGTTATAAGTTTCGTTTAGCATGGATCGGTAAATGTAATGGTAAACTTGCTTGATTTTTAAATTGAGCTTAATTTTGGGACTTTTGGGGTTTAAGGATGGGGGGGCCAGTATTGACTGCAAAACGCCTGGTGAGATTTGTGAAGGTCTGGAAAGTTTCTCAGAAAAACTTTCCAGCATGGATGAGAATCGCTTTTGTGGACGGCACAGGATTGTCTGTGATACTATATAAACCCGCAGGGAGGTGTTAGAGAGACTCGGTGGACATGGACAAGCCTTGAGTTTTCGATCATCCGTGCTCAAATTTAACTTGATGAGTGAAACGAGGTGTTAATATCCCAGATGGTTTTTAAAGCGTGGAGCAGATCTATAATAGGTTTAATTAAAATTCATTAGGATTGTGTATTAGGGAAAAGGAATTCCTTTGAGCTCGTTTTAATCATCCTGGGAACGGGCAGCATATGAGAAGAAACAACATGACGCAAGGATAAAAATCATTGAACAGCCCTGGTGGATTGAGGGAACATGCGTGAGTCGAGCCCCAACAGCAGGACACTGGGCAGAAACAACTCAATCAGAAGACGTTGTTTGACATGTATGTCATGTGAACTTCCTCATTGATTGTTTGTTATTTGAAATACAAGTTCAAAAAAACGTTCATGCTATGTGATTGTGAGACTGTGAACGTCACTCAAAGTCACAGATCCCAACTGACAAAGATCAATTGATTGTAGCAGCCGGTATGCTCGTTTCATTACTTGTTAAGTGCAAACTTTGGATTGCAGCCATTAAGAGGTGAGCTGTGTTCGGCACCATGAACAACATATGTACACTAAAGGAAGGAAACACCCGAGGTGTGTATAACTTCCGACAATGAATCCATGGCTGGCGGCATTGCAAATACTCAATGAGACAACCAATGGACTCTGGTGGTCAGGTCAGATCAGTGTGAGAGCATGCCGCCAGAGCAGGCGTCGCGGTCCACTTTCCGCCGGTTACTCCAGGGGCTCCGGTCTTGGCCATCCCCCAGGCAGATGCCTGGCCCATCCCATCTCCTTGAGACCGATCAAACCTGCTGCAACACAAGACGGGTCGGGCCCATTGGCTCCTCCACCTCATGAGACTCCTCGGCTGAGATAATCTGGTGAGAGGATCAAGCGTCAGGAAAATGAGCCACTGCCATACAGCTGCAGCTTGATGCCACGGACTATGCAAGGTATAAAATCTTCATTTGAGTCTCTCTCAGCAACCGCGTCCATTGGACACAAAGTCGACCAGCAATAGCCAAGGATTCCTCCGAAGAGACCTGGTTGCCAAAAGGAATTAAGTCCTCCATCTCAGATCCCTGGCAAGGTCCAGTCTCCACATCCATAGAGCAAGACTGAAGCACCAAGGACCTGAAGACTCGGAATCCATGACTCCCCAGGCCCGACCCAGACGTCTGTTGACCTCTGACTCACGCCAGCAGAGACATGAATATCACTGCCAAGGTAAGTGAATCTGCTCCACGACCTCAACACCCTCACCACAAATAGGCACCCCCCCTCTGTTGGGTCAAGACATAATCTGCTCAATAATGAGTGTGGAATTTTGTTTGAGTGGGGCGCAGCCCTTTTTTCTTTTACATTAAGAAATACAGTACTTGTGCAAAAGTCTGGGTTATTCCATGATTATTAATAGTTTTGACAAATTCTTCAAAATTTAGTGATAACAGTCAAATGTGTTATTATGCAAATTGACACACCTTTTAAATAGGTGTTGAAACAAAATTATTCTGCTAAATAACAAGGAACAGTATCATTTATAGTTACCAGCCAATATTTGTGTCCACCATTTGCTTTCTTTGAGTGCTATCACTCTTCCTCATGTTTGCCTGCACCTGACTGAAGCATCTTCCAGGAATTATTGTGCCAAATATCCTGTAGTACAGCCACAGTTCGTGTAAGGTTAGTTGGGTCCTCTTGTTCTCCATTTCCAAGTAATCCTTTATGGCCTTCAATAGGATTCAGTCTGAACTTTGGAGTGCGGGGCATACCAGTTTTACTACACTTAGAGCACACCAGCAATTACCTTGTTCTTTCAAGAATACTGTTTTACGATGCTTAAAAGTTGTGTGTGGATCATTATCTTGTTGGAAAATGAACCTCTTCTTGATTTAAACAATTTCCAGGAGGACTGCATGATTGCTGCAGGTATCGTTTTACTTCTCTTTCGTTAGCATTCCCTTAATTTTAGCAGTTTCCCTCACCAATAGCTGAGTACCAACCCCAGACAGGTACAGAGACTTCCCCTGTTTAACAGTAGGCTTGCCAAACTTTGAGGTGTAACGGTTCTCCAGGTCTTCGGCATACGAACCGGCCATTCTTTCGATCCAAAAAGTTCAAACTTGATTCATTGGTCCAGAGTACTCGATCAATTGTCATTCACCCAATCTTGGTGTTGTCTGCAAATTTCAGTCCTTTTCACCTTATTCTGTGGTCTCAACAGGGGATTTCTTTGCTGAAACTACTCCGTAGAGACCTGTTACAACCAGACCTTCTGTGCACAGTGCTGTATAAGAATGGTTTCAGACCTGCTCTATTTTGCATTTTCACCTGCTGACTTGATTTTTCTGCACTCATACGCTGAGCAACTTTAAGTGCTTGTCTTGCCTTGAGAGATTTCTTCTTGGTCTTCCTGGCCTTTCGCGTCTTGTACGAGCCAGTTTTTTTTTTTTCAGGGAATTGCAAAGTTACCTCACACCATTGCAGATCTTAGCTTTTCTGTTATTTTCTTATTATTGTCCCTTCTTCTCACCAGTTTGGATCGTCACATTTGCTGTTCTATTTGAAAGTTGCTTATTGTGCCATTCTGAACCCACTCATCGACTTTCAAGTAAACTGAACAAGCTGAATGAAACCAAATCACATATTCACTGATTTTGCCAAATTTTTAATTATTTTGGTTTCTTTGTAATTCACATTAACATGTAAACTGGTTAATTGTAACATTTGTAATTGTACCATTAATGTAAAGACTTCATAATTTGTACTATTTACTGGACAAATTCCACAAGCTGATTCTGCCATATTTATGCTGTGGTAAAGTTGATATTACAAGCAAGTGATTAAATGTTAATATATTTAGCAAAAATACCAACCTTTTTGAATTTCCTCAGCTTTCGTTGCTTACTCCCAGGTAAACTGTGATATTTAAACTGACTTTCACAGAAATTTGAAATATTTTCTACCTGGAATTTCACACTTCTAACTGTCCATCAGACGTTTAAACGAGGGTAGCACAACAAAAGTAAAAACATACCAAACTTTTGCACAGTACTGTATGTTCAATTGACTGTCAATGCGAGGGTGTAGAAATATGCGTGGATGGCCAGTTTCAGCTTGGTGATACGAGGATGATGTGTCGGGCAGTCAGAAAGAACGTCTTAGGAACATGGGGAGAACAAAGATACACTCATGTGTGGGAATTGAATAGGGTCATTATGCAAACAACAGAAACCCATCCTGGACGACGTGTCATAGCATTGAGGTAATGACGGTTCAAGTCCTGTTAGTTTAGCTCTTCGACAGTCGAGTTCTTTGAGATGGATGCTACGTAAGTCCGAGAATCTGATTGAAGGGCGAGCCAAGCTGCTCTGCTGTTGAATGGGGGTTTTGCATACCCGAATGATGTCGTAGGTACATGAAGCCGAACAATGAGTCCTTTGTCTTGGCACAAAGGAGCGCATATCTGCCAGAGAATGTCACAAACAGGGCTTGGGCTGGTAAAGTTAGATTATACGTGACATAAACCAGGCAAGGTGTTGAATGAAAGCTTGGTAGCGACTGACAATGGACAGGGAAAAGTCTATACATGCGCATGGTGGAAAATTCTCCATGGCACAACTGTTCTCCCTATGCTTTTTTCGTAAGGTTTACTGTTTGTGAGAATGCAGCCTCCACATTTGGATTGGTTGATATACGGCTTAAATGTTTGGTGCAAATGCAATGAAGAGAGCTTCTACTTTCACCTGGAAGCCATGTGACTTGTCGTTTGCATAGTTTGTCACTCAAGAAGCCTGGAGTGGAATTTATCACAGTGTGAGAATATAGGGTCGCACCTATGTACGTTTCCTTTACCACCATCTGTTATAATCCATAGATGATTCAGTGGGATGACCAAATCAGGATGGTGTTGTTGATGACTGTGTTGGCTGGTTGGGCTAAATTGCGCGCAGAGGTCATCAGAACACTCTATCATTCTTGAGAGTTGGTGACAAGCAGTAGGATCATCTTAATGGCACAAGGACGGTGAACATATTGGCATCCACAGGGTCAATCTTTGTTAAGTTCCTTATGAAGGTGTGGAAACCATCTTTCAGTTTTTCTGCAGAGAACGTGTGGAGAGTGTTGTTGATGCATGAGAGCTGGTTTGATGTGTCTTGACGCCAATCAATCCCAAGGACGATGACTGTTGCAGGACAAATGATTACTTTTGAGGTGGTAGGCATAAGCTGTTATTGTATTAAGGCCTGAAGGACACATTGCTAATGAAATAACAGTTCATGAATGCATTTCCGTCCACAATATAACATTGTTGGCTAATTTGGTGGCTGCTGCCTTTTTCAATAGGTATTTATTTTTGGGTTCCATTGTCGAGTTGTTTGAGAGCATAAGACACAAACGTATTGACAAGACAAGCAAGAGACAAGAGGGGTGTAGAGGGAAGCACAAAACATTGGGGAACAGAGACATGAGAGATCTGTAGAAGGGAGAGGGATGGGTGGGTTTGGGGGTAAACAAGATGACACGGCAGGACTTTCAGGAAGGAAAGCGCGGAATTTGAAGGAGGTGGGTGTGAGGGTGGATTAACGGGGGATACTAAAGATGATTTCGTTTTGGATGGGGAAGATATGAGATGTGTTGAACAGCTGTTTTGATGACCATTGAGAAGGAAGTAGGATTGAAGAGGAGTGTGGAGCTTGTTCCAGAGGTGGGGAAAAAAAAGAGGAATGAAAGAGTGAAAGGTGAGCAGTGATTCTTGATTTTGGCAGTTTTACAAGAAGGCGGTTGCTGGTGGACTTGAGCACCTGCAAAGAATATAGGGGACAGAGAACAGACAGAGCCAGGGGGGGGGAGATCGGGGAGGAGAACAAAAAGAAGACAGAAAAAACACCGATTTGGCCTGCAGTGAGAGACCCATAGAACTCGGCTTCATCGCGGGAGATACCAAGTTATCCCAAAAGGCCTTAGTTTCCACAGCATAAAGCCAAGCGAGGTGTAAGGCAGGAGCAAAGCCCAGAGGGGAGAGCATACTCATCAGGCTGCTGGATGAAAAACTTTGTGTGCGCTTAGGAGCTCAGGTGTGCCAAGGAAGGATTTTGCATGACAGAGGATGGCCCATCGGCGACTGGCTTTGGGAGCCAGCTTGGAAATGTTGCTTTCCCCAGAAAGAATAATGGCAGATAGTAGACCCAAAAGCATGAATGAAAGGACTTCTTCAAGAGGATTGTTGAGAAAGTAGATGGGTGGGGGGGGCGGGGGGGTTCCAGATGGTCCCCTTTCGCATTGTTGGGCACAAAGCGATAATCTGATAACAGATAATTATCGAAGTTAACTTTTTATATCGGGACTATTATTCGGAAGTTTAACTTCCATTTAATCGTTTAATCCGGGGACCCCCCCCCAGTTTTAAAAAAACTTTTTTCTTGATAACTCCGATTTTTTAGATCGATAAATGTCTGATTATTTTTTGTTCCGAAACTTTTTATCGTTTTACCTTTTTTTTCAGGTTCTTCAGTCTCATCGTCAACTTGACAGCGTCAGTTCTTGCTTTACCAGTTTACCCAAGCATTACTGTTGCAACTTACCAAGACTACAGTCTACAACCACGGAACACCAAGAAGAAGTCTCGGACATTGAGATAGCCTCTGTCTCAGGAACTTACTGAGTCCCAATCTGACTCTCGGTCTGTGCGGAAACTTCTCAGCCGTCTGCAAGCCACGTTGCGACGTCCTGGTAGCAGCCATCGCCAACCCGGTCAACCACTACCTAAAAACGGACCGGGACTGCCAGCTGGCAGCTGCTTCCATCCAAAGTTCCGGCTCCACTGGCTTGCACAGGTTCGACAGTAACCTAATGGTCTTCTGTCAAGGCCGCCATGTGAGGATGAGGTCGAGAGAGCCACTGGGGTCGTGAGGGGGGGGGGGGGGGGGGGGCGGGGGGGGGGGGGGGGCGGGGGGTGGGGGGGGGGGGGGCGGCGGCGACCGGAACAGCGACAACACACAGCTCCGACGGACAAGCAAGCATGCATGACGACCTCTTCGCTGGTGTGGACGGGCCGCTGACTTCACTACCAGTGTCAAGCAGAAGCAAGAAACTGGTCGACACCTGGCTGGACATTTGATGGGAAAGGGGGCATGGTCGACTTCTGACTTCATGGGGAGGAGATCCTCACCAACCTCTTCCTGAAGACAACACCCAATTCCGTTTCTCCGCAGTGGAACGGCATTCTCTTTGGCAAGGACATCCTGACGCCCCAAGAGGTCAAGACTGTCAGCTGGGCCTTAACTTTGCAGAAGTTGGTCTTCCTCAAGGGAACAACCAGCATAGTGTCATAGACTCTAAAGACGCATGATGCTTATTTTATTCTGGTTTAGCATAAATAAGCCTTTTCTATGGGTTTTGAAGCTTTTTCCTTGTTTTTTTTTTATTTTTGTTAAAAAGTAGTTATCGTTATCGGATTGTCGTTAAACTTCCGATAACTTTGTATTATAATTACCGTATTATCGTTATCGGACTTAAAAAATTGGGGTTATCTGATTATTGTTATCGAAGTTAACTTTTTGGGTTTGTGCCAACACTGTCCTTTCGGATAGACATAGTTGAGAGTGTGAGATTTGTCAGGATGAAAAGACATGTTCCACGTGTTGGACAGCTTGTGGAATTTTATCCAGATCTTGCAGAGATTGAAGAGGTCGCTGGCCCAGCCGATCACAGAGGGATGAGAGAGTATGCAGAGGTGGAGTCATCAGCAACAGAGGTAAAGAGGATTTCAGAGAGTTGGAGAGTTGTTGATGAAAACCAGAAAAATTCACAGGTTCTAGAAAATTGCCGTTGAGGAACTCTATCCTGATTGGAAGAGGAGATGAGAGAGAGAGCCATGAAAGACCACGTGTTCCGTGACAGCGAGAGGAAGTCCACGAGCCACAGGTAAGATGGCCTTGGATACCATAAAGAATAGAGTTTGGTGAGCAGTGTGGGCAAGGGGATGCCAGACCATATCACATCATTGACACTATCAGTTTTAGGGTTCCATATGATTTCTGCATATGGGTATCTGAATTTGAAGTTCCACCCAGAAAATCCTGCCCTCTATAATTGTGTCTAGCTAATATTTTCAAAGTTATATGCATTCAATTGATCAAT
>CM068958.1:75589967-75619297 GCA_035128595.1 Eptatretus atami | reverse complement strand
CATTTGGTATCAAATAACGGAGTCATCTATCACTGATGGTTGGTTGATAAAATTGTGATTAATTGTTCCATGCGTGACTTTAATCTGGAGATTGACAAACCTCTGCTGCTTCAAGAAATCAAGAGTTTTGCAAACATTTGCTGTTATCATTTTTCTCATAAATGGATATTCACGAACACTCTCTCTCGAATGCATGAAATCTCGTATCGGATACCAGGATCGGATTGCTCTACAATAAATACTATAGCTAAATAATCCATACACATTTTATTTAGAGTAGATTGCAATGCTATGCAATAAATAGAATTATCTTAGCATATGGACTATACTGATTTTAATTACCTATTAACTATTGGAATTTGTCTGTATGATATCACAATTTGCAATACCATCCAATCATGTCATTCCAGCTCGTCACGGTGATGAATATAATAATAATAAATTATATGAGTTAATATAAATGACTCTGTGTTTTGGTTCTCTGATGTAATTATCAAAATGTGCCAATATAAACATTAACACTGTTTTTATGATAATGTTGCCCCGCTTAAATCTACAATGATACATTTAATAACATACCCAAGATTAAGTGCGTACGGCCTCATAAAGGATTTACTAAGTTATGACACTTGAGTTACAAGATATGAGCAAGTTTTTTTTTTATATATGTGGAATAGGTCATTTTTGACCACCTAAGAGAGTTTTAACCCTAAATCTCAAACACCTATCAATTTGCAAATGTCACTAAAATGGGTTTGTTGAATCCTGAGCCGTAATATTGTATAAGGTCCTCAGAAAATTTGTTAAAGCATCATTACAATGGTATATTATCAGTAAAATTGGACATTTTTTCAAAGCGTGGCAGCCATCTATGGAAATATGGCCCACCATTGCCAGTTCATTACACAAACATGACCATAGGATATCTTTCCCAGATATAGGGGGTATAGCACAAAATTATCATGCTATGACATCGAGTACAAGATATGAGCAAAAAATGTATTTTTCAGTAATGGCGGCCATGGGCCATTTTTCCCCCCAGGGGGGACCAACCCCGAAACCAAATTCCCTATGCAATTTGCAAATGCCTTTACAATGGTTTGAATCACTGACCTGATTTATGGGATCACTCAGAAAAAAATTTCATGTTCCAGCATCATTATGTAGGCCATAATCATAAAAATTAGCCATTTTTATCATGCGGGGGTGCCATCTTGAAAAATGCGCCGCCCGTCGCCAGTTGCATTGCAACATGACCCATTGGATAGCTTACCCCTGATCTATTGGGTATAGACACGAAATTATCTTCCTATCTACTTCTATGCCGAGTAATTTATAAAAGTTGATTTTCGTAATGGCGGCGCAGCCATCTTGGATCGCCATTTTGACAACTTTGGCAATAGATTGACCACTACATCAGGACATTTCTTAATGTTGACATATTCCTAAAACATTTGGGTACCACAAAACCAAAAAGTTACTGTCGGCGACGAAAAGTCACTTTTTGAGGAACAAAGCTACCGATACTAAATAAGAGAGGGATCCTAATTCTTTACCCTCTCAACGCCACACACATTTAAAATCCCATTAGAATGGGGACGGGGCAAATCTGGACATGCATTTAAGGAAATAACTGTCTAAGGACCCGGATGTGTGGATGCATTAATCAGACCGGATTCTGAAATTCGTAACAATATATATATATATATATGTACACATGCATTCATCATATATATATATAATACTATATATATAATATATAGTATATATATATATATGATATAATATATATATACACATTGTCATTCATCATATATTAAATTATACCCACAGGGTAAGCTAACATTGTACATACCACCACTTTGATCCAAAGGAGATCTCCTGAGCTCCTTTGCAGTGCCCATAATTCAGGTAGAGAAGAATAATTTGCAACCAACTTATTCTTTTGTATTTATACAGAAACAGTTTAATCACCTTGTTTTGGGGGGTTTTTTGCATTTGTTTTAATTATTTTTGCATTTATACACAACGAATGACCCCACATTTGGTGAAAGACAGTGCAATCTAACAACATCCACGCAAGCAAATAACATCAGATATTGTAACCAGTTTGACATCCCCTCCAACAGATGCCACACTCACTAATGTTCCAACCTGTCTGCAAAACACCAAGGTAACAGTGTTATTGTTTACATTGCAATCATTCCAGTGTAGATCAGCTTAAAGACAGCACACAACCTCTGAGGTATACCTTGTCCACCCTAAGAAGGTTGTTACCATCAAAAAGCATGCTCTTTGTGTTTGCAATTATAGGTTGGTGCAGAATATTTTTGTTTGGTATCCATCATTGAATGCATATATTTCAGCTATAAAGACAAAATGCACAATCATAATAAAATCCATACAATCGCGATCCATCTATCGAAGAACCATACTCTGTCAAACATTGGTGTTGCCAAAGCAGTCTGCCTGAGCTACAAGGGCAGCAATGCTGAAGGTCACACAGGATACTCAAAATGGCTCAATGAACCCAGCAGCTGGTACTCATTTTACCAACCTCAGAAGGATGACAGGCCGAGTCACCCACAACTGGTATTTAATTTCAAACAGCTGAGCAGGATTTGATACCAGGAACCCTGGGATCCCAAGCCTGTCACTCTAACGCATGCAGCCTTGTGTGGCTTATTCGGTTTTGGGCTAGGTGGCTTGGGATCCTAGAGTCCTAAGTTTGAGCCTGTCGGATACTGAACTAACACAGGCGTGTTATCAGCACTGTCATCCTCTGAGGTTCCGGCAAAGTGAGCACCAGTGTTTGGTAATAGGGGCAACTGACATCAGCTCGCATAGTTGTGCCCGTAACCAATGATGCAACCAGCAGCCAAAAGGCTGTTACATGTTGCGTACCCTCTACCATTAAGCCAACACCAGGCAATATAATAAAAAAAAATTTAAAACAACCCTTGGGTTTATGGTGTTTGCTGTGTCTTGCTTTTTTCTGGTGTTGCGGTTTTTTGGCAAGCAAAGTGGAGAAAATGGTTGTATTAAAAAAAGTTGTTTTTTTAATAGGATTTCAAATCTGAAACTGCATATGGAATTATGAAAGTAGATCTCATGAAAGAAAGCTACTATTAGAAAACATTCGGTTTATGTTGTATCATTACCAGGATAATGTTCTGTTTTGTTTGCTGATGCTAGGTTTTTATTTTCTTTTTCAAACAGTTTTTTGCCCTCGGGTTGGGTTGCCTGGAAAATGAAAATAATTGGATGCATGGGTTTTTGATTTTCCTTGGCGAAGGAGCAGATATTGTGGCAGTTTTGCAAAAAAAAATTGCGAATGGGCAGGAGAGGACAATTTGAGGTTTAGATAGATGGAGGGAGGGGTCTTTCCCCTCCAAAATGTGGATTGTACCTGCTGAAATCATCCAATTACAGTAGTGGATCTCAGATGGGAAGATCTATGGTTCATCAAAAAAGAAAGGAGCGGGTAAAGGTAACAGAATAACTATATGATAAAATTTGGGAGCCATTTCCATTCATTTATGTGTACACCCGCAAGTTGGCCCGTACCCGCAGGGATATTTGAAACGTGTGGCCATGGAGATGGCAAAAAGAAAATGGGTCTTCTGTCATCGAGCCAGCAATCTGGAGGAACAATCAGCATTTATTGCCACATCTGATTGAATTTAAATGCTCTAATGGTGCAACGCTTCCATTGAAACTGTTTGTTTGATTATTAGTAATATTTTGTCTGTCTAGGGTTCTGTAATACAAATTTGTACTGGTGTCAAAGGCAGTGACCAATTGTAAATTAATAATGGGATTCCACTTGGTGCCCAGAAGACCCACCATATAAAGCACACTCCTAGGACAGCAATTCCTATTGGCTGCAAGGGCGAATCCAACATTACAGAGAGTGAAGAGAGGTCAACTCCAAAAGTGAAATTATATTAATTAACATATACACAATTCTTAAAGCTAATGTGGACTCAATGTAAAAGAAAAATGTGGTAATCGTGTTACCATTGACAGAAATTGCAGGCGTTATATTTTGCCTTCATCTACAATCAATGCCATTAAAAGTTGTGATTCTACAAATACAGTCTCAAGCTACGTTCACATATAACGATATGGAATGTGGATACGTCAAAGGAATGTGGAAAGTCGCGACACTTTTCACAAATACAGGATATGGATAATTATGAATACAAGCAGTCACAAGCACAGAAATAGCTTTATTCCTGCACAAACTAGGAGATGGCACAAGGGATTTGGCAATACTCTCTGCTGGATGATGACTTTCCTGATGTATATTGAGTGCATATAAATAAAGAACATAAAAAATAAGAAATCGAAAAAAGTGCGTGATGGGTGTAAGCAATGCAGCCCCAGATATGTGTATTTTGTGAACATCTGGCTCAGGGAGCCTTGGTTCATACTGGCAATGGTTTTCCCTCACCATGTCATCAACTTCTCCTCAGCATTGATCAGAGAAGAATGGCACAGTATGATTCTTGATACTCCACATGTTGAAGATTAATGACTGTTCAGCTTAAAAGCTAGATGTTGTGGTATTTGTGAATTAGTCGCAAATATAAATGAGTAAAAATTTGATGGTTACTGTTATAAGTTTCGTTAGCGATGGATCGGTAATGTAATGGTAAACTTGCTTGATTGTAATGACTAATTTTGACTTTGTTTAAGATGGGGGCAGTATTGACTGCAAACTGCCTGGTGAGATTTGTTGAGGTGCTGGAAAATGTTCTCAGAAAAACTTTCCAGCCATGGATGAGAATCGCTTTTGCTGGACGGCACAAGGATTGTCTGTGATACTATATAAACCCGCAGGGAGGTGTTAGAGAGACTCGGTCGGACATGGACAAGCCTTGAGTTTCGATCATCCCGTGCTCAAATTTAACTCTGATGAGTGAAACGAGGTGTTAAATCCCAGAATGGTTGTTTAAGCGTGGAGCAGATCTATAATCAGGTTAATAAAACTCATTAGGATTGTGTTTAGGGAAGGAAATTCCTTTGAGCTCTTTAATCATCCTGGGACGGGCAGCATATGAGAAGAAACAACATGACGCAAAGGATAAATCATTGAACAGCCCTGGTGGATGAGGGAACATGCGTGAGTCGAAATAGGAGCCAACAGCAGAGACAACTGGGCAGAAACAACTCAATGGCAGAGAACGTTGTTTGACATGTATGTCATCGGTGAACTTCCTCATTTGATTGTTTGTTATTTGAAATAAAGTTCAAAAAACGTTATGCTGTTTGATTGTGAGACTGTTGAACGTTACCATAAGTCACAGATCCAACCTGACAAAGATCCAATTGATTGGTAGCAGCGGTATGCTGCGTTCATACTTGTTGAACGTGCAAACTTTGGATGCAGCCAATTAAGAGGTGAGCTGTGTTCGGACATCCATGAAACAACATATGTTACCTAAAGGAAGGAGAACAACCCGAGGTGTGTATACTTCCGAACAATGAATCCATGGCTGGCGCATTGCAAATACGTCAATGAGACACCAATGGACTCTGGGTCAAGGTCCTAGATCAGTGTGAGAGCATGCAGCCAGAGCAAGGCGTCGCTGGTCACTTTCCGCCGGTTACTCCGGGGCTCCGGTCTTGGCCATCCCCCAGGCAGATGCCTGGCCCATCGCCATCGCCTTGAGACCGATCAAACCTGCTGCAACACAAGGACGGGTCGGCCGCATTGGCTCCCTCCACCTCATGAGACTCCCGGCTGAGATAATCTGGTGAGAGGATCAAGCGTCAGGAAAATGAGCCACTGCGCATACAGCGGCAGCTTGATGCCCACGGACTATGCAGGATAAAATCTTCATTTGAGTTCTCTCTCAGCAACCGCGTCCATTGGACACAAAGTCCGACAGCAATAGCCAAGGATTCCTCCGAAGAGACCTGGTTGCCAAAAGAATTAAGTCTCCATCTCAGATCCCTGGTCAAGAGTCCAGTCTCAATCATAAGCAAGACTGGACACCAAGGACCTGAAGACTCGGAATCCATACTCCCCAGGCCCGACCCAGACGTCTGTTGACCTCTGACTCCGCCAAGCCAGAGACATGAAATTCACTGCAAGGTAAGTGAATCTGCTCCACGACCTCAACACCCTCACCACAAATAGGCACCACCACCCCTGTTGGGTCAAGACATAATCTGCTCAAGTAATGATGTGTGGAATTTGTTTGAGTGGGGCGCAGCCCTTTTTTCTTTACATTAGAAATACAGTACTTGGTGCAAAAGTCTGGGTTATTCCATGATTATTAATAGTTTATGACTAAATTCTTCAAAATTTAGTGATAACAGTCAAATGTGTTTATTATGCAAATTGAACACTTTTAAATAGGTGTGAACACAAAATTATTCTGCTAAAATAACAAGGAACAGTATCATTTATAGTTACCAGCCCAAATTTTGTGTCCACCATTTGCTTTCTTGAGTGCTATCACTCTTCCTCATGTTTGCCTGCACCTGACTGAAGCATCTTCCAGGAATTATTGTGCCAAATATCCTGTAGTACAGCACAGTCGTGTAAAGGTTTAGTTGGGTTCCTCTTGTTCTCCATTTCCAAGTAATCCTTTATGGCCTTCAATAGGCATTCAGCTGAACTTTGGGTGCGGGGCATACCAAGTTTACTAACTTAGAGCACACCAGCAATTACCTTGTTCTTCAAGATACTGTTTTACGATTTAAAAGTGTGTGGTGGATCATTATCTTGTTGGAAAATGAACCTCCTTCTTGATTTAAACAATTTCCAGGCAGGAACTGCATGATGCTGCAGGTATCTTTGTACTTCTTCTTTCGTTAGCATTCCCCTTAATTTTTAGCAGTTTCCCTCCACCAATAGCTGAGATACAACCCAGACAGGTACAGAGACTCCCCCTGTTTAACAGTAGGCTTGCAAACTTTGAGGTGTTAACGTCTACTCCAGGTCTTCGCATACGAACCGGCATTCTTTCGATCACAAAAAGTTCAAACTTGATTCATTGGGTCCAGAGTACTCGATTCACATTGTCATCACACCAATCTTTGGTGTTGTCTGCAAATTTCAGTCTTTTCACCTTATTCTGTGTCTCAACAGGGGATTTTTGCTGAAACTACTGCCGTAGAGACCTGTTACAAAACCAGACCTTCGTGCACAGTGCTGTGATAAGAATGGTTTCAGACCTGCTCTATTTGCATTTGTCACCTGCTGACTTGATTTTTCTGCATCTCATAACGCTGAGCAACTTTAAGTGCTTGTCTTGTTGGAGAGATTTCTTCTTGGTCTTCCTGGCTTTCGCGTCTTGTACGAGCCGTTTTTTTTTTTTCAGGGAATTGCAGAAGTGTACCTCACACCATTGCAGATCTTAGCTTTTTCTGTTATTTTCTTATTATTGTGCCCTTCTTCTCACAGTTTGGATCGTCACATTGCTGTTCTATTGAAAGTTGTTATTGTGCCATTCTGAACCCACTCATCGACTTTCAAGTAACTGAACAAGCTGAATGAAACACAAATCACATATTCACTGATTTGCCAAATTTTTAATTATTTTGGTTTCTTGTAATTCACATTAATGTAACTGGTTAATTGTAACATTTGTAATTGTACATTAATGTAAAGCTTCATAATTTGTACTATTTAACTGGTACAAAATTCCACAAGCTTGTTCTGCATATTTATGCTGTGGTAAGTTGAATATTACAAGCAAGTGATTAAATGGTAATATATTTAGCAAAAATACCAACCTTTTGAATTTCCTCAGCTTCCGTTTGCTTACTCCCAGGTAACTGTGATATTTAAACTGACTTTCACAGAAATTTGAAATATTTTCTACCTGGAAATTTCACACTTCTAACTGTCCACGACGTTTAAACGAGGGTAGCACAACAAAAAGTTAAAAACAATACCAAACTTTTGCACAGTACTGTATGTTCAATTGACTGTCAAGCGAGGGTGTAGAAAATATGCGTGGATGGCCAGTTTCAGCTGCGCCTCGCTCACGAGGACTGATGTGTCGGGCAGTCAGAAGAAAACGTCTTAGGACTGGAGGGATACAAAGATACACTCATGTGTGGGAATGAATGGGTCATTATGGCAAACAACCAGAAACCCATCCTGACGACTGTCATAGCATTGAGGTAATGACGGTTCAAGTCCTGTTAGTTAGCTTTTCGACAGTCGAGTTCTTGAGATGGCATGCTACGTAAGTCCGGAGAATCGATTGAAGGGCGAGCAAGCTGCTCTGCTTGTTGAATGGGGGTTTTGCATACCCGACTGATGTTCGTAGGTACATGAAGCCTGACATGAGTCCTTGTCTTGGCACACACAGGAGGCATATCCTGCCATGAGAATGTCACAAACAGGGCTTGGGCTGGTAAAGTTAGATTATACGTGACATAAACCAGCAAGGTGTTGAATGAAAAGCTTGGTAGCGACTGCAATGGACAGAAAAGTCCTATACATGCGCGATGGTGGAAAATTCTCCATGGCACAACTGTTCTCCCATGCTTTGTTCGTAAGGGTTTACGTTTGTGAAATGCAGCCTCCACATTTGGATTGTTGATATCGCTTAAATGTTTGGTGCCATAATGCAATGAAGAGAGTTCTAAACTTCACCTGGAAGCCATGTGACTTGTCGTTTGCATAGTTTGTCACTCAAGAAGCCTGGAGTGGAATTTATCACATGTGTGAGAATATAGGGTCGCCCTATGTCACGTTTCCTTTACGACACCATCTGTTATAAATCCATAGATGATTCAGTGGGATGAAACATCAGGATGGTGTTGTTGATGACGGTTGGCTGGTTGGGCTAAATTGCGCGCAGAGGTCATCCGAGACACTATCATTCTTGAGATTGGTGCAAGCAGTAGGAATCATCTAATGGCACAAGGACCGGTGAACCTATTGGCATCCACAGGGTCAATCTTTGTAAGTTCCTTATGAAGGTGTGGAAACCATTTCAGTTTTTCTGCAGAGAACGTGTGGAGAGTGTTGTGATGCGATGAGAGCTGGTTTGGATTGTGTCTTGACGCCAATCAATCCCAAGACGAGACTGTTGCAGGACAAATGATTACTTTTGAGGTGGTAGGCATAAGCTGTTATGTTTAAGGCTCCCTGAAGGACACATTGCTAATGAAATAACAGTCATGGAATGCATTTCGTCCACAATATAACAATTGTTGGCTAATTTGGTGGCTGCTGCCTTTTTCAATGAGGTATTTATTTTTGGTTCCATTGTCGAGTTGTTTGAGAGCATAAGACACAAACGTATGACAAGACAAAGCAAGAGACAAGAGGGGTGTAGAGGGAAGCACAAAACATGTGGGAACAGAGACATGAGAGATCTGTAGAAGGGAGAGGGATGGGTGGGTTTGCGGGGTAAAACAAATGACAACGGACAGGGATTTCAGGAGGAAACAGCGGAATTTGAAGGAGGTGGGTGTGGGGTGGATTAACGGGGGATACTAAAAGAATGATTTCGTTTGGATGGGGGAAGATATGAGATTGTAAGAACAGCTGTTTTGCATGACCATGAGGAAGGCAGTAAGGATTGAAGAGGAGTGTGGGAGCTTGTTCCAGAGGTGGGGAAAAAAAAGAGGAATGAAGAGTGAGAAGGTGAGCAGTGATTCTTGATTTTGTGCATTTTACAAGAAGGGGGTTGCTGTGGACTTGAGCACCTGCAAAATATAGGGGGACAGAGAACAGACAGAGCCAGGGGGGGGGGGAGATCGGGGAGGAGAACAAAAGAAGACAGAAAAAACACCGATTTGGCCTGCAGTGAGAGACCCAAGACCGGCTTCATCGCGGGAAGATACCAATTATCCCAAAAGGCCTTAGTTTCCACAGCATAAAGCCAAGCGAGGTGTAAAGGCAGGAGCAAAGCCCAGAGGGGAGAGCATACTCCATCAGGCCTGTGGATGAAAATTTGTGTGCGCTTAGGAGCTCAGGTGTGCCAAGGAAGGATTTTTGCATGACAGAGGACATGGCCCATCGGCGACTGGCTTTGGAGGCCAGCTTGGAAATGTTGCTTTCCCCAGAAAGATAGTGGCAGATAGTAGACCCAAAAGCATGAATGAAAGGACTTCTTCAAGGATTGTTGAGAAAGTAGATGGGTGGGGTGGGGGGGGGGGGTTCAGATGGTCCCCTTTTCGCATTGTTGGCACGAATACCGACGATAACTGATAACAGATTAATTACGAAGTTAACTTTTTATATCGGACTATATTCGGAAGTTAATTCCATTTATCGTTTAATCCGGACCCCCACAGTTTAAAAAAACTTTTTTCTGATAACATCGATTTTTTAGTCGATAAATGTCGATTATTTTTGTCCGATAATTTTTTATCGTTTTACCTTTTTTTCAGGTTCTTCAGTCTCATCGTCAACTTGACAGCGTTCAGTTCTCTTGCTTACCAGTTTACCAAGCATTACTTTGCAACTTACCAAGACTACAGTCTACAACCACGGAACACCAAGAAGAAGTTCTCGGACATTGAGATAGCCTCTGTCTCAGGAACTTCTGAGTCCCAATCTGACTCTCGTGTCTGTGCGGAAACTCTCTCAGCCGTCTGCAAGCCATGTTTCGACGTCCTGGTAGCAGCCATCGCCACCCCCCGGTTCAACCACTACCTAAAAACGACCGGGACTGCCAGCTGGCAGCTGCTTCCATCCAAGTTTCCGGCTCCACTGGCTGCACAGGTTGACAGAAACCTAATGGTCTCTGTCAAGGCCGCCATGTGAGGATGAGGTCGAGAGAGCACTGAGGGTCGTGAGGGGGGGGCGGGGGGGGGGGGTGGGGGGCGGGGACCGGAACAGCGACAACACAACCAGCTCCGACGGACAAGCAGCATGCATGACGACCTCTTTCGCTGGGTGGACGGGCCGCTGAACTTCACTACCAGTGTCAAGCAGAAGGCCAAGAAATGTCGAACACCTGAGCTGGACATTGATGGGAAAGGAGGGCATGGTCATCTGACTTCATGGGGAGGAAGATCCTCACCAACCTCTTCCTGAAGTACAACCCCCAATTCCGTCTTCTCGCAAGTGGAACGGCTATTCTCTTTTGGCAAGGACATCCTGACGCCAATGAGGTCAAGACTGTCCAGCTGGGCCTAACTTTGCAGAAGTTGGTCTTCCTCAAGGAACAACCAGTCCATAGTGTCATAGACTCTAAAAGACGCATGAAATGCTTATTTTATTCTTGGTTTAGCAAAATAAGCCTTTTCTATGGGTTTTGAAGCTTTCCTTGTTTTTTTTTTATTTTTGTTAAAAAGTAGTTATCGTTATCGGATTTGTCGTAACTTCCGATAACTTTGTATTAATAATTACCGATTATCGTTATCGGACTTAAAAAATTGGGTTATCTGATTATTGTTATCGAAGTTAACTTTTTGGGTATGTGCCCAACACTGTCCTTTCGATAGACATAGTTGAGAGTGTGAGATTTGTCAGGATGAAAAGACATGTTCCACGTGTGTTGACCAGCTTGTGGAATTTATCCAGATCTTGCAGAGATTGAAGAGGTCGCTGCCCAAGCCGATCAGAGGGATGAGAGAGGTATGGCAGAGGTGGAGTCCATCAGCAACAGAGGTAAAGAGGATTTCAGAGAGTTGGAGAGTTGTTGATGAAAACCAGAAAAATTCACAGGTTCTAGAAAATTGCCGTTGAGGAACTCTATCCTGATTGGAAGAGGAGATGAGAGAGAGAGCCATGAAAGACCACGTGTTCCGTGACAGCGAGAGGAAGTCCACGAGCCACAGGTAAGATGGCCTTGGATACCATAAAGAATAGAGTTTGGTGAGCAGTGTGGGCAAGGGGATGCCAGACCATATCAGTTAATATAAATGACTCTGTGTTTGGTTTCTCTGATGTAATTATCAAAATGTGCCAAAATAAGCATTAACCTGTTTTTATGATAACTGGTTGCCCCGCTAAATCTACAATGATCACCATTTAATAACATACCCAAGATTAAGTGCGTACGGCCTCAATTAAAGGATTTACAAAATGAACGAGCATTTTTCCAGATTCGATCACCCAAGGGTGTCGGGGCTGAAATACGCAAAATTCTTCGAAAAAAATACTTTTCTCGACCTACGTTTCACTTATTTTCAATAACTTGTCCTACGTTTCTGAATGTGGAGAAATGAGATTCGGAATTAAACACTTCGTGATATTTAGAAAAATTTTACTCGAGCCGATTTTTGATTTAGTTTTATTTTTCAAATTGGTAGTCCTGTGAGGAGTGCAGTTGGCAAAATTACGCAATAGGAAAAATCTTGCCAGGCAGTAGGAACAATTGTATGGAACCAATACGTCTTGGCAATGGATCTTCTGTCGGTGATCAGGTTCAGAATGAAAAGCCATCGTATCCACGCGCTTCATCTAGCGTATTCCTCGTCGACCTACCGGCTTGTTCTCTTTCTTTCTTTATTCATTTCCATTCCTTGTACTTTCTGTAGCATGCTGCTGACACAAGACATTCGTTTGGGGAAGATCCGCAAGGGGGTCGAGTAAAACTGAAAACTATTGCCTGGACAGCATTTACTCGAGTACAACGATGCAGTGTTTACATTGGAGAGAGCACCATGTTATTTGTGTGCCGAGCACTCACTCCCATTTCGTTTAGCAGTGCTCGCTGAGCCTTAATCAGTGAGCGCTAACTTATGGTAGCAGAACATGCCCCAGACCATTGCACTACAATCTGAGGGATCTCTCCCTACAGGTTTACTGCTTCATCATGTACAGAACGTTTTTTTTTCTTTCACAGGATGTGCCAGATCATCCTCTGCCTTCCTTCCTGCCTGCTGGATTTATTTTAACTCCGCTCACAAAGCAAAAAGTGAGCTAAGCAATTCATTCACTTTGTCTGTCTGTCTGTCGTCTGCAAATGGCAGTCTATGATCGACGGAACAACATCATTTCAATTGAATGTTACATTTTGAACTCGAATTGAACACAGACCTGAAGTTTTGCAGACTTTGCCTTTGAATTTAGCAAATATACGGACATCTCATCCATGTTGTGCATGCACAGAGAGAGAGTAAGGTCTTTTTTTTTTTTTTTTTTAGGTCTGCTTGTTTGGCAGTCAAAAATTGGAAAATCGTTCCAAACAAGAAAGTTATGTTGTAAGGGATGTCATAAGGACACAGACAACAGTCACGAATAACTAATTAACGTGGTGTGAAAGGACGTTGCATCAATGGCTGTATTCCTTCTGAATTTTTTTCCACAGCCTTTAAAATCCTTATTTTATTTCAATATATTTCAAACGTTTCAAACGAGTACCAGCATTGCCGCGGTAACGTCGAGTCCCTCTCCCATCCCACCACTTCCCTTGCCTCCCCCACCCCACCCCGAAAGAGGACGAATTCATCTGATATGGCTGAAATCTGAAATTAATGATGCCATAAATGTTTTATCCTCATTGCCATTTGAAATGAATCCGGGGTGTTGTCAGTTACCAGTTTCTTGTAGAGCACTTACCAAGTGGCTTTAAGCACTCAATCAAGCACTCCATTAGCAACAGTTGATAATGAACGTTCTGGCTTGGCAAAGCACTAGCGAGCTGCTTGGTAAATGAACACACCACTGAAACATCTTCAAAAAAAAAAAACAACCCATACATTCACTGGGACATCTCAACGAACATACAAAACACGAACAATAAAGGACATTTATAAAAAAAGTTAAACACTTCAAATATTATCATGAGTTATTTCGTTCTTATGAAAACGTACCTTGTTCAGACCCACCACATCCATTGCACAGACACAAAACCAGCTTTATATATTAGAAGACGGCAAATGGTGAAATCTTGCACGAAACTGCCATATTTTATGATATTTCATACTCTTGTGAATATTTCTCTTATCTTCTCTTCTTCTTCTTCTCTTCTCCCTCTCATAGTAATCAGCAAAAAAGTTTCTATCCTCAATCATGTCATTTTACCCCAATGGGTCTTCCACCCCGGGGTCCGAAACGCCGCTCGCGTTCTCTCTTTTCTTGGTACCAGTTCATTTGGACGTCTATTTCCCATTATCTTCGTGAACAGAATTCGATGAAAATTGTAGGTATATTCCGACACACATGTTGCAGCATTAATTGAGCTCAAAGTGCGATTCTGGCCGTTGGACAAGGAAACGGCCTTCCGCCCATTTTAATATATTACATATTATGAAATATATATATTATATATATATATAATATATATATATATATAAGCGCTTGGGCAAAATTAAGTCGCAAAATGATGATATGAAACTAGCTCACTCTTGTGAGGTGTGTTTGTCTTTTCTGATCGAATGAAATCTTACCAAATTTCAAAACTATCTGTTCGTCCGTGCTATGCTCACAGCAGAGTTGTAACGGATGAAACCCCCACTGGGTATTGTTCGCAATTCGGAACTGTTCCATGAGTTTCTTTAATATGTATAAAATTTGATCTCCAATTATTAGTGCATCCTTGCTGTTGTAAGACATCGCTGCGTGATGACGTCATGTGTCGGGGATGTCTTTTTGCACAGCGAAGCAAACCGGATGTTTTGCTCTTGTAACAAGTCATTGTAATATTGGTAAGCAAACATTCGGTTAAAGCGATGTCATTGTCTCACAGCTGTACTGCGTTTTGATGTCCCAAAATTTCCCTTTTTTAATTTCATGAAATATCACTATTTTTCTTTCCTCGCATAATATGAGAACATTAACGTACCTTCCATGGCGGTACCTTCATACTAGACAGCTGCCGTGATCGCTCCGGACAAAACATGAATTACCTGTTTGAGTTGTAATCCATATGTTACTTTCTTTCTTCAAACGGTATCTTTATTTAATGATAGAAGATGTGTTGTTCAGTCTTTAAATGTACATTCTGAGCTTACATGGAGAGAAAAAGATGGTGTTTGATTCTGGATGCTGGAGGGTGTGACCGTTAGAATAGGGCGCGCTTATGACCACAACTTGCACTCACTCACAGACACAAACTCAGCTTATATATTAGATTGATTATTACACCTTGCAACACGAGGAACCAATCGCCTTTTGCCACTTCCAAAAACCTCCAGTTTAGCAATACTTGGACAAAATCTATGCCATTTTATCCATCTTGAACCAATAAAATGTTCCGCTCGCTCTCAGAGTTGGGGAATATCAACATTCAGACCAAAATGGCGGAACTCCTATGGAAATACATATCTGCTCGGAAAATGCAAGCAAGAGCTTAAAGATGTCCTTCCCAAGTCTTGTTCTATGTACTTTCCAGTTGCTTTATCTTTTGACGACCCTGTGCAGGATTTGAAGTGGGAACTTTAATGTTTGACCAGCCTTTGTTTAATAAATAGGTGAAATTTAATGTACTGATGATACTCATTTCGGTCTTGAGTTGTCCTCTTACCTCAACTTACACCTCTCAATTACGCTGTTAAGTTAAGTACATTGTTTTTAAAATTGCATATATTTTTCAAGTCGATCTTCCTATTAAAGTTTATTGTACTGTACTCAAATTAAAACCAGCGTTTCTGTAACGACGACCTACTTGAATACGAATTTTTTTGGTCAAAACAAAACCTCAGAAATAAAATCTGGTAATGCATGAATTTTAGGACTCTTTCTTAGTTAGAAACAAGTGGGGGCATTACTAAAATAGGTGCACTGAGATAGGGATTATTGAATTCAAAGAACTGCTGTGGCTGCTGAGTTAACAGAATGAAACATTACAGTTCACGTTTAAAAATTTTGCCGGGATATGTACCTATATATGCTGTTGTTTTCACCACCGTTTGGGAAGTGATTAGGTATGCGCAGATTGGATGCGCACAATTATCTCCCCATAATATTTTTCATCTTGTTCCATGTTGTATCATGCATTCGAAAATCGGTGATTTGAAGCTTTGGTACTGCCCGCAATATCTGAACGGGTTTTGGTTGGACATTCGCTAATGAACGAGGAGAGTGGTTTATCCGTAGTTGCATGTGGCAACGTCCTTTCGATCTCATTCGCCTCGCCGGCTCAACAATCCAACAGGAACAATCATAAAATCCAAAACTTATACTACACAAGCTTATTACATATTACGTGACCAGACCAACTAAGCCAGAACAAATACTTCCCCGGATAGAAACAAACTTCATTTTCATTACACAGTGCACAACATGGCAAAGATAATGTATCTCAGTAGAACTGAAGCTCGTGAATTCTCTCACAAATTGCATGGCAGAACTTACATTATACACTCTCACTGGACACCAAATTTGCCCCTGTTCTTGTTGCATTGTACACATGGGATAAAAGACAGAGCTGCCAACTCAGGGGACTTACCAATGATGGAGGAAATACAAGAATGTGTGGAAGCCGTAAGCCCAACAGAAGTAAACGTTACTGAATTATGCTTACCAAATAGGCCAATTATTATCATGTGATTGCTCAAGCATGCATTTTGGGAAAAATCCACATCCATAGACAAGCATTTGGTAGTCATACGAAGTCCATTAATGCTTCAATCCACATGCGCACATTCTCATTGACTTTTCCGACTTCGCCTCGAGCCAAAATGAGCATCCTGCAGACCTTTACCAGTGCTTGATGCGCCTTTACTTGAAGGACAACCTGCTCACACGGATGACGTATCACACCATCATGGGTGAACTAGTCAAAGGATGATGAACTATTACCTTTCCCTCGAGATTTTCATTGTACTCATGGTGCTTCACTTTGTATACAAACGACCTTCCAAAGTTAGTCAAACAACATACGGGAACCAAGCTTCATTCTCCATTTCTCGCACAGATCCAAACTTGAGATGTCCGTACTTCCAGAGGATGCTAAAAATTAAGCATACTGCCATGCCTTGCTTTAGTTGACCTGGTGCGTGCAGTCATCTTCCTGCTTCTGTCCGCTCCCCAGGAAAGCCTCGAGAACCCAATATTTTCAAGAATTGTTGTTCCTTTGTTTGAAACAGGTGGAGAACTGATCATCATTTTCCTAGCAAATCAGATTCCTGCCGACAAAGGATTGCAGGTATTGCGGCAAAGCTTGACAAGCGCAAGATCCTCAAGACGTATGACGACCATTGGACGTGACAACTTGACCCAGGCTGCCTAACGGAATTAGGAAATTTGCCACTCGCCTCTTGAATCCAGTTTGTCACATCCTCGTATTTAGACCACTATATACGTTATCAAACTGTTCCATGTTACTAATGGATAGTGGAATGACAGTAATATGGATTGCATGGGTCTGCCAGTCAAAAGTTTAGTGTCCCAAAGAAAAAGAGCTTCCAATCCATTCATCAGACTAAATGGATTCTCACACCACTCAAAGTTTTGGAGAAACCTTTTTCACATCTGGTCCATGACATAAATAACGATTCGTATATGGAAGGATCTGGTTGTAGAAAATTGTGACATGCACATATTAGCAGGAATGCTTCATGGAGTGGCAATGAGTTCAGTGTTCGCCCTGATTAAACACCGTGACTCTCAGTAATGGCACAATTTACATTGTACAGAGCTATGGAAAGGCCTTCCAATCAACAAGTCAGTCAGACATGCCCACCATTTCGCGAGCCTCATTCAACTCAAAGAAATGATATGACCAGAGACTACCTTGAGCTAGCCTCCCACATTGAGCTCTCCTCTTTCGAACAAACAAGCTCACACTTGACCAATACAGACACCTGCCTTGACCATGGAAATGCCGAGCAGGACTTAACCCCCACGTGACATCATTTTCAAACTATTTTTTTTTTCGGAAAAAATATGGGTTCCCTATTTGACGAAACACTCGCAAACAACTCAAGCAAAATTTAATTAGTTCTGTCAAGTTTGCCCTGTGTTTGTCCCCAATGAAAATCAGATGCCAGAGGACCAGCCAGGCCCAACCATAACACAAAGATCCTTGCAGTCAGATGTCAGATACTCTGTGCCATTCAACTAGACCCACACCAAAATTTATCTCCCTTGACATCACCCAAGTTCAAAACTCTTTTGAAGAAATTGATTATGTTTCGATCCACCAGAGGAATACCGGTCAGAAATTGCCTGTGGGAATTAATGTATTGCATACTCAGGGAACCTCTTGCTAAAAAAAAAGTGCAAAACCAAATCCTGCCACTACAGGACCAATCAGCTTGTCCCAATCATCAAACAAGTCATGGAATCCATCATGCTTCTTGACATTAAATCCTTCATCTTCTCCAATGGCTTTGATTTCTACATCAATTTCGGTCAGAACCAATCACTCTACCCTGGACATTCCTTCTGCTTTCCAAACAAGGATATCCTCAATTTGCCAGGCATGACATTAGACCATTCTCCCTAGACATATCGTTGAGCTTTTGATATGGTCTGGCATCCCACACTGCTCACCAAACTCTATTCTTTATGGTATCCAAGGCCATCTTACCTTGTGGCTCGTGACTCCTCTCCTGTCACTGAACACGTGGCTCTTAATGGCTCTCTCTCTCTCTCCTCTTCCAATCCAGGATAGAGTTCCTCACGGCAATGTTTTCTAGGACCTGTGATTTTTCTGGTTTTCATCAACAATCTCTCCAACTCTCTGGAAAATCCTCTTTACCTCTGTTGCTGATGACTCCACCCTCTGCCATACCTCTCTCATCCCTCTGATCGGCTGGCAGCAGCCTCTTCAATCTCTGCAGATCTGGATAAATTCACAAGCTGGTCACACACGTGGAACATGTCTTTTCATCCTGACAAATCTCACACTCTCACTATGTCTATCGAAAGGACAGTGTTGGGCACATACCCAAAAAGTTAACTTCGATAACAATAATCCGATAACCCCAATTTTTTAAGTCGATAACGATAATCCGGTATTATAATACAAAGTTATCGGAAGTTAACGACAATCCGATAACGATAACTACTTTTTAACAAAATTAAAAAAAACAAGGAAAAAGCTTCAAAAAACCCATAGAAAAGGCTTATTTATGCTAAACCCAAGAATAAAATAAGCATCATGCGTCTTTTAGAGTCTATGACACTATGTGCTGGTTGTTCCTTGAGGAAGACCAACTTCTCAAAGTTAGGCCCAGCTGACAGTCTTGACCTCTTGGCGTCAGGATGTCCTTGCCAAAAGAGAATAGCCGTTCCACTGCGCAGAAGACGGAATTGGGGTGTTGTACTTCAGGAAGAGGTTGGTGAGGATCTCCTCCCCCATGAAGTCAGATTCGACCATGCCCTCCTTCCCATCAATGTCCAGCAGGTGTCGACAAGTTTCTTGGCCTTCTGCTTGACCATGGTACGTGAGTCAGCGGCCGCGTCCACCCAGCGAAAGAGGTCGTCATGCATGCTGCTGTCGTCGGAGCTGTGGTGTTGTCGCTGTTCCGGTCCCTCACGACCCTCAGTGCTCTCTCGACCTCATCCTCCATGGCGGCCTTGACAGAGACCATTAGGTTTCTGTCGAACCTGTGCAGCCAGTGGAGCCGGAACTTTGGATGGAAGCAGCTGCCAGCTGCAGTCCCGGTCGTTTAGGTAGTGGTTGAACCGGGTGGCGATGGCTGCTACCAGGACGTCGAACAGTGGCTTGCAGACGGCTGAGAGAAGTTTCCGCCACAGACAGAGAGTCAGATTGGGACTCAGAAGTTCCTGAGACAGAGGCTATCTCAATGTCGAGAAACTTCTTCTTGGTGTTCCGTGGTTGTAGACTGTAGTCTTGTAAGTTGCAAAGAATGCTTGGTAACTGGTAAGCAAGAACTGAACGCTGTCAAAGTTGACGATGAGACTGAAGAACCTGAAAAAAAAGTAAAACGATAAAAATTTATCGGAACAAAAATTAACGGACATTATCGACTAAAAAATCGATTATCAGAAGTTTAACTGTCCGATAACGATAAATGGAAGTTAACTTCCGATAATAGTCCGATAAAAAAGTTAACTTCGATAATTATCTGTTATCAGATTATCGCTTTTTGTGCCAACAATGCGAAAGGACCATCTGGAACCCCCCCCCCCACCCCACCCCATCTACTTTCTCAACAATCCTCTTGAAGAAGTCCTTTCATTCATGCTTTTGGGTCTCACTATCTGCCATTATCTTTCCTGGGGAAAGCAACATTTCCAAGCTGGCCTCCAAAGCCAGTCGCCGATAGGGCATCCTCTGTCATGCAAAATCCTTCCTTGGCACACCTGAGCTCCTAAGCGCACACAAAGTTTTCATCCAGCAGCCTGATGGAGTACTGCTCTCCCCTCTGGGCTGTTGCTCCTGCCTTACACCTCGCTTGGCTTTATGCTGTGGAAACCAAGGCTTTTGGGATAATTGGTATCTCCCGCGATGAAGCCGAGTTCTATGGGTCTCTCACTGCAGGCAAATCGGTGTTTTTCTGTCTTCTTTTGTTCTCCTCCCCGATCTCCCCCCCGCCCCCCTGCTCTGTCTGTTCTCTGTCCCCCTATATTTTGCAGGGTGCTCAAGTCCACAGCAACCCCCTTCTTGTAAAACTGCCAAAATCAAGAATCAGCTGCTCACCTTCCACTCTTTCATTCCTCTTTTTTCCCCACCTCTGGAAAAAGCTCCCACACTCTCTTCAATCCTACTCCTTCTCATGGTCATCAAAACAGCTGTTCACTACCAATCTCATATCTTCCCCCATCCAAACGATCATCTTTTAGTATCCCCGTTAATCCACCCCCAACCCACCTCCTTCAAATTCCCTGATTTCCTTCCTGAAAGTCCCTGTCGTGTCCATTTGTTTACCCCGTCAAACCCACCCCATCCCTCTCCCTTCTACAGATCTCCTCATGTCTCTGTTCCCACTGTTTTGTGCTTCCCTCTCACACCCCTCTTGTCTCTTGCTTGTCTTGTCATACGTTTTGTGTCTTAGCTCTCAAACAAGCCTCGACAATGGAACCAAAAATAAATACCTCATTGAAAAAGGCACAGCCACCAAATAGCCAACAATGTATTTGTGGAGAAATGCATTCCATGAACTGTTATTTCATTAGCAATGTGTCCTTCAGGCCTAAAACATAACAGCTTATGCCTACCAGCCTCAAAAGTAATCATTTGTCCTGCAACAGTCTCGTCTTGGATTGATTGCGTCAAGACACAATCCAAACCAGCTCTCATCGCATCACAACACTCTCCACACGTTCTCTGCAGAAAAACTGAATGGTTTCCACACCTTCATAAGGAACTTACAAAGTATTGACCATGTGATGCCAATAGTTCACCGGTCCTTGTACCATTAGATGATCCTACTGCTTGTCACCAATCTCAAGAATGGTAGAGTGTCTCGATGACCTCTGCAGCGCATTTAGGCCCAACCCAGCCAACACAGTCATCCAACAACACCATCATGATTTGTCATCCCACTGATCATCTATGGATTATAACAGATGGTTTGTGGTAAAGAAACGTGACATAGGGCGACCCTATATGTCTCCACACTGTGATAAATTCCACCTCACAGCTTCTTGAGTGACAAACTATGCAAACGACAAGTCACATGGCTTCCAGGTGAAGTAGAAGCTCTCTTCATTGCATTTGCACCAAACATTTAAGCCCGTATATCAAACAATCCAAATGTGGAGGCTGCATTCTCACAAACAGTAAACCTTACGAACAAGCATAGGAGAAGTTGTGCCATGGAGAATTTTCCACCATGCCGCTGTATAGACTTTCCTGTCCATTGCAGTCGCTACCAAGCTTTCATTCAACACCTTGCTGGTTATGTAACGTATAATCTAACTTTACCAGCCACAATGCCCCTGTTTGTGAACATTCTTCATGGCAGATATGCTCCTTTGTGGCAGACAAGGACTCCATTGTTCGGCCTTCATGTACCTACGAACATCAGTTCGGGTATGCAAAACCCCCATTCAACAGCAGAGCAGCTTGGCTCGCCCTTCAAATCAGATTCTCCGGACTTACGTAGCATCCATCTCAAGAACTCGACTGTCGAAGAAGCTAACTAACAGGACTTGAACCGTCATTACCTCAATGCTATGACAGTCGTCAAGAGATGGGTTTCTGGTTGTTTGCATAATGACCCATTCATTCCCACACATGAGTGTATCTTTGTCTCCTCCAAGTCCTAGACGTTCTTCTGACTGCCCGAACATCATCCTCGTACACCAGCTGAAACTCGGCCATCCACCACATATTTCTACACCCTCGACATTGACAAGTCAATTGAACATACAGTACTGTGCAAAAGTTTGGTATGTTTTTACTTTTGTTGTGCTATCCCTCGTTTAAACGTCTGTGGACAGTTAGAAGTGTGAAATTATCGGTAGAAAATATTTCAAATTTCTGTGAAAGTCAGTTTAAATATCACAGTTACCTGGACGTAAGCAAACGAACTGAGGAAATTCAAAAAGGTTGTATTTTTGCTAAATATATTACATTATCACTTGCTTGTAATATCAACTTACACACAGCATAAATATGCAGATACAGCTTGTGGAATTTTTACAGTAAATAGTAACAAATTATTGAAGCTTTACAATTAATGGTACAATTACAATGTTACAATTAACCAGTTACATTAATGTGAATTACAAGAAACCAAAATAATTAAAAATTTGCAAATCAGTTGAATATGTGAATTTGTTTTCATCAGCTTGTTCAGTTACTTGAAAGTCGATGAGTGGGTTCAGAATGGCACCAATGAAGCAACTTTCAAAGAACAGCAATGTGACGATCCAAACTGTGAGAAGAAGGGCACAATAATAAGAAAATAACAGAAAAAGCTGAAGATCTGCAATGGTGTGAGGTACACTTTGCAATTCCTGAAAAAAAAAAAACTGGCTCGTACAAGACGCGAAAAAGCCAGGAAGACCAAGAAGAATCTCTCAAGCAAGACAAGCACTTAAAGTTGCTCAGCGTATGAGATGCAGAAAAATCAAGTCAGCAGGTGACAAATGAAATGATGAGCAGGTCTGAACCATTCTTATCCAGCACTGTGCACAGAAGTCTGGTTGTAACAGGTCTCTACGGCAGAGTTTCAGCAAAAAATCCCCTGTGAGACCACAGAATAAGGTGAAAAGACTGAAATTTGCCAGACAACACCAAGATTGGGTGAATGAACAATGTGATCGAGTACTCTGGACCCAATGAATCAAAGTTTGAACTTTTTGTGATCGAAAGATGCCGGTTCGTATGCCGAAGACCTGGAGAGAACGTTAACACACTCAAAGTTTGCAGCCTACTGTTAAACAGGGGGGAGTCTCTGTACCTGTCTGGGTTGTATCTCAGCTATGGTGGAGGGAAACTTGCTAAAAATTAAGGGATGCTAACGAAAGAGAAGTACAAGCAGATACTGCAGCATCATGCAGTTCCTCCTGGAAATTGTTTAATCAGAAGAGGATTCATTTCCAACAAGATAATGATCCAACACACACTTTTAACATCGTAAAACAGTACTTGAAGAACAAGGTAATTGCTGGTGTGCTCTAAGTTGTAACACTGGTATGCCCCGCACTCCCAAAGTTCAGACTGAATCCTATTGAGGCCATAAAGGATTACTTGGAAATGGAGAACAAGAGGAACCCAACTAACCTTACAGAACTGTGCATGTACTACAGGATATTTGGCACAATATTCCTGGAAGATGCTTCAGTCAGGTGCAGGAAACATGAGGAAAAGAGTGATAGCACTCAAGAAAGCAAATGGTGGACACAAAATTGGCTGGTACTATAAAATGATACTCGTTCTTGTTATTTACAGAATAATTTTGTTTCACACCTATTTAAAAGGTGTCAATTTGCATAATAAACACATTTGACTGTTATCACTAAATATTTGAAGAATTTGTCATTAAACTATTAATATCATGGAATAACCCAGACTTTTGCACAGTACTGTATTTCTAATGTAAAGAAAAAAGGGCTGCGCCCCACTCAACAAAATTCCACACATCATTATTGAGCAGATTATGTCTGACCCAACAGAGTGGTGGTGCCTATTTGTGGTGAGGGTGTTGAGGTCGTGGAAGATTCACTACCTTGCAGTGATATTTCATGTCTCTGGCTGGCTGTGAGTCAGAGTCAACAGACGTCTGGGTCGGGCCTGGGAGTCATGGATTCCGAGTCTTCAGGTCCTTGGTGTCCAGTCTTGCTCTTATGATGTGAGACTGGACTCTGACCAGGGATCTGAGATGGAGACTTAATTCCTTTGCACCAGGTCTCTTCGGAGAATCCTTGGCTATTGCTGGTCGGACTTTGTGTCCAATGAGCGGTTGCTGAGAGAGACTCAAATGAGATTTATACCTGCATAGTCCGTGAGCATCAGCTGCACGCTGTATGGACATGTGGCTCATTTTCCTGACGCTGATCCTGCTCACCAGATTATCTCAGCGGGAAGTCTCATGAGTGGAGGAGGCCAATGGGCCGACCACGTCCTGTGGTTGCAGCAGGTTGATCGGCATCTCAAGGGATGGGATGGCCAGCATCTGCCTGGGATGGCCAGACGGAGCCCCTGAGATACCGGCGGAAAGTGACGCAGCGACGCGCTGCTCTGGCGCATGCTCTCACACCTGATCTGACCTGACCACCAGAGTCCATTGGTGTCTCATTGAGGTATTTGCAATGCCGCCAGCCATGGATTCATTGTGGAAGTATACACACCTCGGGTGTTTCCTTCCCTTTAGTGTACATATGTTGTTCATGGTGCCGAACACAGCTCATCCTCTAATGGCTGCAATCCAAAGTTTGCACTTCACAAGTAATGAACGAGCATACCCGTCTGCTACCAATCAATTGATCTTTGTCAGGTTGGGATCTGTGACTTATGAGTACGTCACAGTCATCACATCAACAGCATAACGTTTTTGAAACTTTTATTTCAAATAAACAAACAACAATCAAATAGGAAGTTCACCATGACATACAATGTCAAACAACGATTCCTGCATTGAGTTGTTTCTGCCCAGTTGTCTCTGCCTGTGGCTCGACTCACGCATGTTCCCCTCATCCACCAGGGCTGTTCAATGATTTAGTCCTGTTGCGTCATGTTGTTCTCTCTCATATGCTGGCCCGTCCAGGATGATTAAAGAGCTCAAAGGAATTCGTTCCCGTAAACACAATCCTAATGAGTTTTAATTAAACCTGATTATAATCTGCTCCACGCTTAAAAACCACTCTGGATTAACACCTCGTTCACTCATCAAGTTAAATTGAGCACGGGATGATCGAAAACTCAAGGCTTGTCACATGTCACCCGAGTCTCTCTACACCTCCCTGCGGGTTTATATAGTATCACAGAACAATCCTGTGCCGTTCCAGCAAAAGCGATTCTCATCCATGCTGGAAAGTTTTGTCTGAGAACTTTCCAGCACCTCACAAATCTCACCAGGCAGTTTGCAGTACAATACTGCCATCTACAGTCAAAATTAGCTCATACATCAAGCAGTTTACCATTACAATTTACCGATCCATGCTAAACGAAACTATAACACGTAACCATCAATTTTACTCATTTATATTTGCATATTCACAAATACCACAACATCTAGCTTTTAACTGACAGTCATAATCTTCAACATGTGGAGTATCAAGAATCATACGTGCCATTCTTCTCTGATCAATGCTGAGGAGAAGTTGATGACATGGTGAGGGAAACCATTGCCAGTATGACCCAAGGCTCCCTGAGCACAAAAGATGTTCACAAAATACACAATATCTGGGGTCTGCATTGCTACACCATCAGCACTTTATTTTCGATTTCTTATTTTTTATGTGTCTTTTTATATGCACTCAATATTACAATCAGAAAGTCATCATCCAGCAGAGAGTATTGCATCCTTGTGCCATCTTCCTAGTTTGTGCAGGATAAAGCTATTTCTGTGCTGTGTACGTGCTTTGTATTCATATATCCATATCCGTGTATTTGTGACAACAGTGTCGACTTTCCCACATTCTTTGACGTATCCACATTCCATATCTGTTTATATGTGAACGTAGCTTGAGACTGTATTTTGTAGAATCACACTTTTAATGGCATTAGATTGTAGATGAAGGGCCAAAATATAACGCCTGCAATTTCTGTCAATGGTAACACGATTACCACATTTTTCTTACATTGAGTCACATAGCTTAGAATTGTGTATATGTTAATTATATAATTTCACTTTTGGAGTTGACCTCTCTTCACTCTCTGTATGTTGGATTCGCCCTATGCAGCCAATAGGAATGCTGTCCTTAGGAGTGTGCTTTATATGGTGGTCTTCCTGGCACCAAGTGGAATCCCATTATTAATTTACAATTGGTCACTGCTTTGACACCAATACAAATTTGTATTACAACTCTAGACAGAAAATATACATATAATCAAACAAACAGTTTCAAATGGAAGCTTGCACCATTAGAGCATTTAAATTGCATCAGATGTGGCAATAAATGTGACTTGTTCCTCCCAGATTGCTGGCTCGATGACAGAAGACGCCATTTGCATTTTTGCCATCTCCATGCCCACACCGTTTCAAATCCCGTGCGGGTACGGGCAACTTGCTGGTGTACAATAAATGAATGGAATGGCTCCAATTTTATCATATGTTATTCTGTTACCTTACACCCTCCTTTTCTTTTTTGATGAACCATTAGATCTCCCATCTGAGATCCACTACTGTAATGGATGATTTTCAGCAGGTACAAATCCACATTTGGGGGAGAAGACCCCTCCCTCATCTATTAAACCTCGAAATTGTCCTCTCCTGCCCATTCCAATTTTTTTGCAAAACTGCCACATTATCCTGCTCACTTCGCAAGGAAAATCAAAACCCATGCATCCAATTATTTTCATTTTCAGCAACACCCGAGGGCAAAACTGTTTGAAAAAGGAAAATAAAACACCTAGCATCAGCAAAAAACAGAAACATTATCCTGGTAATGATACAGACATAACCAGAATGTTTTCTAATAGTAGCTTTCTTCATGAGATCTACTTCATATTCATATGCAGTTTCAGATTTGAAATCCTGATTAAAAAAAACATACTTTTTTAATACAACCATTTTCTCCACTTTGCTTGCCAAAAAACCCAACACCAGAAACCAAGCAGAGAACACAGCAAACACCATAAACCCAAGGGTGTTATTAAATTTTTTTTATTATATGCCTGGTGTTGCTTAATGGTAGGGTACCAACCATGTACAGCCTTTTGGTGCTGTTGCATCATTGGTTAGGGCACACCTATGCACTGATGCAGTGCCCCTTTACCAATACACTGGTGCTCATTTCGCCGACCTCAGAGGATGACAGGCTGAATAACCGCCTGGTTTAAGTTCAGTATCCGGACAGGCTCAAACTTAGGACTCTGGATCCCAAGCCACTACCCAAACCGATAAGCCACACAAGGCTGCATGGTTAGAGTGACAGGCTTGGGATCCCAGGGGTCCTGAGTTCAAATCCTGCTCAGCTGTTTGAATTAAATACCAGTTGGGGTGACTCGGCCTGTCATCCTTCTGAGGTTGTAAAATGAGTACCAGCTTGCTGGATCATTGAGCCATTTTGAGTATCCTGTGTGACCTGTCCAGATTGTGCCCTGTAGCTCAAGCAGACTGCTTTGGCAACACCAATGTTTGTGACAGAGTATGGTTCTTCGATAGATGGATGGATGTATGGATTTTATTATGATTGTGCATTTGTCGTTTATAGCTGAAATTATATGCATTCAATGATGGATACCAAACAAATATTCTGCACCAACCTATAACTTGCAAACACAAGAGCATGCTTTTTGATGGTAAACACCTTCTTAGGGTGGACAAGGATACCTCAGAGGTTGTGTGCTTGTCCTTAAGCTGATCTACACTGGAATGATTGCCAATGTAACAATAACTGTTACCTTGGTGTTTTGCAGACAGGTTGAACATTAGTGAGTGTGGCATCTGTTGGAGGGGATGTCAAACTGGTTATCATATCTGATGTTATTGCTGCGTGGATGTTGTAGATTGCACTGTCTTTCACAAATGTGGGGTCATTCGTTTGTGTATAAATGCAAAATAATAAAACAAAATGCAAAAAACCCCCAAAACAAGGTGATGTAAACTGTTTCTGTATAATACAAAAAGAATAAGTTGGTGCAAATTATTCTTCTCTACCTGAATTATGCTGCCAAAGAGCTCAGGAGATCCCTTTGGCATCAAAGGTGGTGGTATGTACAATGTTAAGCTTACCCTGTGGTATAATATATATATGATGAATAACATGTTATATATATATATATCTAATATATATATATATATATATATATATAGTATTATATATATATATGATAATGCATGTTAACATATATATATATATATATTGTTACGGAATTTTCAGAATCCGTCTGATTAATGCATCCACACATCCGGGTCCTTAGACAGTTATTTCCTTAAATGCATGTCCAGATTTGCCCCGTCCCCATGTCTAATGGGATTTTAAATGTGGTGCGTTGAGAAGGTAAAGAATAATCCCTCTCTTATTAGTATGGTAGCTTGTTCCTCAAAAATGACTTTTCGTCGGCCGACAGTACTTATTTGGTTTTGGGTACCAGATGTTTAGGAATATGTCAACATTAAGAAATGCCTGATGTAGTGGTCAAATCTATGCCAAAGTTGTCAAAATGGCGATCCAAGATGGCTGCCGCCGTCATTATCGAAAATCATACTTTTAAATTACTCGGCACTAGAGTAGATAGGAAGATAATTTCAGTGTCTATACCCACTAGATCAGGGTAAGCTATCCAATGGTCATGTTTGCATGCTAAACTGGCGACGGCGGCCATATTTTCAAGATGGCCACCCCCGCATTGATAAAAATGCTAATTTTTATGATTATTGGCCTACATAATGATGCTGGAACATAATTTCTGAGGTGACTCCATAAAATCAGGTTCAGTGATTCAATAACCATTTAAAGGCATTTGCAAATGCAATAGGAATTTGGTTTCGGGTTGGTCCCCCCTGGGGGAAAAATGGCCCATGCCGCCATTACTGAAAAATACATTTTTGCTCATATCTTGGTACTCGATGTCATAGCATGATAATTATTGTGGCTATACCCCCTATATCTGGGAAAGATATCCTATGGTCATGTTTGTGTAATGAACTGGCAATGGTGAGGCCATATTTCCAAAGATGGCTGCCACCGCCTTTGAAAAAAATGTCCAATTTTATGATAATATACCTATGTAATGATGCTTTAACAAATTTCTGAGACCTTACTACAATATTAGGCTCAGTGATTCAAAAACCCATTTAGTGACATTTGCAAAATGATAGGGTGTTGGATTTAGGGTTAAACTCTCTTAGGTGGTCAAAAATGACCTATTCCACCATTAAAAAAAAAACTTGCTCATATCTTGGTACTCAAAGTGTCATAACTTAGT
>CM068958.1:75563722-75589523 GCA_035128595.1 Eptatretus atami | reverse complement strand
GTTTTGGTTTTTTTTTTTTTCTTCGGTATGACGGTATTTGGACACTACGATTTCTAGTCGGTTATGATTTAAATCGCTGAGCGGCGCCTTTAATCATATTATAATTTATAAACCGCACTAGAAATCGAAGTGTCAAAATCACCGTCATACCAAAGAAAAATAAATAAAAAAAAACCAGGAGTCTGGAAACTGATTGCTAACCGATTACCTCAACGTGTTTCGACTTATGAAGTAACTTACAAGTAAACTTTTGTCGACGTGTGCCAACGATGCGCAGTATCGTGCGTAAACTTATTCCATCGCATGCGGAACGTTGTGAGGCATACGGCAAGTACGTCGTAAAATGTTTAACATGTACTCACTTACTTACGACTTATGATAGCGATACTTTAGCGTCTATTTCACGTATACCAAACTACCCATTACCGTATTCGACGTGCGCCAGCGTTTAGACGCATTTTCAGAGGTCGGCATACGCTGGCAAGATTGCCAAGGTGTGACTGCGATGTTTGACATCATTTCTCGGCGGTTTATTGATATTGAATCATTGTGCGGCAGCCTTTTAATAGGCTACGCCACGTGATCGTCGGCGATATGTGCAGCGCCGCTATGCCATTAAGTTAAACTATCGTGGCATAGGTTGTAACGCCAACAACCAGGATAAGCATTCGATTGGTATAAGTTATCTATAAGACACGAAATGTTCTGTGTCGTTACTAATATGTTATGCATAACGAACATACTCGTTATGAATACGGTCCGAATCTTTAAAAAAAACATCAACAAGTTCAGCGTAAGCCAGCGTTTTTACATACATTTTTGATTTACGTTGCCATTTCTGGCTAAAACGGTCGAAGGTGTGAGTGGGCCTTAAGTTACCATGCAAACCTGTCGGGCCTGCTTACTGTGTGATAGGAACCTGCAGTCCGTAGCTAACCTGCAGTCATGATCCAAAGCCAAGCCAGCAATTTCCCAAGGCAACTCAACAAATTTCTGCAAAGATGGCTCAAACAAAGCACAATTAGCGGCTTCATCAGTGAGGACAAAAAAACTACGGAAGGACAACCATTATCGTCTTGGTGGATTCAAAATCGCCTTTCTTGGCTCGCCAGATTAACCCAGGATGGTGTATAGATAGCCAGATTTATCATGCATACACGAAGAAGCTGACCAAGGCTGATTCTGCATGCAGCCAAACGGCGTATAGCGAATCTCAGTGCATCACCTTGACACAGATGTTTGCAGTCATTTGTATTTCTCTGTCTGCTTTCATTAACTCCAAAGAAAGTTTGGTTTACGGACCGGTGTGAAAGATCATGCAAGATTTATTCCTCGCATTCGATAGCACAGGAAATTGGTCCATAGGCCTGTCAGCAAGTTGCCGGCTTTCCATGCCCTGACATGATGCGACTCCAACAATGCCCTATCAGAAGATGCAAAACAATACCATGGAAATTAATCAAAAAATGCCCAGAATGGTTTGAAGGGATAGCTCAGATTGGATCAGACCAAAGCCTATCAGTGATGCATTCCATTGTAGAATTGTTTACCATTGCCATTGTATGAATCCCAACTACCGAGTCATTGAAATTAATAAGTTAAGATATCAACTCTTCTGCAAGAAGCAAACCAAGACTGAAGCCCCGCCCCCTACAGCCTGATGCACTCAGGCAGCATACCATGGGCGAGGCATGTTATCAACATTGTTTTGGCAAAAGCTGTCGTTTGCAAAGCCTATCCATGCCTCACAATTGGTTTGGGTGAGCACAGATGGATGATGGCCACATGAACCAGTGCTGATACCCAGGAAGCCAGCACCAATGGCATTGATGAATTGACAAGATGTCTGTGTGGACCCAGAAAAAATCAGGCCTGCCGGGCAGATGTTCCGTGTTTTAAAGCAGCAGCTGCCTGCACTCAGGCCTGCAAATTGAAGGTGGTTAATTCTTGCCAAAACAATTCTCAGCAGCGGTAGACAATGATGATGCTTTCAGGACGATGACTTGTCAGAATGATGACTCTGAGACAGAGACATATAGTGACAAAGCACCGGAATGTCAATATTGTTTTGCATCATTACACTATCAGTTTTAGGGTTCCATATGATTTCTGGCATATGGTATCTGAATTTGAAGTCCACCAGAAAATCCTGCCCTCTATAATGTGGTCTAGCTAATATTTTCAAAGTTATATGCATTCAATTGATCCATTTGGTATCAAATAACGGAGTCATCTATCACTGATGGTTGGTTGATAAAATTGTGATTAATTGTTCCATGCGTGACTTTAATCTGGAGATTGACAAACCTCTGCTGCTTCAAGAAATCAAGAGTTTTGCAAACATTTGCTGTTATCATTTTTCTCATAAATGGATATTCACGAACACTCTCTCTCGAATGCATGAAATCTCGTATCGGATACCAGGATCGGATTGCTCTACAATAAATACTATAGCTAAATAATCCATACACATTTTATTTAGAGTAGATTGCAATGCTATGCAATAAATAGAATTATCTTAGCATATGGACTATACTGATTTTAATTACCTATTAACTATTGGAATTTGTCTGTATGATATCACAATTTGCAATACCATCCAATCATGTCATTCAGCTCGTCACGGTGATGAATATAATAATAATAAATTATATGAGTTAATATAAAGATTCTGTGTTTTGGTTTCTCTGATGTAATTATCAAAATGTCCAATATAAAGCATTAACCTGTTTTTATGATAACTGTTGCCCCGCTAAATCTACAATGATCACCATTTAATAACATACCCAAGATTAAGTGCGTACGGCCTCAATTAAAGGATTACTAAGTTATGACACTTGAGTACCAAGATATGAGCAAGTTTTTTTTTTATAATGGTGGAATAGGTCATTTTTGACCACCTAAGAGAGTTTAACCCTAAATCCAAACACCCTATCATATTGCAAATGTCACTAAATGGGTTTTTGAATCACTGAGCCTAATATTGTATAACGGTCTCAGAAAATTTGTTAAAGCATCATTACATAGGTATATTATCATAAAATGGACATTTTTTTCAAAGGCGGTGGCAGCCATCTTGGAAATATGGCCCACCCATTGCCAGTTCATTACACAAACATGACCATAGGATATCTTTCCCAGATATAGGGGGTATAGCACAATAATTATCATGCTATGACACTCGAGTACCAAGATATGAGCAAAAATGTATTTTTCAGTAATGGCGGCATGGGCCATTTTTTCCCCCAGGGGGGACCAACCCGAAACCAAATTACCTATTGCATTTGCAAATGCCTTTAATGGTTATTTGAATCACTGACCTGATTTTATGGAGTCACCTCAGAAATTATGTTCAGCATCATTATGTAGGCCAATAATCATAAAAATTAGCATTTTTATCAATGCGGGGGTGGCCATCTTGAAAATATGGCCCGTCGCCAGTTTAGCATGCAAACATGACCATTGGATAGCTTACCCTGATCTAGTGGGTATAGACACTGAAATTATCTTCCTATCTTACTCTAGTGCCGAGTAATTTATAAAAGTATGATTTTCGATAATGCGGCGGCAGCCATCTTGGATCGCCATTTTGACAACTTTGGCAATAGATTTGACCACTACATCAGGCCATTTCTTAATGTTGAATATTCCCCTAAAACATTGGTACCAACAAACCAAATAAGTACTGTCGGCCGACGAAAAGTCACTTTTTGAGGAACAGCTACCATACTAATAAGAGAGGGGATCTATTCTTTACCCTTCTCAACGCACCACATTTAAAATCCCATTAGACATGGGGACGGGGCAAATCTGGACATGCATTTAAGGAAATAACTGTCTAAGGACCCGGATGTGTGGATGCATTAATCAGACCGGATTCTGAAATCCGTAACAATATATATATATATATATATATATATAAATATATGTAACATTCATTCATCATATATATATATATATATAATATATATATATATATATATATATATATATACCCATCAGGGTAAGCTTAACATTGTACATACACCACCTTGGATGCCAAAGGGATCTCCTGAGCTCCTTTGGCAGCCAATAATTCAGGTAGAGAAGAATAATTTGCACCAACTCATTCTTTTGTATTATACAGAAACAGTTTACATCACCTTGTTTTTGGGGTTTTTTGCATTTATACACAAACGAATGACCCACATTTGTGAAAGACAGTGCAATCTACAACATCCACCAGCAAATAACATCAGATATGATAACCAGTTTGACATCCCCTCCAACAGATGGCACACTCACTAATGTTCCAACCTGTCTGCAAAACACCAAGGTAACAGTTTATTGTTACATTGGCAATCAATTCCAGTGTAGATCAGCTTAAGGACAAGCACACAACCTCTGAGGTATCCTTGTCCACCCTAAGAAGGTGTTACCTCAAAAAGCATGCTCTTGTGTTTGCAAGTTATAGGTTGGTGCAGAATATTTGTTTAGGTATCCATCATTGAATGCATATAATTTCAGCTATAAAGACAAATGCACAATCATAATAAAATCCATACATCCATCCATCTATCAGAACCATACTCTGTCCAGAACATTGGTGTTGCCAAAGCAGTCTGCTGAGCTACAGGGCACAATCCTGGACAGGTCACACAGGATACTCAAAATGGCTCAATGATCCCAGCAAGCTGGTACTCATTTTACCAACCTCAGAAGGATGACAGGCCGAGTCAACCCCAACTGGTATTAATTCAACAGCTGAGCAGGATTTGAACTCAGGACCCTGGGATCCCAAGCCTGTCACTCTAACCATGCAGCCTTGTGTTGGCTTATCGGTTTGGGTAGTGGCTTGGGATCCTAGAGTCCTAAGTTTGAGCCCTGTCGGATACTGAATTAACACCAGGCGGTTTATTCAGCCTGTCATCCTCTGAGGTCGGCGAAATGAGCACCAGTGTATTGGTAATAGGGGCACTGCATCAGTGGCATAGGTGTGCCCCTAACCAATGATGCAACCAGCAGCCAAAAGGCTGTACATGGTTGGTACCCTCACCATTAAGCCAACACCAGGCATATAATAAAAATAAAATTTAATAAACACCCTTGGGTATGGTGGTTTGCTGTGTTCTTGCTTGGTTTCTGGTGTTGGGTTTTTGGCAAGCAAAGTGGAGAAAAATGGTTGTATTAAAAAAGTATGTTTTTTTTAATCAGGATTTCAAATCTGAAACTGCATATGAAATATGAAGTAGATCTCATGAAGAAAGCTACTATTAGAAAACATTCTGGTTATGTCTGTATCATTACCAGGATAATGTTTCTGTTTTTTGCTGATGCTAGGTTTTATTTTCCTTTTTCAAACAGTTTTGCCTCGGGTGTTGCTGAAAATGAAATAATTGGATGCATGGGTTTTGATTTTCCTTGCTAAAGTGAGCAGGATAATGTGGCAGTTTTGCAAAAAAATTGGAGTGGGCAGGAGAGGACAATTTCGAGGTTTAATAGAATGAAGGGAGAGGGGTCTTCCCCTCCCCCCAAATGTGGATTTGTACCTGCTGAAAATCATCCAATTACAGTAGTGGATCTCAGATGGGAGATCTATGGTTCATCAAAAAAGAAAAAGGAGGGTGTAAGGTAACAGATATAACGATATGATAAAATTGGACGCCATTCCATTCATTTATTGTACACCAGCAAGTTGCCCGTACCCGCACGGGATTTGAAACGGTGTGGGCATGGAGATGGCAAAAATGCAAATGGCGTCTTCTGTCATCGAGCCAGCAATCTGGGAGGAACAAGTCACATTTATTGCCACATCTGATGCAATTTAAATGCTCTAATGGTGCAAGGCTCTCCATTTGAAACTGTTTGTTTGATATATGTATATTTTTGCTGTCTAGAGTGTAATATAAATTTGTATTGGTGTCAAAGCCAGTGACCAATTGTAAATTAATAATGGGATTCCACTTGGTGCCCAGGAAGACCACCACATAGAGCACACTCCTAAGGACAGCATTCCTATTGGCTGCATAGGGCGAATCCAAACATACAGAGAGTGAAGAGAGGTCAACTCCAAAAGTAGAATTATATAATTAACATATACACAATTCTAAGCTATGTGACTCAATGTAAAGAAAAATGGTGGTAATCGTGTTACCATTGACAGAAATTGCAGGCGTTATATTTTGGCCCTTCATCTACAATCTAATGCCATTAAAGTGTGATTCTCACAAATACAGTCTCAAGCTACGTTCACATATAAACAGATATGGAATGTGGATACGTCAAAGGAATGTGGGAAGTCGGACACTGTGTTCACAAATACACGGATATGGATATATGAATACAAAGCACGTCACAAGCACAGAAATAGCTTTATCCTGCACAAACTAGGAAGATGGCACAAGGATGCAATACTCTCTGCTGGATGATGACTTTCTGATTGTAATATTGAGTGCATATAAAAAGACACATAAAAATAAGAAATCGAAAATAAAGTGCTGATGGTGTAGCAATGCAGACCCAGATATTGTGTATTTTGTGAACATCTTTGTGCTCAGGGAGTCTTGGGTCATACTGGCAATGGTTTCCCCTCACCATGTCCATCAACTTCTCCTTCAGCATTGATCAGAGAAGAATGGCACAGTATGATTCTTGATACTCCACATGTTGAAGATTATGACTGTCAGTTAAAAGCTAGATGTTGTGGTATTTGTGAATTAGTGCAAACATAAATGAGTAAAATTGATGGTTACGTGTTATAAGTTTCGTTTAGCATGGATCGGTAAATTGTAATGTAAACTGCTTGATGTAATGAGCTAATTTTGACTGTAGATGGCAGTATTGTACTGCAAACTGCCTGGTGAGATTTGTGAAGGTGCTGGAAAGTTCTCAGACAAAACTTCCAGCATGGATGAGAATCGCTTTTGCTGGACGGCACAGGATTGTTCTGTGATACTATATAAACCCGCAAGGGAGGTGTAGAGAGACTCGGGTGACATGTGACAAGCCTTGAGTTTCGATCATCCCGTGCTCAATTTAACTCTGATGAGTGAACGAGGTGTTAATATCCAGAGTGGTTGTTTAAGCGTGGAGCAGATTATAATCAGGTTAATTAAAACTCATTAGGATTGTGTATCGGGAACGAATTCCTTTGAGCTCTTTAATCATCCTGGACGGGCCAGCATATGAGAGAGAACAACATGACGCAACAGGACTAAATCATTGAACAGCCCTGGTGGATGAGGGGAACATGCGTGAGTCGAGCCCACAGGCAGAGACACTGGGCAGAAACAACTCAATGCAGGAATCGTTGTTTGACATTGTATGTCATGGTGAACTTCCTCATTTGATTTTGTTTGTTTATTTGAAATACAAGTTTCAAAAACGTTATGCTGTTGATGTGATGACTGTGACGTCACTCATAAGTCACAGATCCCAACTGACAAAGATCCAATTGATTGGTAGCAGACCGGTATGCTCGTTCATACTTGTGAAGTGCAAACTTTGGATTGCAGCCATTAGAGGATGAGCTGTGTTCGGCACCATGAACAACATATGTACACTAAAGGGAAGGAAACACCCGAGGTGTGTATACTTCCGACAATGACATCCATGGCTGGCGGCATTGCAAATACCTCAATGAGACACCAATGGACTCTGGTGGTCAGGTCAGATCAGGTGTGAGAGCATGCGCCAGAGCAGCGCGTCGCTGCGTCCACTTTCCGCCGGTACTCCAGGGGCCTCCGTCTGGCATCCCAGCAGATGCTGGCCATCCCATCTCCTTGAGATGCCGATCAACCTGCTGCAACCACAGGCACGTGGTCGGCCCATTGGCCTCCTCCACTCATGAGACTCCCTCGCTGAGATAATCTGGTGAGCAGGATCAGCGTCAGGAAAATGAGCCACATGTCCATACAGCTGCAGCTGATGCTCACGGACTATGCAGGTATAAAATCTCATTTGAGTCTCTCTCAGCAACCGCTCATTGGACACAAAGTCCGACCAGCAATAGCCAAGGATTCTCCGAAGAGACCTGGTGCAAAGGAATTAAGTCTCCATCTCAGATCCCTGGTCAGAGTCCAAGTCTCACATCCATAGAGCAAGACTGGAAGCACCAAGGACCTGAAGACTCGGAATCCATGACTCCCAGGCCCGACCCAGACGTCTGTTGACTCTGACTCACAGCCAGCAGAAACATGAAATATCACTGCCAAGGTAAGTGAATCTCTCCACGACCTCAACACCCTCACCACAAATAGGCACCACCCACTCTGTTGGGTCAGACATAATCTGCTCAATAATGATGTGTGGAATTTTGTTGAGTGGGGCGCAGCCCTTTTTTCTTTTACATTAGAAATACAGTACTGTGCAAAAGTCTGGGTTATTCCAATGATATTAATAGTTTATGACAAATTCTTCAAATATTTAGTGATAACAGTCAAATGTGTTTATTATTGCAAATTGACAACCCTTTTAAATAGGTGTGAAACAAAATTATTCTGTAAATAACAAGAACAGTATCATTTTATAGTACCAGCCAATATTTTGTGTCCACCATTTGCTTTCTTGAGTGCTATCACTCTTTTCCTCATGTTTCCTGCACCTGACTGAAGCACTCTTCCAGGAATATTGTGCCAAATATCCTGTAGTACATGCCACAGTTCTGTAAGGTTAGTTGGGTTCCTCTTGTTCTCCATTTCCAAGTAATCCTTTATGGCCTCAATAGGATTCACGTCTGAACTTTGGGAGTGCGGGGCATACCAGTGTTACAACACTTAGAGCACACCAGCAATTACCTTGTTCTTCAAGTACTGTTTTACGATGTTAAAAGTGTGTGTTGGATCATTATCTTGTTGGAAAATGAATCCTCTTCTGATTAAACAATTTCCAGGAGGAACTGCATGATGCTGCAGTATCTGCTTGTACTTCTCTTTCGTTAGCATCCCATTAATTTTAGCAAGTTTCCCTCCACCAATAGCTGAGATACAACCCCAGACAGGTACAGAGACTCCCCCCTGTTTAACAGTAGGCTGCAAACTTTGAGTGTGGTAACGTTCTCCAGGTCTTCGGCATACGAACCGGCATCTCTTCGATCCAAAAAGTTCAAACTTTGATTCATTGGTCCAGAGTACTCGATCACATTGTTCATTCACCCAATCTTGGTGTTGTCTGCAAATTTCAGTCTTTTCACCTTATTCTGTGGTCTCAGCAGGGGATTCTTTGCTGAAACTCTGCCGTAGAGACCTGTTACAACCAGAATTCTGTGCACAGTGCTGGATAAGAATGGTTCAGGCCTGCTCTCATTTCATTTGTCACCTGCTGACTTGATTTTTCTGCATCTCATACGCTGAGCAACTTTAAGTGCTTGTCTTGCCTTGGAGAGATTCTTCTTGGTCTTCCTGGCCTTTTCGCGTCTTGTACGAGCCAGTTTTTTTTTTTCAGGAATTGCAAAGTGTACCTCACACCATTGCAGATCTTCAGCTTTTCTGTTATTTTCTTATTATTGTGCCCTTCTTCTCACAGTTTGGATCGTCACATGCTGTTCTGTTGAAAGTTGCTTCATTGGTGCCATTCTGAACCCACTCATCGACTTTCAAGTAACTGAACAAGCTGATGAAAACCAAATTCACATATTCACTGATTTGCAAATTTTAATTATTTTGGTTTCTTGTAATTCACATTAATGTAACTGGTTAATTGTAACATTGTAATTGTACCATTAATGTAAGGACTTCAATAATTTGTTACTATTTACTGTACAAAATTCCACAAGCTGTATTCTGCATATTTATGCTGTGTTGTAAGTTGATATTACAAGCAAGTGATAATGTAATATATTTAGCAAAAATACAACCTTTTGAATTTCCTCAGTTCGTTTGCTTAGTCCCAGGTAACTGTGATATTAAACTGACTTTCACAGAAATTTGAAATATTTTCTACCGATATTTCACACTTCTAACTGTCCACAGACGTTTAAACGAGGGATAGCACAACAAAAGTAAAAACATACCAAACTTTTGCACAGTACTGTATGTTCAATTGACTTGTCAATGTCGAGGGTGTAGAAATATTGGTGGATGGCCAGTTTCAGCTGGTGATACGAGGGATGATGTGTCGGGCAGTCAGAAGAACGTCTAGGACTTGGGGAGGAACAAAGATACACTCATGTGTGGGAATGAATGGGTCATTATGGCAAACAACCAGAAACCCATCTCTGACGACTGTCATAGCATTGAGGTAATGACGGTTCAAGTCCTGTTAGTTAGCTTCTTCGACAGTCGAGTTCCTTGAGATGGATGCTACGTAAGTCCGGAGAATCTGATTGAAGGGCGAGCCAAGCTGCTCTGCTGTTGAATGGGGGTTTTGCAATACCCGAGATGATGTCGTAGGTACATGAAGGCCGAACAATGGAGTCCTTTGTCTGCCACAAAGGAGCATATCTGCCATGAAGAATGTTCACAAACAGGGGCATTGTGGCTGGTAAAGTTAGATTATACGTTGACATAACCAGCAAGGTGTTGAATGAAAGCTTGGTAGCGACTGACAATGGACAGGAAAGTCTATACATGCGGCATGGTGGAAAATTCTCCATGGCACAACTTCTCCTATGCTTGTTCGTAAGGTTTACTGTTTGTGAGAATGCAGGCTCCACATTTGGATTGGTTGATATACGGGCTTAAATGTTTGGTGCCAAATGCAATGAAGAGAGCTTCTACTTCACCTGGAAGCCATGTGACTTGTCGTTTGCATAGTTTGTCACTCAAGAAGCCTGTGAGGTGGAATTTATCACAGTGTGAGACATATAGGGTCGCACCTATGTCACGTTTCTTTACCACACCATCTGTTATAATCCATAGATGATCAGTGGGATGACAAATCATGATGGTGTTGTTGGATGACTGTGTTGGCTGGGTTGGGCTAAATGCGCTGCAGAGGTCATCAGAACACTCTATCCATTCTTGAGATTGGTGACAAGCAGTAGGATCATCTAATGGTACAAGGACCGGTGAACATATTGGCATCACATGAGTCAATACTTTGTAAGTTCCTTATGAAGGTGTGGAAACCATTCAGTTTTTCTGCAGAGAACGTGTGGAGAGTGTTGTGATGCGATGAGAGCTGGTTTGGATTGTGTCTTGACGCCAAATCAATCCCAAGACGATGACTGTTGCAGGACAAATGATTACTTTTGAGGCTGGTAGGCATAAGCTGTTATTGTTTAAGGCCTGAAGGACACATTGCTAATGAAATAACAGTTCATGGAATGCATTTCCTCCACAATATACATTGTTGGCTAATTTGGTGGCTGTGCCTTTTTCAATGAGGTATTTATTTTTTGGGTTCCATTGTCGAGGCTTGTTTGAGAGCTAAGACACAAAACGTATGACAAGACAAGCAAGAGACAAGAGGGGTGTGAGAGGGAAGCACAAAACAGTGGGGAACAGAGACATGAGGAGATCTGTAGAAGGGAGAGGGATGGGGTGGGTTTGACGGGGTAAACAAGATGGACACGACAGGGACTTTCAGGAAGGAAATCAGGGAATTTGAAGGAGGTGGGTTGGGGGTGGATTAACGGGGATACTAAAGATGATCGTTTTGGATGGGGGAAGATATGAGATGGTAGTGAACAGCTGTTTTGATGACCATGAGGAAGGAGTAGGATTGAAGAGAGTGTGGGAGTTTGTTCCAGAGGTGGGAAAAAGAGGAATGAAAGAGTGAAGGTGAGCAGCATGATTCTTGATTTTGGCAGTTTTACAAGAAGGGGGTTGCTGGTGGACCTTGAGCACCTGCAGAAATATAGGGGGACAGAGAACAGACAGAGCAGGGGGGGGGGGGGATCGGGGAGGAGACAAAAGAAGACAGAAAAACCACCGATTTGCCTGCAGTGAGAGACCCATAGACTCGGCTTCATCGCGGGAGATACCAATTATCCCAAAGCCTTGGTTTCCACAGCATAAAGCCAAGCGAGGTGTAAGGCAGGAGCAACAGCCCAGAGGGGAGAGCAGTACTCCATCAGGCTGTGGATGAAAACTTTGTGTGCGCTTAGGAGCTCAGGTGTGCCAAGGAAGGATTTTGCATGACAGAGGATGCCCATTCGGCGACTGGCTTTGGAGGCCAGCTTGGAAATGTTGCTTTCCCCAGGAAAGATAATGGCAGATAGTGAGACCCAAAGCATGAATGAAAGGACTTCTTCAAGAGGATTGTTGAGAAAGTAGATGGGGTGGGGTGGGGGGGGGGGTTCCAGATGGTCCTTTCGCATTGTTGGGCACAAAAGCGATAATCTGATAACAGATAATTATCGAAGTTAACTTTTTTATCGGACTATTATCGGAAGTTAACTTCCATTTATCGTTATCGGACCAGTTAACTTCTGATAACTCGATTTTTTTAGTCCGATAATGTCCGTTAATTTTTTGTCCGATAACATTTTTATCGTTTTACTTTTTTTTCAGGTTCTTCAGTCTCATCGTCAACTTGACAGCGTTCAGTTCTTGCTTACCAGTTACCAAGCATTCTTTGCAACTTACAAGACTACAGTCTACAACCACGGAACACCAAGAAGAAGTTCTCGACATTGAGATAGCCTCTGTCTCAGGAACTTCTGAGTCCCAATCTGACTCTCTGTCTGTGGCGGAAACTTCTCAGCCGTCTGCAAGCCACTGTTCGACGTCCTGGTAGCAGCCATCGCCACCCGGTTCAACCACTACCTAAACGACCGGGACTGCCAGCTGGCAGCTGCCTTCCATCCAAAGTTCCGGCTCCACTGGCTGCCACAGGTCGACAGAAACCTAATGTCTCTGTCAAGGCCGCCATGGAGGATGAGGTCGGAGAGAGCACTGAGGGTCGTGAGGGACCGGAACAGCGACAACACCACCAGCTCCGACGACAGCACATGCATGACGACTCTTTGCTGGGTGGACGGCCGCTGACTCACGTACCAGTGTCAAGCAGAAGGCCAAGAAACTTGTCGACACCTGGCTGGACATTGATGGGAAGGAGGGCATGGTCGACCTCTGACTTCATGGGGGAGGAGATCCTCACCAACCTCTTCCTGAAGTACAACACCCCAATTCCGTCTTCTGCCGCAGTGGAACGGCTATTCTCTTTTGGCAAGGACATCCTGACGCCCAAGAGGTCAAGACTGTCAGCTGGGCCTAACTTTGAGAAGTTGGTCTTCCTCAAGGACAACCAGCACATAGTGTCATAGACTCTAAAAAGACGCATGATGCTTATTTTATTCTTGGGTTTAGCATAAATAAGCCTTTTCTATGGGTTTTGAAGCTTTTTCCTTGTTTTTTTTTAAATTTTTGTGTTAAAAGTAGTTTGCGTTATCGATTGTCGTTAACTTCCGATAACTTTGTATTATAATTACCGGATTATCGTTATCGGACTTAAAAATTGGGGTTATCGGATTATTGTTATCGAAGTTAACTTTTTGGGTATTGGTGCCCAACACTGTCCTTTCGGATAGACATAGTGAGAGTGTGAGATTTGTCAGGATGAAAAGACATGTTCCACGTGTTGGACCAGCTTGTGAATTTATCCAGATCTGCAGAGATTGAAGAGGCTGCTGCCAGCCGATCAGAGGGATGAGAGATGGTATGGCAGAGGGTGGAGTCATCAGCACAGAGGTAAAGAGGATTTTCCAGAGAGTTGGAGAGATTGTTGATGAAAACCAGAAAAATCACAGGTCCTAGAACATTGCCGTGAGGAACTCTATCCTGGATTGGAAGAGGAGATGAGAGAGAGAGCCATTAAGAGCCACGTGTTCACGTGACAGGAGAGGAAGTCCACGAGCCACAAGGTAAGATGGCCTTGGATACCATAAGAATAGAGTTTGGTGAGCAGTGTGGGATGCCAGACCATATCAAAAGCTCACGATATGTCTAGGGAGATGGCTCTAATGTCATGCCTGGCATTGAGGATATCCATTGTTTGGAAAGCAGAAGCAGCATGTCCAGGGTAGAGTGATCTGGTCTGACTCGAAATTGATGGTAGGAAATCAAGCCATTGGAGAAGATGAAGGATTTAATGTCAGAAGCAATGATGGATTCCATGACCTTGTTGATGATTGGGAGCAGGCTGATTGGTCTGTAGGTGCAGGGATTTGTTTTTGCACTTTTTTTTAGCAAGAGGGTTCCCTGAGTATGCAATACATTAATTCCCCCAAGGCAGTTTCTGAACCCGGTATGTCTCTGGTGGATCGAAAACATAATCAATTTCTTCAAAGAGGTTTTGGAACTTGGGCTTGATGTCAAGGGAGATAATTTTGTGTGGGTCTAGTTGAATGGCATCAGAGTATCTGACATCTGACTGCAAGGATCTTTGTGTTATGGTTGGGCCTGGCTGGTCCTCTGGCATCTGAGTTTTCATTGGGGACAAACACAGGGCAAACTTGACAGAACTATTAATTTTGCTTGAGTTGTTGCGAAGTGTTCGTCAAATAGGGAACCCATATTTTTTCCGAAAAAAAATAGTTTGAAATGATGTCACGTGGGGGTTAAGTCTGCTCGGCATTTCCATGGTCAAGGCAGGTGTCTGTATGTGGCTCAAGTGTGAGCTTGTTGTTCGAAGAGGAGAGCTCATGTGGGAGGCTAGCTCAAGGTAGTCTCCTGGTCATATCATTTTTGAGTTGAATGAGGCTCGCGAAATGTGGGCATGTCTGACATTATGTTGATTGGAAGGCCTTTCCATAGCTCTGTACATGTAAATTGTGCCATTACTGAGAGTCACATGGTGTTTATCAGGGCGAACACTGACATCATTGCACTCCATGAAAGGCATTCCTGCTAATATGTGCATGTCCAAATTTTCTACAACCAGACCTTCCAATACGAACTCGTTATTTATTGTCATGGACCAATGTGAAAAAGGTTTCTCCAATAACTTTGAGTGGTGAGAATCCATTAGTCTGATGAATGGATTGGAAGCTCTTTTTCTTTGGGACACCTAAACTTTTGACTGCAGACCCATGCATCATATTACTGGTCATTCCACTATCCATAGTAACATGGACAGTTTGATAACTATATAAAGTGTCTAAATACGAGGAGTGACAAACCTGGATTCAGAGGGCAGTGGCAGAATTTTCTAATTCGTAGGGCAGCCTGGGTCAGAGTTGTCACTGTCAATGGTCGTCATCGTCATTGAGGATCCTTGCGACTTGTCAAGCTTTGGACATATACCTGCAATCTTTGTCGGGCAGGAATCTGCATTTGCTAGGAAAATGATGATCAGTGTCTCCAGCCTGTTTCAACAAAGGACACAATTCTGAAAATATTGGTTCTCGAGGCTTTCCTGGGGAGCGGACAGAATGCAAGGAAGATGACTGCCACCGACCAGGTCAACTAAAGCAAGGCATGGCAGTATGCTTAATTTTAGCATCCTCTGAAGTACGGACATCTCAAGTTTGATCTGTGCGAGAATGGAGAATGAAGCTTGGTTCCGTATCGTTGTTTGACTAACTTTGGAAGGTCGTTGTGTAACAAATGAAGCAACATGAGTACAATGAAAATCTCGAGGGAAGGTAATAGTTCATCATCTTTGACTAGTTCCACCCCATGATGGGTGATACTGTCATCACGGTGTAGCAGGTTGTCTTCAGTAAAGGCCATCAAGCACTGGTAAAGGTCTGCAGGATGCTCATTTGGCTCGAGGCGAATGTCGGAAAAGTCAATGAGATGTGCGCATGTGGATTGAAGCATAATGGACTTGTATGACCTACCAAATGCTGTCTATGGATGTGGAATTTTTCAAAATCATGCTTCGAGCAATCACATGATAATAATTGGCTATTTGGTAAGCATTAATTTCAGTACGTTTACTTTCTGTTGGGCTGTACGGCTTCCACACTTCTTGTATTTCCTCCCCATCATTGGTAAGTCCCCTGAGTGTGGCAGCTCTGGTCTTTTTATCCCATTGTGTACAATCAACAAGAAAAGGGGCAAAATTGGTGTCCAGTGAGAGTGTATAATTTAAGTTCTGATGCCAATTTGTGAGAGAATTCACAGCTTCAGTTCTACTGAGATACATTATCTTTGCCATGTTGTGCACTGTGTAATGACAAAATGACAACGTTTGTTCTATCCGGGTAGTATTTGTCTGGCTAGTTGGTCTGGTCACGTATATGTGAATAAGCTTGTGTAGTATAAGTTTGGATTTTATGATTTGTTCTCTGTTGATTGTTGAGCCGGCAGGCGAATGAGATCGAAGACGTTGCCACCATGCAACTACGGATAAACACCTCTCCTTCGTTCATAGCGAATGTCCAACCAAAACACGTTCAGATATTGTCGCAGTACCAGCTTCAATCACCGCATTTTAGAATGATGATACAACATGGCCAACAAGATGAAAAATATTATGGGGATGATATTGCGCATCCAATCTGCGCATACCTAAGTCACTTCCCAAACCGTGGTGAAAAACAACAGCATATAATGGTACATATCCCGCAAAATTTAAACCGTGAACTGTAAATGTTTCATGTCTGTTAATCAAGCAGCCACAGCAGTTCTTGAATTCAGATAATTCCCCATCTTAGTGCACCCTCATTTTTAGTAATCCCCCACTTGTTTCTAACTAAGAAAGAGTCCTAAAATTCATGCAATTACCAGATTTTAATTCTGAGGTTTTGTTTGACAAAAAAATGTTCGTATTCAAGTAGGTCGTCCGTTACAGAAACAGCTGGTTTAATTTGAGTACAGTACAATACTTTAATAGGAAATCGACTTGAAAAATTATGCAATGTTTAAAAACAATCGGTTACATTAACTTATTAAAGCGTAATTGAGAGTGTAAGTTGAGTAACGAGGACAACTCGACCGAAATGAGTATCATCAGTACATTATTTCACCTATTTATTAAACAAGGCTGGTCAACATTAAAGTCCCACTTCAAATCCTGCACAGGGTCTGTCAAAAGGATAAAGCAAACTGGAAAGTACATAGAACAAGGACTTGGGAAGGATCTTTTAAGCTCTTGCCTTGCATTTCCGAGCACGATATGTATTTCCAAGGAGTCGCCATTTTGTCTGAATGTTGATATTCCCCAACTCTGAGAGCGCAAGCGGAACATTTTATTGGTCAAGATGGCATAAAATGGCATCAGATTTTGTCCAAGTATTGCTAAACTGGAGGTTTTTGGAAGTGGCAAGAAGGCGATTTGGGTTCCTCAGTGTTCAGGTGTATAATTCATCTAATATATAAAGCTGAGTTTGTGTCTGTGAGTGGAGTGCAAGTCTGTGGGTCATAAGCGCGCCACCTATTCTACAGGTCACACCCTCCAGCCATCCAGAAATCAACACCATCTTTTTCTCTCCATGTAGCTCAGAATGTACATTTAAAGACTGAACAACACATCTTCTATCATTAAATAAAGATACCGTTTTGAAGAAAGAAAGTAACATATGGATTACAACTCAAACAAGGTAATTCATGTTTTGTCCGGAGCGATCACGGCAGCTGTCTAGTATGAAGGTACCGCCCAATGAAGGTACGTTAATTCTCATATTATGCAGAGGAAAGAAAATAGTGATATTTCATGAAATTAAAAAAGGAAACTTTTGGGGACATCAAACGCAGTTACACTGTGAGACAATGACATGTCGCTTATAACCGAATGTTTGCTTACCAGAATTTACAATGACTGTTACAAGCAAAAACATCCCGTGTTTGCTTCCGTGCAAAAAGACATCCCGACACATGACGTCATCACGCAGCGATGTCTACAAAAGCAGGAATGCACTAATAATTGGAGATTAAATTTTATAACATATTAAAAAACTCATGGAACAAGTTCGAAAGCGAATCATCCTTTCCGTGGAGTTCATCCGTACAACTCTCAGGTGAGCGATAGCACGGACGACAGATAGTTTTGAAATTTGGTAAGATTTCATCGCATCAGAAAAAGAAACCAGAACACCTCACAAGAGTGAGGCTAGTTTCATATCATCATTTGCGACTTAATTTTGCCCAGCGCGTTTTAATATATATATATATATATATATATATATATATATATATATATATATTATATATATATATGTTATATTTTCATAATTTTAAGAAAATGGGCGGAAAGGGCCGTTTCTTGGTCCAAAGGGCCAGAATCGCACTTTGAGCTCAATTAATGCCTGCACATGTGTGTCTGGAATATACCTACAATTTTCATCGAATTCTGTTCACGAATAATGGAGAAATAGACGTTCAAATGAACTGTACACAAGAAAAGAGAGAACGCGAGCGGCGTTTCGACCCCGTGGGGTGGAAGACCCCATGGGGTAAAAATGACATGATTGAGGATAGAAACTTTATTTGCTGATTACTATGAGAGGGAGAAGAAGAAGAAGAAGAAGAAGAAGAAGAAGAAGAAGAAGAATAGATTCACAAGAGTATGAAATATCATGTAAATATGGCAGTTTCGTGCAAGATGTCTCACCATTGCCTCTTCTAATATATAAAGCTGAGTTTGTGTCTGTGCATGGATGTGTGGGTCTGAACAAGGTACGTTTTCATAAGAACGAAAATACTCATGAATAATATTTGAAGTGTTTAACTTTTTTTATAAATGTCCTTTTGTCGGTGTTTTGTATGTTCGTTGAGATGTCCAGTGAATGTATGTTGTTGAGATGTTCAGTGGTGTGTTCATTTACCAAGCAGCTCGCTAGTGCTTGCCAAGCCAGCCGTTCATTATCAACTGTTTCTAATGGAGTGCTTGATTGAGTGCTTAAGCCACTTGGTAAGTGCTCTACAAGAAACTTGGTAACTGAACACACCCCGGATTCATTTCATGGCAATGAGGATAAACATTTATGGCATCATTATTTCAGATTTCAGCCATATCGATGAATTCGTCCCTCTCGGGGTGGGGTGGGAGGAGGCAAGGGAAGTGGTGGGATGGGAAGAGGGACTCGACGTTACCCGGCAATGCTGGGTACTCGTTTGAAACGTTTGAAATATATTGAAATAAAATAAGGATTTTAAAGGCTGGAAAAAAAATTCCAGAAGGATACTGCCATTGATGCACCGTCTTTCACACCACGTTAAATTAGTTATTCGTGACTGTTGTCTGTGTCCTTTATGACATCCCTACAAACAGTAACTTTCTGTTTGGAACGATTTTCAATTTTGACTGCCAAACAAGCAGACTTAAAAAAAAAAATAAAAAAAGACCTTACTCTCTCTCTGTGCATGCACACTTGGGATGAGATTCCGTATATTTTGCTAAATTCAAAGGCAAAGTCCTGCAAAACTTCAGGTCTGTGTTCCAATTCGAGTTCAAAATGTAACATTCAATTGAAATGATGTTGTTCGTCGATCATAGACTGGCATTTGCAGACAGACAGACAGACAGACAAAGTGAATGAATTGCTTAAGCTCACTTTTTGCTTTGTGAGCGGAGTAATAATCACAGGCAGGAAGGAAGGCAGATGATGAGTCTGGCACATCCTGTGAAAGAAAAAAACAACGTTTCTGTACATGACTGAAGCAGTAACCTGTAGGGAGAGATCCCTCAGATTGTAGTGCATGGCTCTGGGGCATGTTCTGCTACCATAGTTAGCGGCTCACTTGATTCAAGGTGCTCAGCGAGCACTGCAACGGAATGGAGTGAGTGCTCGGCACAACAAATAACATGGTGCTCTCTCCAATGTAAACACTGCTATCGTTGTACTCGAGTAAATGCTGTCCAGGCAATAGTTTTCAGTTTTACTCGACCCCCTTGCGGCATCTTCCCCAAACGAATGTCTTGTGTCAGCAGCAGCTACAGAAAGTACAAGGAATTGGAAGAATAAAGAAAGAAAGAGAAACAAGCCGGTAGGCGACGAGGGATCCGCTAGGATCGAAGCGCTGGATACGATGCTTTTCATATCTGACTGAATCCACCGACGAAGATCCATTGCCAAGACGTATTGGTTCACATACAATTGTTCCTCTGCCTGGCAAGATTTTTCCTATTGCGTATTTTGCCAACTGGCACTCCTCACAGGACTACCATTTGAAAAATAAAACCTAAATCAAAAATCGGCTCGAGTAAAATTTTCTAAATATCACGAAGTGTTTAATTCCGAAGTCTCATTTCTCCACATTCAAAACTGTAGGACAAGTATTGAAAATAGTGAACGTAGGTCGAGAAAAAGTATTTTTTCGAATTTTGCGTATTTCAGCCCCGACACCCTTGGTGATCGAATCTGGAAAAATGCTGCGGTTCAATTTTGTAGTAGTTATTAAACTCTATCCATACACGCGAATTTGAACGTTCCGCCGTCGACGGTTTCCGAGGTCAAGGTCACTTAACATATTCCCTGGTTCACCACCTTTCCACATTCGGAGGGCTGCCATTCGGAAACTATGACAGATAGAGGAACGTTATGCTGTCGCGATAACTAGATGGGGATGCAAGGAATAGGCAGGAGTTTGTCCGGTCGCTCTACCTATCATAGAAGCCGCGCTACGTCAGTTACCGTTTGGGTTCTTAAAACGCGGTTTTTCGGCCGCTGCATAGCAACGGGTGGTTGCTTAGCATGAACCTCAACGCGCACACTCCCAGCCATATGGCACTGTTCGCCAAGTTTCATCAAAATCGGTTTGCTGGTTTTGTGCTGTGGAGCCTCACGTTGTAGACACACACCACACACACACACACACACACCACACAAACACACACACAACACGGAAACCCCGACAATAACGGATATCTAGCGAATCCCAATAAATGGGGAGTCAGAAGGAGGAACTCTGGGCTGCCAAGTTATCTATACACCTACCATTTTTACCCCTCAGCCCGAATTGGCTGAAAAGGGGTAATTGTCGTCACAGGCGTTGTCCGGGCGTCTGTCAACTTTTGGTTTCCGTCAATTTCGAGAACGCCTTGTCCGATTAAATCCATTTTTACAGGGTATGTTGGGGTTGAGTAGAGGAAGGTTACTTTCGAAAATGGGCGCGCTGCGATTTTCAATGTGGCCTCCATGGCAGCCATCTTGAAATTGGTTTCCGTCGATTTCGAGAAAACACCTTGTCTGATTAAATCCATTTTTGCAGGGTGTGTTGGGGTTGAGCAGAGGAAGGTTCTTTTCGAAAATGGGCACGCGTGCGATTTTCAAAATGTGGCTCCATGGCAGCCATCTTGAAATTGGTTTCGTCGATTTCGAGGAGAACGCCTCGTCCGATGAAATACATTTTTGCAGGGTGTGTTGGGGTTGAGTAGAGGAAGGTTCCTTTCGAAAATCGGGCGCTGCGATTTTCAATGTGGCCTCCATGGCAGCCATCTTGAAATTGGTTTCCATCGATTTCGAGAAAAGAACGCCTTGTCCGATTAAATCCATTTTTGCAGGGTGTGTTGGGGCTTGGTAGAGGAAGGTTCCTTTCGAAATGGGCGCACTGCGATTTTCACTAACCGCCACGGTAGCCATCTTGAAGTCTGATTGATTTTTGTATGACGTCCAACGTGCTCTAACTGACTGCATCATCATCGTGATATCACTGGCTTCCTTTTACAATGCATGGGCTGAGGGGTTACGCCCGCTTTGCGGAGCTATTTTAATTTTGGGGTGGAGGGGTTTTTGCATGTTTGTAGAGTTTAAGAATTCTGATGAAAAGTAGAAGTTAGAGTTAAAGTATGAACTGTACGTTTCGATAAAAAATTTATGAGTTATGTACAGTATGCATAACAGGGGTATTTTTTGAACATTCCATTGGTTGTCGTATCGTTTTGAATCCTCCTCTTAATTGGTAACATTTTTGCTACATAACGAAGGACTCCCTTGCTTGCTTGCTCCGCTTGCAGAGCTCCTCGCGAACGGCTTGCAAAGGGGGTTGATACGGAACAGCTGGCTTGAAAAGCAATAGCAAGCTGCTTGCTGACAGAACAAGCACCCGATGCTGGTCAAGCAGTTGGATAGGGTTGGATGTTTGGATAAGGGTATGACTTGTCGAGTGGGAGTTGTGGTGTTGGGAAGTCCGGGAGCGGTGGGATTACAGACCAGACCATGAGGGTGCGGGCATGGCTTTTGGTGGTATGACGTGGGCAGGGGCGGTGGGGATCACGAATAGGGACTTCGGGGGTGTGGGTGGGGGGTAAGAGTAGAAGAGAGAGTAAGAGGTAGGTGGGGCTCGTTGATAGGGAAGGATGAATCAGTGCATATATACATACATATAACAAGATGGTTTCCATCTCAGGATACCTCCATTGGCAATAGGGTTATTGAAAACTTTCAAGAAGGCGACGATGCTCGACTGCATGGTCAATCGATTGGAATAGACCACTTTACTACCCTGCAAATGAGATGGCAAACAGGAATGAGAATTGTGGGAGTGATGGGAAGGGGTCGGAGAAGGATGGTGATGATGAGTGGATCAATGACCTGAAAAGGGTTTACCATTGCTCCGCGCAGACACAAATATAAGAGAGAATGGAACAAGAGATAATGCAGAAGACATAAAGATATTAACTTCAATGAGGATACACGAGGATGGCCATGGAGAGAAAATTAAACAAAGGTCAAACTGTGGGTGGTGGTGGTATAGGTGGAGAGTGTTGTGGGGAGATGGGGGGGGGGGGAAAGGACATCAAGAGAAAACAGTCATTCAAATGTGAAATCTTTTCTTCTTTTTAAAATATATTTGTTTCATAATGGCAGGAAAAGAAAAAAAAGAGAAAAAGGTAAGCATAAAAAAAAAGATTGAGGTGGAGAAAGGGAAGATGGAACCAATACAACCACATATAAGGCTTTCTTTGTGTTAAACCATCTTGATGGCTTTAAATCTATTTTGTATTTTTTTTGTTTCCTTTTTACTTTACTAACACCTGTGAGCTGGCAGGATGACCTCGAGGTCATGACCTATATATGCACACTTACCTCTAAGCTTTCCAGCTTGGGTTTGAATCTCAACCCAGCTATAAACTATCATCCTGGTGCATCGCAGGCAGGGTGAGGGAAGCTATCAATGTGTGTGTCGGCATTAGTTGGTGGACGTTAAAGATCACACGGTGTCGTTCGCGAAGAGTAGGCCAGCTATCACTGGCACCCAGCACCCGGCACCATGGCTAAATTCCAAATTCCTGCCCTAACTGTTTAGTCGAACGTCAGGCCTGGCCCGCCGGTTCGTGAAAGACTTAGGCCAAGAACCTCCGCCGCCCAACCCCACAAGAATGTAGGAATAATTGTTACCGTTAAACAAAGACGAATAAGACTTTATTTAACACCTGCAGTTAAAACTGGTGCCTACACCTGAGAAACAATTCTGAATGCTTTATTAATTGCACAACGTCCATATCTCCCTCCGACTCGGGCTCTTTCTCTTACACATAATGCAAGGTTTGCCTGTTGGAGACCAGCCATGAGCGGCTGTCTCAAGTTTTCAAATTAAAGTTTCTTGTTTTAGCCAAGAAGAGAGCAGAGTGAGAGTACAAGTGCGCGGGTGGCGTTTATTGGAAGTATAAAGTGCGCGCTCGAGAATGTTATATTTGGCATTCCTAAGGTATTATTCACTTGTTAGGAATGACAAAGTGGTGGTGCTCACCCCCCGGGGATGCGCCCCCATGCTCCATTCACCCCCTCCACATCTCCCCGGGTTACCAGCTGTCGGTAAGTTAGGAATGGTTGGAATCTGTTGTGCCGTGCCAGGACGTCAAAAGACGCACAGCCGGCTTCTTGGAGAAAACGGCTACGAGCTCGATATATCCGATCACAGATCGACCACGAGCTCGAATCCTCCTCTTCATTGTCGCCAGATGAATAATCAGCCCACAGACTGTTCAATTCAGCAACTACTTCAGTACAAAACCCGAGTCCTCCATGAGGCCGTCGACTCATACAAAGAGAACGAGACCCTTTTCCAAATATATAATATATGATATATATTATATATACTATATATATAATATATATATATATTATATATAATATGTATATAGTTTGGTCGTTATCAAACTGCAGACTGGCAGCTCAAGGTAAGCACACATCTCTCTCTCAACATCCTGATCAGATGCCACCACCATCCACATCTCTAACGGCTCCAATTATGATCAAATTTCCTGTAAGTGAACTGCAGGTACCTTCTGGACCTATTGGGTGTGATTGAATCTCAATTCCACAGAAAGGTGGGAGAAATATGGCAGTTTAGCTGTGATAAGCAATATTGTACTCAAGGTCTTGCTTGTACTCAAGGATTGTACTCAAGGTCTTGCACCAGTGTGTGCAATAACTTTCGGAATTTTGAATTTTCAGAGTTAATGGCTTGACTCAAAGTGACTTGACCACGAATATGTTTCTGTAAGACATTTCATCCATTATGGACAGTTATGTTGCTGCAACAGTCTGTAAACATCATTCTCAGTGGAGATTTCAACAACAACGATGACACTGGGAACCACTCAATTTGCTGCCATATTAAACGATGCTGGTTTTGTTGAGCATGTCAACAGTTGAACATACATGGCAGGTCATATTAAAATTATCCACCTTGACAGCTAGGGTTGTGACGTCATTAGTGATGTACACGTTCGCTCGTTCCGTTCAGACCACGCAGACATTCATTCAGATTGTCATTTCGAGAAACCACTGCCACAAGTTTAGTGCGTGGGATTTTGGAAGCTTCGGCACATGAACAAATTACAAGGTATTATTTTGTGACATTACAATATCTCAAGCTGAGCATCGGCGGGACACCGCCAACACTACTGACCTCCAACAACTGAATATCATATACAATGCTGTAATTAAGGACTGAATAAGCATGCCCCAGAAAAGTTTTTTTTAAAAATCACATCCTTAATCAGTAATGTCATTGCATTTGATTGGCGACAGCCATTATTCAAAGTACGTGGCAGCAAATGACAAATGCTGTTCCATTTACAAGCATTCTTGACCCGAGAAACGTAAGATGTTTCTCATTGGTTGATTGATGTGATGTAACTCCGAGCAACACATCATACCAATTAGAAACCGTGCCTGTGCTTCGTTAGCCGTACTCTGTGCATGCACGGTACATGCACACCCAGAAGCTGTTGGCCAAGGCGAAGACAGCCACCTACCAAAATCTGAGTGCGAGGTCCCAAGTATCCCAGTGGCATGAGCTCATTGGAGTAGATCTACCTGTAGTCTGTATTGGAGAGTAGAGCATGGCCAAGTCTAAGTTTATCTTAAAATTTGAGTTTATATTTTACTCATTACAACATATGTTATGCAATGTAAAGTCCAAAACATGCTGACATGTGAATATATATATATATATATATATCAGGAAAATCTGATTATTCTGTCTTAATTTTGTGCAAAAGTATGTTTAAAAATGTACAATTTTATTTTTGTATACACTGTCGAGGCTCATTTAAGAGCTAACAGAGAACATACAACAAGAGGAGCAGGAGACAAGAGAGGTGGGAGAGGGATGGAGCAGGGTACACAGGGTAAACAAGATGGACACCACAGGGACTTTCAGGTCCTTACACGATAGGGACTTTCAGGAAGGAAAGCAGGGAATTTGAAGGAACTGGGTTTGGGGCGGATTAGCAGGGGTAGAAAAGATCATGGTTTTGGATGGGGGAAGATAAGAGATGGTGGTGAATATCTGTTTTGAAGACCTGGAGGGAAGAGTGGGATTGAAGAGAGGGTGGGAGTTTGTTCCAGAGGTGGGAAAAAAAGAGGAATGAAAGGTGAATAGTGATTCTTGATTTTGGTAGTTTTACCAGAAGGGGGTTGCTGGCGGGCCTTGAGCACCCTGCGGAAATATAGGGGGGACATATCTCAGCCAGAGCATGGGGAGCCGGAGAGGAGACAGTAGAATACAGAAAGACCACTGACCTGCCTGTGGTGAGAGAGTAA
>CM068958.1:75546655-75563697 GCA_035128595.1 Eptatretus atami | reverse complement strand
GAGACAAAAGGGAAGAGAAAAGAAGACAGAAAAAAAAAAAAAAAAAACCACCCGATTGCCCTTGCAGGTGTGAGGAGAGGAAGAAGGGAGACCCATGACTAGAAGCCTTCATCGCGGGAGATACCAAATTATCCAAAAGCCTTGGTTTCCACAAGCAATAAAGCAAGCGAAGGTTGTAAGCAGGAGCCAAACAGCCAGAGGAGAGCCAGTACTCCATTCAGGCTGTGGATTGAAAACTTTGTGGCGCTTAGGAGCTCAGGTGTCCAAGAAGGATTTTGCATGGACAGAGGATGCCCATTCGGCGGACTGGGCTTTGGAGCCAGCTTGGAAAATGTTTGCTTTCCACCAGGAAAGATCATGGCAGATAGTGAGACCCAAGTAGCTATGAAAGAAAAGGACTCTTCAAGAGGATGTTGAGAAATGTAGACTGGTGGTGGGGGGAGGGTTTCAGATGGTCCTTTCGCATGTTGGGCCATCAAAATGCGATAATCTGATAACAGATTAATATATCGAAGTTAACTTTTTTATCGGACTATTATTTCGGAAAGTAAACTTTCCCCATTTTATCGGTTATCCGGGAACCCCCCAGTTTAAAAAACTTTTTCTTGGGATTAACCTTCGGGGATTTTTTTTTAGTCCGATAATGTCCCGTTAATTTTTTGTCCCGATAACATTTTTACGTTTTACTTTTTTTCAGGTTCTTCAGTCTCATCGTCAACTTGACAGCGTTCAGTTCTTCTTACCAGTTACCAAGCATTCTTTCAACTTACCAGACTACAGTTACAACCACGGAACAACCAAGAAGAAGTTCTCGACATTGAGATAGCCTCTTCTCAGGAACTTCCTGATACAACCAATCTGACTCTCTGTCGTGTGGCGGAAACTCTCAGCCGTCTGCAAAGCCACTGTTCGACGTCCTAGGTAAAGCAGCCATCGCCACCGTCTTCAACCATACCTAAACGACCGGACTGCCAGCTGGCAGGCTGCCTTCCATCCAAATTCCGCTCCACTGGCTGCCACAGGTCGACAGAAACCTAATGTCTCTGTCCAAGGGGGGGCCGGCCCCCATGGAGGATGAGGTCGATGAGAGAGCACTGAGGGTCGTGAGGGACCGGAAACAGCGACAACACCACCCAGCTCCGACGGACAGCAACATGCATGACGACTCTTTGCTGGGTACGGCGCTGACCTCACGTACCAGTGTCAAAGCAGAAAGGCCAAGACAATTGTCGACACCTGGCTGCGACATTGATGGGAGCGAGGGCATGGTCGACCTCTGACTTCATGGGGGAGGAGATCCTCACCAACCTCTTCCTGAAGTACAACACCCCAATTCCGTCTTCTTCCGCAGTGGAAACGGCTATTCTCTTTTAGGCTAAGGACATTCCTGTACGCCCAATAGGTCAAGGACTGTTCAGCTGGGCCTAACTTTGAGAAGTTTCTTCCTCAAGGAAACCAGCCACATGTGTCATAGACTCTAAAAAGACGCATGATGCTTATTTTATTCTTGGGTTTTAGCATAAATAAGCCTTTTCTATGGGTTTTGAACTTTTTCCTTGTTTTTTTTAATTTTGTTAAAAAGTAGTTATCGTTATCGGATTGTCGTACTTCCGATAACTTTGTATTATAATTACCGGATTATCGTATATCGGACTTAAAAATTGGGGTTATCGGATTATTGTTTATCGAAGTTAACTTTTTGGGTATTGTGCCCAACACTGCCTTTCGAAAGAGACATAGGGAGTGAGAGTGTGAGATTTGTCGGATGAAAGACATGTCCACGTGTTGGACCAGTTTGATTTATCCAGATCTGCAGAGAGAAGAGGCTGCTGCCGCGTCGAGGGATGAGAGATGGTAGGCAGAGGGGTGGTCATCAGCAAGAGATGTAGAGGATTTTTCGAGAGTTGGAGAATTGTTGAATGAAAACCAGGAAAAAAACAGCCAGAAACTTACTGAGGAACTCACCTGATGAAGAGAGGAGTGAGAAGACCATTAAGGCACACGGTTTACTGACAGGAGAGGAATCCCGAGCCATGAGTTAGATGGCCTTGGATCCATAAGAAAGAGTTTGGTAGCAGGGCAGGTGCAGAATTCAAAAGCACGTGATATGTCTAGGAGATCGGCTCGATTTTCTGCTGGCATTGAGGACTATCCATTGTTGGAAAGCAGAAGCAGCATGTCCAGGAGAGTGACTGGTCTGACCAAATTGATGGATAGGAAATCAAGCCATTGGAGAAGATGAAGGACTTTAATTCAGAAAGCAATGCAGGGATTCCATGACCCTTGTTGGATGATTGACAGGCATGATTGGTCTGTAGGTTCAGGGATTTGTTTTTGGCAACTTTTTTTTAGCAAGAGGGTTCCCCTGAGTATGCAATACATTAATTCCCCCAAGGCAGGTTTCTGAACCCGGGTATGTCTCTGGTGATCGAAAACATAATTCAATTTCTTCAAAGAGGTTTGGAACTGGGCTTTTATGTCAAGGGAGATAATTTTTGTGTGGGATCTAGTGAATGCATCAGAAGTATCCTGACATCTGACTGCAAGGATCTTTGTGTTATGGTTGGGCCTGCTGGTTCCTCTGGCATTCTGAGTTTCATTGGGGACAAACACAGGGCAAACTTGACAGAACTATTAATTTGCCTTGAGTTGTATTGCGAAGTGTTCGTCAAATAGGGAACCCAATTTTCCGAAAAAATAGTTTTGAAATGATTGTCACGGGGGGTTAAAGTCGCTCGGCATTTCCTTCACATGGTCAGGCATCGTCAGGTGTCTGTATGTGCTTCAAGTGTGAGCTTGTTTGCTTCGAGAGGAGAGCTCATGTGGGAGGCTGCTCAAGGTAGTCTCCTGGTCCATATCATTTTTGAGTTGAATGAGGCTCGCCGAAATGTGGGCATGTTCTGACATTATGTTTGATTGGAAGGCCTTTTCCATAGCTCTGTACATGTAATTGTGCCCATTACTGAGATTCACATTGGTGTTTATCAGCGGCCGAACACTGACACCATTGCACTTCATGAAGGCTTCCTGCTAATTGTGCATGTCCAAATTTTTACCAACCCAGACCTTTCCAATACGAACTTTCGTTATTTATTTCATGACCAATGGAAAACGGTTTCTCCAATTAAACTTTGAGTGGTTAGAATCCATTAGTCCTGGATGAATGGATTGGAAGCTCTTTTTCTTTGGGACACCTAAACTTTTGACTGCCAGACCCATTCATCATATTACTTGGTCATTCCACTTATCCATAGTAACATGCGACAGTTTGATAACTATATAAAGTGTCTAAATACGAGGAGTGGACAACCTGGATTCAGAGGGCAGTGGCAGAATTTTCTAATTCGTAGGGCAGCCTGGTTCAGAGTTGTCACTGTCAATGGTCGTCATCGTCATTGAGGAATCCTTGCGGACCTTGTCAAGCTTTGGACATATACCTGCAATCTTTGTCGGGCAGGAATCTGCATTTGCTAGGAAAATTGATGTCGTGTCTCCAGCTGTTTCAACAAAGGGACAACAATTCTGAAAAATATTGTTCTCGAGGCTTTCCTGGGAGCGGACAGAATAACAAGGAAGATGACTGCCACCGACCAGGTCAACTAAAGCAAGGCGCAGTATGGCCTTAATTTAGCATCCTCTGAAGTTACGGACATCTCAAGTTTGATCTTCGAGAAATGGAGAATGAAGCTTGGTTCCGTATCGTGTTTGACTAACTTGGAAGGTCGTTGTGAAACAAAAATGAAAGCAACATCGAGTACAATGAAAATCTTCGAGGGAAGGTAATGTTCATCTCTTTGACTAGTTCCACCCATGATGCGGTGATACTGTCATTCACGGTGTTGTAGCAGGTTGTCTTCAGTAAAGGCATCAAGCCAACTGGGTAAAGGTCTGCAGGATGCTCATTTGGCTCGAGGCTGATGTCGGAAAAGTCAATGAATGTGCGATGTGGATTGAAGCATATGGACTTGTATGCACTACCAAATGCTGTCTATGGATGTGGAAATTTTTCAAAATTCATGCTTCGAGGCAATCACATGATAATAATGGCTATTTTGGTAGCATTAATTCAGTACGTTTACTCTTCTTGGCTGTACGGCTTCCACACTTCTTGTATTTCCTCACCATCATTGGTAAGTCCCCTGAGGTTGGCAAGCTTCTTGTCTTTTTTATCCCATTTGTACAATTCAACAAGAAAAGCGGCAAAATTTTTGGTGTCCAGTGAGAGTGTATAATTTAAGTTCTGATGCCAATTTGTGAGAGAATTTCCACAGCTCAGTTCTACTGAATACATATATCTTTGCCATGTTGTGCACGTTTGTAATGACAAAATGAACAACGTTTGTTTCAATCCGGTAGGTATTGTCTGGCTAGTGGTCTGGTCACGATTAGTGAATAAGCTTGTGTAGTATAATTTGGATTTTATGATTTGTTCTCTGTTGATTGTTGAGCCGGCGATGGAATGAGATCGAAAGACCGTTGCCACCATGCCAACTACGCGATAAACACCTCTCCTTCGTTCATAGCGATATGTCCAACCAAAAACACTTCAGATATGTCGTAGTACCAGCTTTCAATCACCGCCATTTAGAATGATGATACACATGGCCAACAAGATGAAAAATATTTATGGGGAGGATATTGCGCATCCAATTCTGCGCATACCTAAGGTCACTCCCAAACCGTGGTGAAAAACAACAGCATATAATGGTACATATCCCGCAAAATTTAAACCGTGAACTGTAATGTTCATGTCTGTTAATCAAGCAGCCAACAGCAGTTCTTGAATTCAGATAATTCCCCATCTTAGTTGCACCCTCATTTTTAGTAATCCCATTGTTCTAACTAAGAAAGAGTCCTAAAATTCATGCAATTACCAGATTTTAATTCTGAGGTTTGTTTTGACAAAAAAATGTTCGCTATTCAAGATAGGTCTCCGTTACAGAAACAGCTGGTTTAATTTGAGTACAGTACAATACTTTAATAGAATCGACTGAAAAATTATGCAATGTTAAAAACAATCGGTTACATTAACTTATAAAGCGTAATTGAGAGTGTAAGTTGAGGTAACGAGGACAACTCGAACCGAAATGAAGTATCATCAGTACATTATTTCACCTATTTATTTAAACAAGCTGCGTCAACATTAAAGTCCACTTCAAATCCTGCACAGGGGTCTGTCAAAAGGATAAAGCAAAACGGAAAGTACATAGAACAAGGGACTTGGAAGGATTCTTTTAAAGTCTTTGCCTTGCATTTCCGAGCACGATATGTATTTCCAAAGGAGTCCCAATTTTTGTCTGATGTTGATAGTTCCCAACTCTGAAGCGCAAGCGGAACATTTTATTGCGTCAAGATGCGCATAAAATGGCATCAGATTTTTGTCCAAGTATTGCTTAAACTTGGAGGTTTTTGGAAGTGGCAAGAAGGCGTATTGTTTCCTCAGTTGTTCAGGTGTGATTTAATTCATCTAATATATAAAGCTGAGTTTTGTGTCTGTGAGTGTGGAGTGCAAGTTGTAGGGTCATAAGCGCGCCACCTATTCTACAGGTCACACCCTCCAGCCATCCAGAAAATCAACACCATCTTTTTCTTCTCCATGTAGCTTCAGAAGTGTACTTTAAAGACTGAACAACACATCTCTATCATTAAATAAGATACGTTTTGAAAAGAAAGAAAGTAACATATGATTACAACTCAAAAAGAGTAAATTCAGTTTTGTCCGGGAGCGATCACGGCAGCTGTCTAGTATTGAAGTACCGCCCAATGAAGGTACGTTAATTCTCATATTATGCAGAGGAAAGAAAATAGTGATATTCATGAAAAATTAAAAAAAAGGAAACTTTTGGGACAATCAAACGCAGTTTACACTGTGAGACAAATGACATGTCGCTTATAAACCGAATGTTTGCTTACCAGAATTTACAATGACTGTTACAAGCAAAAACATCCGTGTTTGCTTCCGTGCAAAAAGAACATCCCGACACATGACCGTCATCACGCGCCGAGTCTACAAAAGCAGGAATCACTAATAATTGGAGATTTAAAATTTAACATATTAAAAAAACTCATGGACAAGTTCGAATTGCGAACATACCCCGTGCCGATTCATCCGTACAACCTCAGGTGAGCGATAGCACGACGACAGCATAGTTTTAAATTTGGCGTAAGATTTTCATCGCATCAGAAAAAGAAAACCAGAACACCTCACAAGAGTGAGGCTAGTTCATATCATCATTGCCGACTTAATTTTGCCCAGCGCGTTTAATATATATATAATACATATATATATATATAATATATATATATATATATATATATATATATGTTATATTTCATAATTAAGAAAATGGGCGGAAAGGGCCGTTTCTTGGTCCCAAAGGGCAGAATCGCACTTTGAGCTCAATTAATGCCTGCACATGTCTGTGTCTGGAATATACCTTACAATTTTCATCGAATTCTGTTCACGAGATAATGGAAAATAGACGTTCAACTGAACTGTACACAAGGAAAAGAGAGACGCGTAGCGGCGTTTTCACCCCGTGGGTGGAAGACCCCAATGGGGTAAAAATGACATGATGAGGATAGAACTTATTTGCTGATACTATGAGAGGGAGAAGAAGAAGAAGAAGAAGAAGAAGAAGAAGAAGAGAAGAATAGATTCACAAGAGTATGAAATACATGTAAATATGGCAGTTCGTGCAAGATGTCTCACCATGGCCCTCTTCTAATATATAAAGCTGAGTTTGTCGTCTGTGCATGGATGTGTGGGTCTGACAGGTACGCTTTTCATAAGAACGAAAATACTCATGAATAATATTTGAAGTGTTAACTTTTTTTATAAATTGTCCTTTTTGTCGCGGTTTTGTATGTTCGCTGAGATTGTCCAGTGAATGTATGTTTATGAGATGTTCAGTGGTGTGTCATTTACCAAGCAGCTCGCTAGTGCTTGCCAAAGCCAGCCGTTCATTATCAACTGTTTCTAATGGAGTGCTTGATTGAGTCGTAAGCCACTTGGAAAGTCTCTACAAGAAAAAACTTGGTAACTGAACACACCCCGGATTCATTTTCATGGCAATGAGGATAAACATTTATGCATCATTATTTCAGATTTCAGCCATATTCGATGAATTCGTCCTCCGGGGTGGGTGCGGAGGAGGCAAGGGAAGTGGTTGGATGGGAAGAGGACTGACGTTACCGAGCAATGCTGGGTACTCGTTTGGAAACGTAATTGGAAATATATTGAAATAAAATAAGGATTTTTAAAGGCTGGAAAAAATTCCAGAAGGGATTATTGCCATTTGATGCACCGTCTTTCACAACCACGTTAAATTAGTTATCACGTGACTGTTGTCTGTGTCCTTTATAGACATTCCTAACACAACAGTAACTTATCCTGTTTTGGACACGATTCCTTCCAAATTTTCGACTGACCAAACAAGCAGACTTAAACAAAAAAATAAAAAAGACGCTTATCTCTCTTCTGTGCATGCACACTTGGGATGAGATTCCGTTATATTTTGCCTAATCAAAGGCAAAGTCCTGCAAAACTTCAGGTCTGTGTTCCAATTCGAGTTCAAAAATGTACATTCAATTGAAATGATTGTTGTTCGTCGATTCATAGACTGGCATTTTGAGACAGACCAGAACAGACAGACAAAGTGATATGAATTGCTTAAGCTCACTTTTTTCTTTGTTGAGCCGGAAGTAATAATCCAGGCAGGAAGGAAGGCCAGATGATGAGTCTGGCAACATCCTGTGAAAAGAAAAAAAACAACGTCTTACTTACATGACTGAAGGCAGTATAACCTGTAGGGAAGAGATCCTCAGATTGTAGTGCAATGGCTCTGCGGGGCAGTTCTGCTACCATAGTTAGCGGACTCACTTGATTCAAAGGTGCTCAAGCGAGCACTGCAACCGCGAATGGAGTATGCTCGCACCAACAATAACATTGGTGCTCTCTCCAATGTAAACACTGCTATCGTTGTACATCGAGTAAATGGCTTGTCCAGGCAATAGTTTTCAGTTCAATTACTCGACCCCCTTGCGGCATTCTTCCCAAACGAATGTCTTGTTCAGCTAGCAGCTACAGAAAGTACAAGGAATTGGAAGAATAAAGAAGAAAGAGAAACAACGCCCGGTAGGCGACGAGGATCCGCTAGGCATCGAAAGCGCTGATTACGATGCTTTTCATTCTGCTGATCCACCGACAAGATCATTGCCAAGACGTATTGGTTCACATGACAATTGTTCCTCTGCCTTGCAAGATTTTTCCTATTGCGATTTTGCCAACTGGCACTCCTCACAGGACTACCATTTGAAAATAAAGACCTAAATCAAAATCGGCTCGAGTAAAATTTCTAAATATCACGAAGATGTTTAATTCCGAAGTCTCATTTCTCCACATTCAAAACTGATAGGGACAAGTTGAAAATAGTAAACGTAGGTTCGAGAAAAAGTATTTTTCGAATTTTGCTATTTCATCCCCGACACCTTGGTGGATCGAATCTGGAAAAATGCTGCGCGTTCAATTTTGTAGTAGTTATTTAAACTCTATCCATACACCGAATTTTGAACGTTCCGCCGTCGAGGTTTCCGAGGTCGAAGGTCACTTACATATTCCGCTGGTCACCACCTTTCACATTCGGAGGGCTGCCATTCGGAAACTATGACAGATAGAGGAACGTATGCTGTCGCGATAACTAGATGGGGATGCAAGGAATAGGCAGGAGTTTTGTCCGGTCGCATTCTACCTATCATAGAAAGCCGCGCTACGTCAGTTACCTTTGCGGTTCTTAAAACGCGCGTTTTTTCTTGCCGCTGCATAGCAACGGGTGGTTGCTTAGCAAATGAACTCAAACGCGCCACACTCCCAGCGCCATTATGGCACCTGTCGCCAAGTTTCATTCAAAATCGGTACTGGTTGTTCTGTGGCAGGCCTTCACGTTGTAGACACACACACACACACACACACAACACACACACACACACACACACACCACACGGGAAAACCGACCAATAACGATATCTAGCGAATCCCCAATAAATGGGGAGTTAGAAGGAGGAAACTCTGGGCTGCCAAGTTATCTATACACTAACCAATTTTTACCCCTCAGCCCGAATTGGGCTGAAAAAGGACGGTTTTCGTCACAGGCGTTGTCCGGGCTCTGTCAACTTTTGGTTTCCGTCAATTTCGAGAACGCCTTGTCCGGATTAAATCCATTTTTACAGGGTATGTTGGCGTTGAGTAGAGGAAGGTTACTTTCGAAATGGCTCGCTGCGATTTTCAATGTGGCCTTCCATGGCAAAGCCATCTTGAAATTTGGTTTCCGTCGATTCGAGAAAAAAACCTTTCTGATTAAATCCATTTTTGCATGGGTGTGTTGGGGTTGCAGCAGAGGGAAGGTTCTTTTTCGAAAATGGCACGCTGCGATTTCAATGTGGCCTCCATGGGCAGCCATCTTGAATTGGTTTCCGTCGATTTCGAGTGAGAACGCCTCGTCCGATGAAATACATTTTTTGCAGGGATGTGTTGGGGTTGAGTAGAGGAAGGTTCCTTTCGAAAATTGGCGCTTGCGATTTTCAATTGTGGCCCATGGCAGCCATCTTGAATTGGTTTCCATCGGATTCGAGTAAGAAGCGCCTTGTCCGATTAAATCCCATTTTTGCTTATGCGTGATGTTGGGCGTAGAGTAGAAGGTTCCTTTCGAAAATGGCGCACTGCGATTTTCACTAACCCCGCCACGGTAGCCAGTCTTTGAGTCTTGATTGATTTTTGAATATGACGATCCAACGTGCTGCTAACTGACTGCCATCATCGTGATATTCACTGCTTCTTTTACAATGCATGCGGCCTGAGGGTCGTTACGCCCGCTTTGCGGAGCTTATTTTAATTTTGGGTGTGTGGAGGGGTTTTTGCATGTTTGTAGAGTTTAAAAGAATTCTGATGAAAAGTAAAGTTTAGAGTTAAAGTTATGAAATTACTGTTTCTGATAAAAATTTATGAGTATGTACAGTATGCATAACAGGGGTATCTTTTGAACATTTTCATTGGTTGTGTATCGTTTTGGAATCCTCCTTCTTACATTGGAAACATTTTTCTAACTAACGAAGGACTCCTTTGCTTGCTTGCTCCGCTTGCAGAAGCTCCTCGGCGAACGGCTTGCAAAGTGGGGTTTGATCGAACAGCTGCTTGAAAGAATAAGCAAGCTGCTTGCTGACAGAACAAGCACCCGATGCTGGTTCAAGCAGTTGGATAGGGTTGGATGTTTGGATTAGGGTATGACTTTGTCGAGTGGGAGTTGTGGTGTTGGAAGTCCGGGGAAGCGGTGGGATTACAGACGCATGACCATGAGGGTGCGGCATGGCTTTTTGGTGTATGACGTGGGCAGAGGGCGGTGGGGATCACTAATAGGGGACTTCCGGGGTGTGGGTGGGGGGTAAGAGTAGAAGAGAGAGTAAGAGGTAGTGTGGCTCGTTGATAGGGAGATGAATCAGTGCATATATACATACATATAAACAAGATGGTTTCCATCTCAGGATACCTCATTTGGCAATAGGGTTATTGAAAAACTTTCAAGAAGCGACGATGCTCGACTGCATGGTCAATCGATTGGAATAGACCACTTTACTACCTGCAAATGAAGATGGAAACAGGAATGAGATTGTGGGAGTGATGCGGAAAGGATCGGAGAAGGATGGTATGATGGAGTGGATCAATGACCTGAAAAGGGTTTACCATATGCTCCGCGCAGACACAAATATAAGAGAGATGGAAACAAGAGATTAATGCAGAAGACATAAAGGATATTAACTTCAATGAGGTATACACGAGGATGGCCATGGAGAGAAAATTAAAAACAAAGGTCAAACTGTGTGGTGGTGGTATAGGTGGAGAGTGTTGTGGGGGAGATGGGGGGGCGGGAAAGGACATCAAGAGAAAAACAGTCATTTCAAAGTGAAATCTTTCTTCTTTTTTAACAATATATTTGTTTCATAATGGCAGGAAAAAGAAAAAAAAAAGAAAACGGTAAGCATAAAAAAATCAAGATTGAGGATGGAGAAAGGGAGATGGAACAATACAAAACCACATATAAGGCTTTCTTTGTGGTAAACCATCTTTGATGGCTTTTAAATCTAATTTTGTATTTTTGTTTCCTTTTTACTTTTTACTAACACCTGTGAGCTGGCGGATGACCTTGAGGTCATGACCTGATATATGCACACTTACCTCTAAGCTTTCCAGCTTGGGTTTGAATCTCACCACTATAAACTATCATCCTGGTGCATCGCAGCAGGTGAGGGAAGCTATCAATGTGTTGTGTCGGCATTAGTTGGGTGGACGTATTTAAAAGATCACACGGTGGTCGTTCGCGAAGAGTAGGCCAGCCTATTCACTGGCACCCAGCACCCGGCACCATTGGCCATAAAATCTCCAAATTCCTGCCCTAACTGTTTAGTCGAACTCAGGCCTGGCCCGCCGGTTCGTGAAAGACTTAGGCAACAGAACCTCCGCCGGCCCAACCCCACAAGAATGTAGAATAATTGTTACCCGTTAAACAAAGACGAATAAGACTTTATTTAAACACCTTGCAGTTAAAACTGGTGGCCTACACCGTGAGAAAACAATTCTGAATGCTTTATTAATTGCCACAACGTCCATTATCTCCCTCCGACTCGGGCTCTTTCTCTTACAATAAGCAAGTTTTGCCTGTTGGAGACCAGCCATGAGCGGCTTGTCTCAAGTTTTCAAATTAAAGTTTCTTTTTTACCAAGAAGAGAGCAGTGAGAGTAACAATGTGCGCGGGTGGGTTTATTGGGAAGTATAAAGTCGCGCTCTGAGAATGTTATATTTGCATTCCTAAGGTATTATTTCACTTGTTAGAGAATGACCAAAGTGGTGGTGTGCTCACCCCCCGGGGATGCGCCCCCATGCTCCATTCACCCCCTCCACATCTCCCCCGGGTTACCAGCTGTTGGTAATTAGGAATGGTTTGGAATCTGTTGTGCCGTGCCGGACGTCAAAAGACGCACAAGCCGAGCTTACTTGGAGAAAACGGAGCTAACCGAGCATCGATATACGATCACAGATCGACCAACGAAGCTCGAATCCTCCTCTTCCACTTGCGCCAGAATGAATAATCAGCCCACAGACTGTTCAATTCAGCAAACTACTTCAGTACAAACCCGAGTTCCTCCATGAGGCCTCGACTCTATACAAAGAGAAACACGACCCTTTTCCAAATATATAATATACTAATATATATACTATAATATATATATATATATATATATATATATATATATATATAATATATGTATATAGTTTGGTCGGGTATTCAAACGCGACTGGCAGCTCAAGGGTAAGCACACTCTTCTCTGCACATCCTATCAGATGCCACCACCACCACCGATCCTCTAACGGCTCCAATTATGATCAAATTTCCTGTAAGTGAACTGCAGGTACCTTCTGGACCTATTGGGTGTTGATTGATCTCAATTCCACAGAAAGGTGGGAGAAATATGGGCAGTTTAGCTGTTGATAAGCAATATTGTACTCGGTCTTGCTTGTACTCAAGGATTGTACTCAAGGTTCTTGCAACCAGTGGTGCGAATAACTTTCGGAATCTTTGAATTTTCAGCAGTTAATGGCTGACTCAAAGTGACTTGACAAGCCACGAATATGTTTCTGTAAGACATTTCTCCATATGACAGTTATGTTGCTGCCAACCAGTCTGTAAACATCATTCTCAGTGGAGATTTTCAACAACAACGATGACACTGGGAACCACCTTTCAATTTGCTGCCATATTAAACGATGCTGGTTTTGTTGAGCATGTCAACAGTTTGAACATACATGGCAGGTCATATTAAAAATTATCCACCTTGACAGCATAGGTGTGACGTCATTAGTGATGTACACGTTTCGCTCGTTCCGTCAGACCACGCAGACATTCATTCAGATTGTCCATTTCGAAGAAACCACTTGCACAGTTTTAGTGCGTGGGATTGGAAGCTCGGCACATGAACAATTACAACGGTATTATTTTGTGACATTCAATATCTCAAGCTGAGCATCGGCGGGACACGCGCCAACACTACTGACCTCCAACAACTGAATATCATATACAATGGCTGTAATAAGGACTGGAATAAGCATGCCCAGGAAAAGTTTTTTAAAAATCACATCGTCTTATCAGTAATGTCATTGCATTTGATTGGCGCAGCCATATTTCAAAGTACGTGCAGCAAATGACAATGCTGTTCCATTTAACAAGGCATTCTTGACCCGAGAAACCGTCAAGATGTTTCTCATTGGTTGATTGATGTGATGTAACTCGAGGCCAACACATCATACCAATTAGAAACCGTTGCCTGTGCTTTCGTTAAGCCGTACTCTGTGGCATGCACGGAGCTACATGCACACCCCAGTAGCTGTTGGCCAAGGCGAAGACAGCCACCTACCAAAATCTGAGGCTAGCGTCCCAAGTAATCCCAGTGGCATGAGCTCCATTGGGAGTAGATCTACCTTGTATCTGTATTGAGAAGTAGAGCATGGCCAAGGTTAAGTTTATCTTAAAATTTGATTACATATTTTACTTCATTTAAACCATATGTTATGCAATGTAAGTTCCAAAACATGCTGACATGTGATATATATATATTATATATATCAGAAATCTGATATTCTGTCTTAATCTTTGTGCAAAAGTAGTTAAAAATGTACAATTTTTATTGTTACACTTGTCGAGGCTCATTAAGAGCATACAGAGTAACATTTACACAAGAGGACAGAGGACCAAGAGAGTGGGAGGCGGAGGAGCAGGGTACACAGGCGTAAACAAGATGGACACCACGGGACTTTCAGTCCTTACACGCATAGGGACTTTCAGAAGAAAGCAGGAATTTGAAGGAACTGGGTTTGGGGCGGATTAGCAGGGGTAGAAATGATCATTGGTTTGGATGGGGAAGAGATAAGACATGTGGTGGAATATCTGTTTTGAGACCTGGGGAAGAGTGGGATTGAAGAGAGGGTGGGAGTTGTTCCAGAGGTGGGAAAAAAGAGGAATGAAAGTGAAAGTGATTCTTGATTTTGGTAGTTTTACCAGAAAGGGTTGCTGGCGGGCCTTGAAGCACCCTGCGGAAAATATGGGGGACATATCTCAGCCAGAGCATGGGGAGCCGGAGAGGAGACAGTAGATACAAGAAAGACCACTGACCTGCCTGTGGTGAGAGAGTAAGTGGCCCAAAGACTCAGCCTCATCACGGGGAGGATACCAATGATCCGAAATGCCTTGGTTTCCACAGCTGAAGCTGAGAAAGGTGAGAGGTGGTACCACCAGCCCAGAGGGTGAGAGCAGTACTCCATCAGGCCGCAGATGAAAGCTTTGTATGTGTCAGGAGGTCAGGTGTGCGAGGAAGGGACTTTGCACGACGGAGAATGCCCGTCTGCGACTGCTTTGGAGGCCAGCTTGGAAATGTGGCTTTCCCAGGAGGATCATGGCGAGAATAGTGAGACCCAGTAGCTTGAAAGAAAAGACTTCTTCAGAGGATGTATGAGAAAGTAGATGGTGTGTGGGAGGGAGGGGTTCCAGATGGTCCTTTCGGTGAACATAATGGAGAGTGTGAGATTTCTCAGGAAAATTTAAGGTTAAAATTAAGTTTCAGTGTTCATCCATAATTCATTATCCTGGCTAAATTATCATTATTATAATATGGACCTTCAGAAAATTCATCTGTAACTCATCTGTAACATGATGGCGATGGCGCACAAAACCACATCAACAATCGGTGACAGGTGCATGGAGTGAGTGGCAATGTATTTTCAGAACTTGCGCAGCAATGCGAGAGAGAGAGAACACAGCAAGGACAACTTCTGATGTCAACAACAGTGACAGTAGGGGAAAAAAAGCTCTCAAATTAAATTTACTACTCATGCATGACTGGGTGATTGGGATGGGGTCGTGAGGGTGGATGTGGCACTGGCATGATAGGTCGATTGGCAGACTCCTTTTTTTGACGGACCGTTTTTGATGAAACTGGCTGCAGTTGTTGAAACATCACACCCCACGTCAAAATTTACAATCAATTGATCTGCAGTTGCTCGCTTTCTTTTCCTTGCACTTCAAATGAATGCACGGATATTACGATCCTTGAGTATGCGTTTCCACCCACTGTTGCCCTTTGCTCGTGATGTCTTTCCCTCAGAGTTCCATGCCACCACCACCTTAGACACCATTGATAATGAAACGTCAGCAAGTTAAGGTGTTTTTGTCACTGAATCTCCTGCTAAATGTGCCCCAACAATAACCCCTCTTTCAAAGTCTCTGAGGTCTCCTCTTGCAACCATGTTCATCATAATTAAAGGCAAACCAGGCCTGTGTAGCATTTTTATACATGACCCTAGGCATGCTGGGATGTTATTTGCTTAATTAACATATGGGCCACACCTGTGTGGAAACCGTTGCTTTCAATATACTTGGTGTCCCTCATTTACCCAGGTGTTTTCCATTATTTTGTCCACTACCTGTACCTGAGACAACACCGGACTTAACTTTCACACAAACACGGCCGCTGAGATTTCGGGCAAGTGATGTCACTTCCTAGAACACTCTGGGTACCAGTGACATCATCTTTATGACATCACTTTACTCTCTCTGCGCTTAGTGGGGCAATGAAGGAGAAATTTCCTGTCATCTTAGCCTGTCATCCTTCCGAGGTTGGCGAAATGAGTACCATTGTACTGGTGTAGGGGCACAGCATCAGCGGCCTCGTCGTGCACCAACAAAATTATAGCAACCCGACAGCCAACCTGCCATCCGGAATAAGAAGAAGAAGAGGAAGAGGAAGAAGAAGAAGAGGAAGAAGAATAAGAAATAGAATAAGGATAAGAATAAGAATAAGAAAGGTTAAATTATTGCCAAAAGTAGTACAATTAAATGTTCCCTAGTCTTACAAAGTCAGTCAATTCCAGTTAAGAAACTAGAATGGCACATGGAAGAGCGCATACCTCTGCCAGGCTGAAAAGTTTATGTTTTGTATCCCGCTGATAGGCCTGATCCCAATCCGGATCGTCACTAAAGTCAAATAAATTTGTCCATGTCACAACCACAACTAGTACTGCAGCATAGCAAAGCAATTGTTCGACTTTTCATAAAAGCACCAAAATTGGTACATATGTTGACTAATGTATTCTGAACAATTCTGAATATGGAGCCACTCGAGATTTTGTCTTGGTCAGCTTTGGCGGCCATTTTCCAAAATGGCCACCATTCTAATTTAACAACTCCGATATTCTGTTCTATGTATATGCTCTTGTAGGTTACAATGATCTACAATGAGTTCAAGCAGGCCACTCAACAGTGCAAAAGACCAAGGGCATCTCACAATCCTCTTGACCAAGGCATGAACAAAACAATGCCCGTGTCAAGGTGACAGGAGTGCCTGGTTCCTGACGGACAATCCCAGGTGCTCTGAGGCGCTGGATGTCGCCGACCCGAGGTGGCCAGAGTTTCATGGAGTTTAGAGGCGAACATGCTCAATGCAAATGCCAAGAGTAACACTCCATGAAGAAACACCGCGTGCACAGGAAGCATTTGCCGAAAGAACAGTACAATCACTTGTGGCTGTCATTGAAGAGCTGGGGAATCCCTCGAGGAAGAAGTGTCCAGATTGCTGGTCCTAGACACCAAGGAGATTGCCCCGATCCATTGCAGTGTTGTAACAGTTCGCACTGCCAAGCAGATTGGACAAGAACAGTTTCAGGCATACTCAAATGATTGCCTCATCGACAAAACCAAGACTATTGACGAACCTATAAAGAGGAACAAACTCCTCCTCTTTGGAACAGACAGAAGACCAAAAGCACCCAAAGGAAAGGAAGCATCTGTGAAGAATGATATGGCCTTATTTGCAAGGCTCTACATAGGCTGCCAGAACCGCGATGGGAACCTGGACGAGTTCTTCCGTCATGGACGAATACGCCTTTTCATGGTCGATTTACTGAATTTTACACTTTCCTTATATCTACCACCAATACAATAAGA
>CM068958.1:75485195-75495533 GCA_035128595.1 Eptatretus atami | reverse complement strand
AACGCATTTATTATCATTTAAAGAGTGAGTACATTTTTTGGGACACCCTGTATATATATACACATATATACATATATGTATATATATAGCCTGGTGTTGGCTCAGTGGTTAGGGTAGCGGCTTGGGATCCAAGGGTCCTCAGTTGAAGCCCCGTTGGCCGCTGAATTAATACACACCAGTGGGTTGACTCAGCCTGTGATCCTTCCGAGGTCGGCAAATTGAGTACCAGCTTACTGGGATAATTGAGCCATTAGAGTATCCTGCGACGGAGTGGTGACCTGTCCAGGATTGTGCCCAACAGCCCAGGAAACTGCTTCGGCAGCGGCAAGCAGGACCAGGGAGGTACTTTGCTTTCAATTTGGATTTTAATTAAAAAAACTCTGTGTGTGGAAGTGTGGTTTCCGCGAGGAACGTGAGAGTGAAAGGAACGGCCTGTGTGGTTGTTTATTCTGGCTTGCGTTTGAAAAAAGTTTTTTTTTTTGCCACGTACGGCCAACGCACGTACGTCCCACACACGTACGGGTACCGACGAGCAAAGGAACGGGCCTGTGTGTTTGTTGGTTTCTGGCACATCGTCTACTTGGCTCGGTTTGATAGTTTTTTTTTTTTTGTTTGCCACGTACGGCCACACACGTACGAGCACGCCACGCTACGGGCATGCCACTAGTAATCTATAATTCCAGCAATGTGTGGTGTGTGGTGTGATGGTGTGTGTGTGTCTGTGTGTATGTCTGTGACCGGCTGTTTCTCGGACAAACCACTGTCCGATCTAAATTGAAACTGGCCAGGTATATGCTGGGACCTGAGTATGTGCCTTTTCAAGGTTTGATATTAATCAGACAAAGAGGTTCCAGTTATGGCCATTTATTTTACCAACCAATGAAAGACATGTTCGCTGCGTAGGCGTAGGCTCAGATGGGGAAAGGGCGCCAAATTAGTTAACCGTGGGTAGGAGTGGCAATGGTCAATGGCAGCGAATGTCATGGCAAGCAAGAACAGGGAGGTAAAGCCTTGATTTAATTTGGATTTATAATTAACTCTGTGTGTATGTATCACAGCCAGTTGTTACTTATATCAGACGAGATAATTTGTGGATATGCATGTGAACATTCCGTACGGGCCCTGCACCACTTCGGATAGTGGATGATTACGTATTCTAATAAATTTCTGATTTCTTATGCGCATTTATCGATAAACACACATGCCCCAATCCAGTCGTCCATTTAATGAAGCGAAGGAACGGCCTGTGTAGTTGTTGAAATTTTTATTTTTTATTTTTTTTGGTTTGCACGTACGGCACACTCGTACGGGCCACGCAAGAAGCAAAGGAACGGCCTGTGTGGTTGTTGTTGTTCTTGGCATGCGGTTTTGAACGTTTTTTTATTTTGTTTTTTTTTTGGCACGTACGGACCACGACTGTATGGGCACAGTACTAGTTTATACATATATAGATAATAATTCCCGGAAGAAGTTGGGATTTTTAGAGGATATTAAAGTACTGCATAAGAAGTAGGATGGGCTGATGGATGGAGCACATTCGAGTCTAAGCTGTTAGCCTGGGTTTTGAATCCGACCCAGCTGTGAACTGCATCATCTGTGTTTCGTGAGCAGGCTGATTCATCGATGGTGTGTGTATACGCTTGGATGGACGTTAAACTAGGACCTCGCGTCCTGCTAGATGGGTTGCTTTGACATTAAAGATGCAATGGTGTCCTTGGTGAAGAGTGGGAGAGCCATCGTCGGCACCTGAACACATTCCCAATTCCTTGCCACAACCTCCAGAGGGCACTTGTAAGGGCAACACAAGGATGCGGGGTAAGCATCAGCCTTGTTTTGCACCGAAACTGAATGGTTAAATACCGTGAATGGCTTAACTAGTCCGTACCTAATTGAGAAAATATCCCAGATTACAAGAGGCTGTCCACTATGATGACCCTCCTACAAACTCATACAAGTTAATGATTCGACTTCTGGAGTGACTGTGAAATGATAACGTTGATCATCACTGTGGGTGGGGTGGGGTGTGCTCCTTTGACATCATCTTATGGATGGGGAAATACATGTGACGCTGTTGTCTTCCTCAAACACGTTCGGTTGCATATAGGGCATCGCTGAACAAAAATTGAATGGATATTCGGTTGGCACGCAGGTTAGGGTGTGCAGCAGCTGGGAGCGGGCTTGGGAAACTGGGTTGGGTGCACAGGCGCGTGTGGAATCTCAACCGACGAGCTGTGACCAATGGTGAGGAGGAGTAAAATGCATGGTATGGCAGAATCCGGAGAATACCGGCTAAATATACGCAGAATATGCTCGCACACTGAAGTCAGCGTAGCCTGACATTGCAGCTTTGTGGCGTGTTCGTTGGGTCAGGGCCTGGAAGTGCAGGCAGTTGATTGACCCGATGAGGCAGTGCTGGGTGCCTGTGCGCACACTGTTTCCTCGTGCAATGAACGCGTTCGTTTCGACCCCATAGTTGAATAAGCCCTCATCTGCATTTTGCCGCAAATTGGATACACAAATCTCGAGCTCAGGGAAAAGGGAACGTACAAGGCAGCAAACCCACAGACAGTATTGGTGGAGCAGAGAAAAAGGAATCACACATGAGTGGAGGGAAGAAGAGTGCCGTGGGGGAAGGGAGGAGAGGAGGGTGTCGTGATTAATGAAGGGCGTGAGGTGACGATGGGCAGCATTCCGAAATAGTGGAGGTGAGTGGCAGGAGATAACAAGACAACAGAGAGTCGAATGAGAGAACAAGGTGATGAATGAATTGAGGTGGGTGGAGTGTTCAGCTTGGCTTTGGAGAGGCTCACCAGAGTGTGGAAACCAGGAAGAATGACAGTTTCACCTGAACGTAGCAGGTAGAGGATGGAGATGGTTACAAAACCATTTTAAAGGTAAGTATACAGTGTTTATTCGAAACTCAACGTCGATGCCCCAGGGGTGCGCAATCTTACCTCATTTGGAGAAAGCAATATGAGCCCCTTCTTTCTCACAACCATTGAGCATCCCTTTATGTTCCAATGAATATTTATGGTTATTGTCATTCGTTTATCGTATAACACATATATATAGTATTATATATCATCATCATCGAGGGATGATCGGGAAAATAAATGGCCTAACCCATTCAAATGTGTAACCAATGATACACTCATGAAGTACAGAGTGAAGTCATAAGCATTTAATAAATGCAAAACTTTTATTACCTCAGAAATTTCTTGAACTAGCCAAGACTTAAAAGATGAACAAAATAACATCACTGAAGTACCTACATCGGGAGATCACTAAATCACTAATTTGTACTTATTCTCTCGTTGCTCCTCTCTCAAAACGATGTAGAACTGTATCCCGAACCTACCTCAAACAACTGCTGAAGCTAACCTCTCGTAGCCACCTCCTTGTAAGGAAACATAGTTATTTATAACACCACCCCACCACCCGCAGCCGCTTTCATTCCACTGATCTGTTAATACCTGTATTTTGCTTTCTTTATCACTTTTTATATATCCCCTAAAAAACACCACAGAAACCACAAAAAAACAAGGTAAGAATGGCAACCACATTACGATACCAGACAATAATGACAACCACAATTTCTTATGCAGTACCATCACGAATCTTTATAGAACATGATTCCATCACAATCACACAACAAAAAGAGTAAAAATGTTAAAAAGAGTCGAGGTGGTAACCCATAAGAGGATTGTGGTGTCAATTATGGTGTTATTGTTACCTTGTTTTTATAAAGCTTTCATCCCTCTAGATATATATAATATATATATAATATATATATAATATATTATATATACATATTTAACCGCAAGAAGCCACGATGCTGACGTCATGTACATAAATTATGCCAAAACATAAGCTTGAGTGCCATGTGATGCATCCCAGTCTGGGAGGTGACGTGTTGGCATATATTTATTACATGACGTCAGCAGTCGTGACGTAGGGCCATGATGCTTCTTGGTTGAATTTAATTTCAGCAGGACAGCAGGGAGAGACAAGTGCTCGGTGTGGCAGGGCGACACTTGTTGCTGGCAGGTCGTGCACAAGCGCTGTGATGGGATTCCACGCCTTCACTTGCTGTCTCGTCAAGTTAGGGGGTTCAATTTGGTGTGTGTGTATATATATATATGTATTGTTATGTGTGTGTGTGTAATAAGTATATGTGTTAAATAATGTATGTGTATGTGTATTGTATGTATAATGTAGATGTATATGTATGTGTGTGTATGTGTGTGTGTATGATCGTGATCACTTTATGACAATAACAACACGCACCAATAGAATTGCATACTTTATTATTGCACGCAGTTTTAATTGCAGAGTAAAACATTCGCGTTGGCCGAAACAATAATAATATAATGTTCAAAATAATTCTCAATTCACCAAAATAAATATCAATAATTAATCAATTGCCAATATACATAATGTGTCGGCGGAAATGCACGCGACCGCGATTAGCGTTCTTTAATGCGGTTTTAATAAATTTAACCGGATTCCCGTACCCATAGCAAGAAACGTCTGGTGCAAATTGGGGAAGCCATGTTCCAACACCCTCACCCCCCGACCTAAGGTTCTCCCTCACTCAGCCCCCCCATACACACTCACTCGACCACATATTTAATCGGCATAAAACCACAATCGAACTAAAATCGCTGTCGATTACTCAAAAATCTCAATTCAACATGCCCCCCAACGCAAGTGCTGGATTAACCATTAGGCAAGACAGTCATGAGTGTCCTTAGGGCCAGCCAAAAATTCGGGCTAAAATTATTTCACATTAATATTTGTCTTTTTTTTTATTAAATTATTTTGTTCTTGAATAGTTCATCTTTGTCGGGGTCCATTTCCCATGGCCGAGACCTAATTTAAAATTTCAGGCCATTCTCTAAAATTTCAAAAAATGTGCATTTGGTGCCAGCCGAGGCTTAATCGCGGCACTGGCCCACCAACCCTGTACGCATGGTAATCCCCATGCCGTTTCATACGCCTCGTAATCGTCAAAGGCGGTACGCGTTCTGGCTGCCCGGCCAGCAACTGCGTGCCCGACAAAATCGAGCACGTACACCAGGAAGTAATGAGGTAAACACTGCCACGATCACGTGCGCGTCCCAGGGGCATCGCTCAGTGCTCGCAGCGTGCTGGGCGTGTGGGGCTTCCGTACTGAGGGTCGAATCGTACACCGGCCAAATGACTGCGGCACTCAGGTAGAAGGAGCACAGGAGAGCGTGCGAGAGCTGACGCACGGTGAGGGGACAGATCCGCACGCGCAAACGGACTACGGCGCTCCGGGTCCGCGGAGCCAAGAGACTGCTAAGGGGTCGTGAGAAGCGAGGCCACGCGCAGTACACGCGATGCGTCCAGTGGCGTGGCCAGAAACCTCCGTGCTGTCGCTCGTGAACACGGCACCCAAATGACCGCTCCACAAAAGCTCGATCACTTGAGCAGACCCGGCAGGAGGCATTGGCCACGTGGCTCTTTGGTGGGACGCGCCAGCCGAAGGAACGCCACGCTCGAGTACACGTAACGGCGGCGCACGCGAGCACCGAGCACAGAGCACGTGCGATGCGTAGAAAGTGCGCACAGACTGCAGCCCCCGGAGTATTGCAATTGTAAGCACGTAGGAGAACGTGGTAGAGCACACTGGCCGAGTGCGCACAGGAGTGGCGCACAGCGTGGCGAGGGACACGGTCAGGTTGGGCCAAAGAGGCCGGGAGGCACGCCGGAAAAGGCACGTGATGTTTCGAGTACTCAGGAGGGCCGGCGCTGAGAGCCAAGGCAACGCTGCCCAGATCCCCAGGCAACAGAAAGTCCCGTACGAGAAGGTCCACCCACCGCGGTGCAACGGCTAGGCTGAGTGCCCGCGCAGCTCAGAGCCGCCTGCAAGAGACGCAAAAGCCCTGGGACTCGCCACGCTTTGCCCAGTCAAAGAGTCCCACCGCCCACTCACCTTCCCATGAGCTCCTTCCATGGTTAAATACCTGTCGAGCCATGCGCGGTCGGACACGAAACACAGCAGTTCGCGGTCTTAATTCTGCAACTGTTCAAATCACAAAATTGTCCACCACAATAAGGTAAACTACAGTAACCAAACAGTGCTAGAGTCGGTCTTCAGGTCAAAAGCACCTGTATGAATCCAACTGGAAATGACATGTATAGACAGATAGCAGGAAACGAAAAAATCTGTGCTTCGAACAGAAGTCGAATCAATGTTCAGATAGAGAGGCTCGAACCTTAACCGAGGCCACAACTTCCATTACATTATGTCAAAGGTTTAAACGTTTAATATCCAATGTCAAAAGGCTCATTGAAGACCAGCAAAGGTAAGTGTGAGGAGGGGAAAAAAACAGACAAGGTACAGACAGTGCAAGGGACAACGGTGGATGCAACCTGAAAAGGAAATGAATGATGAAAGGAAAGGGAGAGAGAGATGTGGGAAAAGACATATTGTGGGGACCTGTTCATAAGAGAGCTTGGATTATATGGGGTGGTGGTAAAGCCTGGTGGTTGGCTTAACGTTAAGGTGGCTGGCTTAAGATCTTATAAGGGTCTTGAGTTTGAGAGCCCCTGTTTCAACAACATAAGGTGGGTTGACGCATAACACCTGTCCATACCTCTGAAGAGTCAGAAATGAGTACAACCTACTGGTAACGGGCGCTGCATCAGAGTGCAACAGCCGAGCTTCCAGGAAAATGATGCACCGCAGCATCAACAGGCTGTAATATGAAGGCGCAACAACAACAACAACAATGGGGGTAGAAAAAGAATCGGTGTGAGATGGTGCACGACTTGAAATAGTAATGCACCGCCACCTATGAAGACCTGGAAGGAAAGAGTGAGTTGGGATCTAGCAACGCTCCTGAGGAAGGAGATTTCCTTCTGCAAATGCCAGAAAAAGAGGGAACAAGTGAGTGCAGGTGTCCATGCAGGTCAGCCTTGGTGTTTTTTTTTGGAGTTAACAAGGATGGGGTACTGATGGATAAGAACGCCCCTAGCTGCCTGTAAACACGAACTGAACGTCAAAATATCGAATTCATCTAACACACATGCTGCAAGACATCTGGAAACAACGACAACAGTTTAGATTTCCGAAACGCAACTCGAATTTGAACTCGCAATCCCAAATTTTTTCAAAAAATAGAATGAAATAAATTTTTTAAAAAGTTAACAGTTTAAACCTTTTTTAATTTTTTTATTTTAAGTTTTATAAAGTAAAAAAAAAAAAAAAAAGGCAAAAAGTTAATATCCTCAATATGAAGCTGTGCACGTCACTAAAGGAAGTCTTGTACGTCAGCTGATCCCAAACTGGAGCGCATGCTCCTCGTAAATGTACCTCATTCGAACGGCGAAGAGCAAGCACGACTCACCGGGGGTAATGCGGCGTGGTCGGAGAAAGACGGAGCGCACGGGAGATTATATTCCGCTTCGGACCATGTGCTCAGCCGGGATGCCTGAGACCTTCGTTCGATCACTGTCTACATATAAGTCCGGGTTGTCCCTATATATAGCAAGGCACGGTAAAGCGCCGGGAGCCGTGGTCCACCATCCATGCGAGGGCAGCTGCACAACCCGGCCCCCTCATTCGACTCCAATAGGCCCCGAAAAATAACTTCTCATTTAACGTGCCACGCACTGACCACTTATTCACCTGCTTTTGTGACCCACGGCACCTGTTTGCAACGTAAAATCAACCTTACATGCCAGCCGATTCGTACGTGCACAGATCACACCGTGTGGCTCAACACGGGATCAAGCGACCACGCTATACTCACGACCGCTTTGTCATGAAAGGTCGTACTAATTAAGGTTAATAAGTTATGAGAATGTAATTATAATAGTTTACTAAATTTGTGCTTGTTTTGAGAACACGTGACCCGAGCATGCGAGGGACCCCAAGCCGCACGAGCGTGCAATCAATGGATAAGCGAGCTTTGAATTGTGTGAAAATGCGGTTTTATAATAGCCCAGAAACCTTTAAGTGGCTCAATTATTATTCATTCAAATAGTGATTTCCATTGTCCCATGATTGCTCGTTCTTGTACTTGTGATATTGTCTGAACAAATAGTGTTACTGCTAATTAAATACAGCGTAATATTAGTCAGCTATTTAAAAACCTGTAACGTTGCTGGTATTTTCAACATGAAGTTCGAATTCCACAAAACCTTCATGGTGTTCCAAATGTCTGTTACCTTAAAACGACAAATAACAATTCATTCGATTATTACTCCACCACCGAAGGTGAAGGAGGTTATGTTTTCACCCCTTTCTGTCTGTCTGTTCTGTCTGTTTCTGTTTGTGTACAGGATATCTCTCAAAGGTTGTAACGGATCCGGATGAATTTTGTGGACAGTTTCAGTGTTACAAGGGCGAAAAGATTAAATTTTGGTGAAAAGATTCCGGATCCGGATCCGATAATTTTTAAGTGATTCTTCAACATTGTGAGACAGGGTGAACAATATATAGTACAATACATCTCAGAAGTGTGGAAGGATTCAGATGAAACTTGGTGGAGAGATTGGTGTGTGACAAGGACGATGATTCGATTTTCGTAAGATCTGATCCCAGTCGGATATCTAAATTTTCAAGTGTTCTTCACCATTGAGAGATAGGGACTAAAAACGATTATATCTCTTATATATCAAATAACGATATATACATATAGCATATATAATATATATATATAGCATATACACATGATATATTATATATATATACAGGATGTCAAAAAAAAGGACTCGCATATTGGCTCCTCACAACTCATTGAATTTTCAGTTTATTTTCAGATCAAATTGACCATAATAAATAAGGGCAGAAGTACGACTAGGTTTTGAAGAAAGAAAATTTATCATAAGGCTACGGAAGACGAAAACATCAATGGAAGTGCAAAGACATATTTAGAAGACATTTTACAAAAGATGCCACACGAACGCCGACGATCAAAACAACCATTGCTCGCATCCGAGTAATTTGGAAAACAGATGGAACTGTGCATGACGTCCAATTAAAGGAACCTTCAGGAAGACCGCACGGTCATCCACCACCCCCGCAAAGGAGAATCATTGCTGAAACCCTCCACCGATCCCCACGGAAATCTGTACGACAAATGGCTCGTGAGACAGGAATCTCCAAAATCAAGCGCCCATATCCATTTTAAGCGAATTAATTGGAAAAGTTACATCCAAATTAATCCACGCTCTAAATGAAAGACCGATCTGGAACGGAAAGCTGAATTTGTGAGTGGACCTGGGCAAATGGCGAAAGAAGATGCAGTCATTTCATCCAATAGTTGTTGTGGAGCGATGAGGCCAGCTTCAAGTTAAATGGCTCAATTAACCCGATCACAAATTGCACCTTACTGGGCCTGAAAAATCCGCATGTTACATGGAACACATTTAAACTACTAGGGGTTACTGTGTGGTGTGGGATATCAGATTGGGACATCCTAGGGCAATTCTTTTTAGACCAAATTCTGTCACTGGGATGTTACTTAAACTTGCTGAGGAATCCGTCGGTTCCACGTTCGAAGCAGATTTTGGTGAGAAGAGTTTACTTTCAGCAAGCATGGAGCACCTCCCCACTATCTACCGTGATGTAAGAGCCTATCCTCGAAAGCAACTTTTCCGAACTATGAATTGGGCGAAGAGGTAGTGTTTGAAATTCCCTGCGCGTTCCCCAGACCTAACCCAATGGACTTCTTTTATGGGGAATCTCAAAGATAACGGTTTACGGCTCAAAACCAGCAACAGTCGATTGAGCTGAAAGAGGAAATTGAAAGACAATGTCTTGCAGTTCCAAATAAATGATTCGTAACGCTGTTGGATCCATTGGTCCCGCGTTATCGGCTGTTTTTGGAACGTGATGGTCGTCAGTCTGAACATTTGTAAACATGCATTTTTTTTTTTTTTTTTTTTTTATCCATTTAACCATTAATCTTGTTTTCTAAGTCAATAACAACGCATTTATTATCATTAAAAGAGTGAGTTACATTTTTTGGGAACACCTGTATATATCACCATATATACATATTTATATATATAGCCTGGTGTTGGCTCAGTGGTTAGGTAGCGGCTTGGATCCAAGGGTCCTCAGTTGAAGCCCGTTGCGCTGAATTAATACACCCAAGTGGGTTGACTCACCTGTGATCCTTCCGAGGTCGGCAAATTGAGTTACCAGCTTACTGGGATAATTGAGCCATTAGAGTATCCTGCGACGGAGTGGTGACCTGTCCCAGGATTGTGCCAACAGCAGCCAGGAAACTGCTTCGGCGCAACCGACACTCTCTGTAGAGAGTATGGCTCCAAAATAAAAAAACATATATATATGTATAT
>CM068958.1:75471547-75482353 GCA_035128595.1 Eptatretus atami | reverse complement strand
TTGTCTCGAACCAATTTACCTAATTAACCACGCGGTGTCTACCGGGGAACCACACCCTCAGTACGCCTTGCCCGAACCGGTCCACTCTACCGACTACCAACTGCCAACTACGAGGGGATCTGCCAAGGTCGTACCGGCTAGAACAGTGTTTCTCAACCTTTTTGTCCCACGCCCCACTTTGATTTTCAAAAAAAAATCGTACGCCCCTCCATGATTGGAGACACACCATTATATACTGCAAATGTATTCAAAAGGCTTTATTAAAACTTTGGCAAGCAGGACCAGGGAGGTACTTTGCTTTCAATTTGGATTTTAATTAAAAAAACTCTGTGTGTGGAAGTGTGGTTTCCGCGAGGAACGTGAGAGTGAAAGGAACGGCCTGTGTGGTTGTTTATTCTGGCTTGCGTTTGAAAAAAGTTTTTTTTTTTGCCACGTACGGCCAACGCACGTACGTCCCACACACGTACGGGTACCGACGAGCAAAGGAACGGGCCTGTGTGTTTGTTGGTTTCTGGCACATCGTCTACTTGGCTCGGTTTGATAGTTTTTTTTTTTTTGTTTGCCACGTACGGCCACACACGTACGAGCACGCCACGCTACGGGCATGCCACTAGTAATCTATAATTCCAGCAATGTGTGGTGTGTGGTGTGATGGTGTGTGTGTGTCTGTGTGTATGTCTGTGACCGGCTGTTTCTCGGACAAACCACTGTCCGATCTAAATTGAAACTGGCCAGGTATATGCTGGGACCTGAGTATGTGCCTTTTCAAGGTTTGATATTAATCAGAACAAAGAGGTTCCCAGTTATGGCCATTTATTTCCAAACCAATGAAGACATGTCGCTAGCGTAGCGTAGGCTCAGATGGGGAAAGGGCGCCATTAGTTAACCGTGGTGTAGGAGTGGCAATGGTCAATGGCAGCGAATGTCATGGCAAGCAAGAACAGGGAGGTAAAGCCTTGATTTTAATTTGGATTTTAATTAACTCTGTGTGTATATATCACAGCACAGTTGTTACTTATGACAGACGAATAATTTGTGAATGCATGTAACTATTCCGTACGGGCCACGCACCACTTCGGATAGTGATGACTTACTGTATTCTAATAATTTCTGATTTCTTATGCGCACTTTATCGATAAACACAATGCCCCAATCCAGTCGTCATTTTATGAAGCGAAGGAACGGCCTGTGTAGTTGTTGAACAGTTTTATTTTTTATTTTTTTTGGTTTGCACGTACGGCACACCGTACGGGCCACGCAAGAGCAAAGGAACGGCCTGTGTGGTTGTTGTTTTCTGGCATGCGGTTTTGAACGGTTTTTTTTTTTGTTTTTTTTTTGGCACGTCACGGACCACGCATGTATGGGCACAGTACTGTTTATACATATATAGATACAAATTCCGGAAGAAGATTGGGATTTTTAGAGGATATTAAAAGTACTGCATAAGAAGTAGGATGGGCTGAGGATGGGGCACATTCGAGTCTAAGCTGTTAGCCTGGGTTTTGAATTCCGACCCAAGCTGTGAACTGCATCTCTGTGTATTGTGAGCAGGCTGATTCATCGATGGTGTGTGTATCGCTTGGATGGACGTTAAACTAGGACCTCGCGTCTGCTAGCATGGGTTGCTTGACATTAAAGATGCCATGGTGTCCTTGGTGAAGAGTGGGAGAGCCATCGTCGGCACCTGAACACATTCCCAATTCCTATGCCCTAACCTCCAGAGGGCACTGAATAGGGCAACACAAGGATGCGGGGTAGCATCAGCCTTGTTTTCACCGAACCATGAATGGTTAAAATACGTGAATGGCTTAACTAGTCGTACCTAATTAGAAAATATCCCAGATTAAAGAGGCCTGTCCACTATGATGACCTCTACAAACTCATACAAGTATGAATGATCGACTTCTGGAGTGACGTGAAATATAACGTTGATCATCACTGTGGGGTGGGGGGGTGGGGGGGCTCCTTTGACATCATCTTATTGGATGGGGAAATACATGGACGCTGTTGTCTTTCTCAAACACGTTCGTTCATATAGGGGCATTCCGGCTGAACAAAATTGAATGAATCTCGTTGGCACGCAGTTAGGGTTGCACAGCTGGGAGCGGGCTTGGGAAACTGGGTTGGGTGGCACAGGCGCGTGTGGAATCTCAACCACGAGCTGTGACCATGGTGTAGGAGGAGTAAAATCATGGTAATGGCAGAAATCGCGGGAATACCGGCTAAATATATCGCAGAATATGCTCGGCACACTGAAGTCAGCGTAGCCTGACATTCGCAGCTTTGTGGCGTGTTCGTTGGTCAGGGCCTGGAATGTGCAGGCAGGTTGATTGACCCGATGAGGCAGTGCTGGGTGCTGTGCGCACCTGTTTCTCGTGCAATGAACGCGTTCGTTTCGACCACCATAGTTATATAAGCCCCATCTGCATTTTGCCGCAAATTGGATACACAAATCCGAAGCTCAGGGAAAAGGGAACGTACAAGGGGCCAGCAAACCCACAGACAGTATTGTGGAGCAGGAGAAAAAGGAATCACACATGAGTGGGGAAGAAAGAGTGCCGTGGGGGAAGGGAGGTAGAGGGAGGGTGGTCGTGAGTTAATGAAGGGCGTGAGGTGACGATGGCAGCATTCCGAAATAAAGTGGAGGTGAGTGGCAGGAGATAACAAGACAAACAGAGAGTCGATGAAGAACAAGGTGGATGAATGAATTGAGGTGGGTGGAGTGTATCAGCTTGGCTTTGGAGAGGCTCACCAGAGTGTGGAAACCGAGGAAGAATGTACAGTTTCACCTGAACGTAGCAGGTAGAGGATGGAGATGGTACAAACCACTTTTAAAGGTAAGTATACAGTTTATCGAAACTCAACTCGCTGCCGCCAGGGGTGCGCCAATCTCTACCTCATTTTGGAGAAAGCAATATGGCCCCTGTCTTTCTCACAACCATTGAGCATCCTCCTTTATGTTCACAAAGAATATTTAGGTTATTGTGCATCGTTTATCGATAATAAACACATATATATAGTATATATAATCATCATCATCGAGGGATGATCGGGAAAATAAATGGCCACACCCTTCAAATGTGTACACAATGATACACTCATGAAGTACAGAGTGAAGTCATAAGCATTTAAAAATCAAAACTTTTATTCCTCAGAAATTTCTGAACTAGCCAAGAACTTAAAAGATGAACAAAATAACATCACTGAAGTACCACATCGGGAGATCACTAATCACTAATTTGTACTTATTCTCCGTTGCTCCTCTCGTCAAAACGATGTAGAATACTGTATCCCGAACCTACCTCAACAACTGCTTGAAGCTAACCTCTCGTAGCCACCTCTTGTAAGGAACCATAAGTTATTTAAACACCCCCACCACCCCGCAGCCGCTTTTCATTCCACTGATCTGTTAATACCTGTATTTTGCTTTCTTATCACTTTTTTATATATCCCCCAAAAAACACCTACAGAAACCACAAAAAAACAAGGTAAGAATGGGCACCACATTACGATACCAGTACAATAATGACACCACAATCTTCTTATGCAAGTACCATCACGAATCTTTTGAACATTGATTCCATCACAATCACACAACAAAAGATAAAAATGTTAAAAACGAGTCGAGGTGTAACCCATAAGAGGATTGTGGTGTCATATATGGTGTTATTGGTTACCTTGTTTTTTATTAAAGTTTCATCCCTCTATGATATATATATATATATATAATTATATATAATATATATATATAATATTTAACCCAAGAAGGCCACGATGCTGACGTCATGTACCATAAATTATGCAAAACATAAGCTTGAGTGCCATGGATGCATCCAGTCTGGAGGTGACGTGTTGGCATATAATTTTATGTACATGAGTCAGCGTCCGTGAACGTAGGGCCATGTGACTTCTTGGTTGAATTTAATTTCAGCAGGACAGCAGAGGAGAGACAAGTGCTCGGTGTGGAGGCGACACTTGTTGCTGGAGGTCGTGCACTAAGCGCTGTATGGGATTCCACCCTTCCTTGCTGTCTCGTCAAGTTAGGGGTTCAATTATGGTGTTGTGTATATATATATATGTATATGTGTAATGTGTGTGTGTGTATATAGTAATATGTGTTAAATAATGTATGTGTATGTGTATGTATGTATAATGTAGACTGTATATGTTATGTGTGTGTATGTGTGTGTGTAATGATCGGTGATCACTTTATGAACAATAACACACGCACATAGAATTGCATACTTTATTATATGCAACGCAAGTTTTAATGCCAGAGTAAAAACATTTGCGTTTGCCGAAACAATAATAATATATGTTCAAAATAATTCTCAATTCACCAAGAATAAATAATCAATAATTAATCAATTGCCAATATACATAATGTGTCGGCGGAAAAATGCACGCGACCGCGATTAGCGTTCTTAATGCGGTTTAATATATTTAACCGGATGTCCCGTAACCATAGCAGAAACGTCTGTTGCAAATTGGGAGGCCATGTTCCAACACCCCCCACCTCCACCTAAGGTATCTCCCTCACTCAAGCGCCCCCCATACACACTCACTCCACATATTATAACGGCATAATATACCCAAATCGAACTAATCTGCTGCGATACTCAAAAATCTCAATTCAACATGCCCCCAACCGCAAGTGCTGGATTAACCATTAGGCAGACAGTTCATGAGTGTCCTTAGGGCCAGCTCAAAGAATTCGGGCAAAATTATTTCACATTAATATTTGTCTTTTTTTTGATTAAATTATTTTGTTCTTGAATCAGTCAATCTTTTGTCTGGGGTCCATTTCCCATGAGCCCGAGACCTAATTAAAATTTCAGGCCATTCCTCTAAAATTTCAAAAATGTGGCATTTGGGCCAGCCGAGGCTATAATCCGGCACTGCCCCAACCCTGTACGCATGGTATCCCATGCCGTTTCATAACGCCTCGTAAATCGTCAAGGCGGTACGCGTTTGGCTGCCGGCCAGCAACGCTGCGTGCCCTGACAAAATCGAGGCACGTACACCAGGAAGTTAATGAGGTAAAACACTGCCACGATCACGTGCGCGCCCAGGGGCACTCGCTCAGTGCTCGCAGCGTGCTGGGCGTGTGGGGCTTCCGTTACTGAGGGTCGAATCGTACACCGGCCAAATGACTTGCGGCACTCAGGTAGAAGGGAGCACAGGAGCGCGTGCGAGAGCTGACGCACGGTGAGGGGAAGATCGCACGCGCAACACGGACTACTGCGCTCCGGTCACGCGGAGCCACAAGACTGCCTAAGGGGTCGTGAGAAGCGAGGCCACGCGCAGTACACGCGATGCCCAGTGCGTGGCCAGAAACCTTCCGTGCTGTCGCTCCGTGACACGGCACCCAGAATGACCGCTCCACAAAAAGCCGATCACTTGAGCAGACCCGGCAGGAGGCCATGGCCACGCGCTCTTGGGTGGACGCGCCCACCGAAGGAACGCCCACCTCGAGTACACGTAACGCGCGCACGCGAGCACCGAGCACGAGCACGTGGCGATGCGGAAAGTGCGCACAGACTCGCAGCCCCGGAAGTATGCAATTGTAAGCACGTAGGGAGAACGTGGTAGAGCACACTGGCCGAGTGCGCACAGGAGTGCGCACAGCGTTGGCGAGGGACACGGTCAGGTTGGGCCAAAGAGGCGGGAGGCCACGCCGGAAAAGGCCGTGATAGTTTCGAGTACCAGGAGGGCGTGCGCTGAGGAGCCCAAGGCAACGCTGCCCAGATCCCCAGGCACAGAGTCCGTACGAGAAGGTCCAACCCAACCGCGGTGCAACGGCTAGTGCTGAGTGCCCGCGCAGCTCAGAGCCGCCTGCAAGAGACGCAAAAAGCCCCTGGGACTCGCGCACGCTTTGCCCAGTCATACAAGAGTCCTCACCGCCACCAACTTCCCATGAGCTCCTTTCCATGGTTAAATACCTGGTCGAGCCATGCGCGGTGGGACACAGAAACACACGCAGTTCGCGGTCTTATTTGCAAACTGTTCAAATCACAAATTGTCACCACAATAAGGGTAAACTACAGTAAACCACAGTGCTAGAGTCGTGTCTTCAGGTCAAAAAGCACCTGTATGAATCCAACGGAAAATGACATGTTATAGGACAGATACAGGAACGAGAAAAATCTGTGCTTTCGAACAGAGTCGAATCAATGTTCAGATGGAGGCTGAACCTTAACCAGCAAACTTCCATTACATTTATGTCAAAGGTTTAAACGTTTATATCCAATGTCAAGGCTCATTGAAGACCAGCAAAGGTAAGTGTGAGGAGGGGAAAAAAACAGACAAGGTACAGACAGTGCAAGGGAACAACAGGTGGATGCAACCTGAAAAGGAAATGAATGATGAAAGGAAGGGAGAGAGAGATGTGGAAAAGACATATTGTGGACCTGTTGCATAAGAGAGCTTGGATTATATGGGGTGGGTGGTAAAAGCCTGGTGTTGGCTTAACGGTTAAGGTGGCTGGCTTAAGATCTTATAAGGGTCCTTGAGTTTGAGGCCCGCTGTTTCAACAACATAAGGTGGGTTGACGGCATAACACCTGTCCAATACCTTCTGAAGAGTCAGAAAATGAGTACAACCTACTGGTAACGGGCGCTGCTCAAGTGCAACAGCCGAGCTCCAAGGAAAATCGATGCAACCGCAGCATCACAGGCTGTAATATGAAGCAGCAACACAACAACAACAATGGGGGTAGAAAAAGAATCGGTGCTAGAGATGGTGCACAGACTTGAAATAGTAAATGCACCGCCACCTATGAAGACCTGGAAGGAAGAGTTGAGTGGATCTTGCAACCTCCTGAGGAAGGAGATTCCCTTCTGCAAATGCCAGAAAAAGAGGAACAAGTGAGTGCAGGTGTCCATGCAGGTCAGCCTTGGTGTTTTTTTTTGGAAGTTAACAAGGATGGGGTACGATGGATAAGAACGCCCCTTAGCTGCTGTAAACGAACTGAGAGTCAAAATATCGGAATTCATCTAAAACACATACATGCTGCAAGACATCTGGAAACAACGACAAACAGTTTTAGATTCCCGAAAACGCAACTCGAATTTGCAACTCTCAATCCCATTTTTTCAAAAAAATAGAATGAAATAAATTTTTAAAAGTTAACAGTTTAAACCCTTTTTTAAATTTTTTTATTTTAAGTTTTTAAAGTAAAAAAAAAAAAAAAAAGGCAAAAAGTTAATATCCTCAATATGAAGCTGTGCAACGTCACTAAGGAAGTCTTGTACGTCACTGATCCCAAACCTGGAAGCGCATGCTCCTCGTAAATGTACCTCTATTCGAACGGCGAAAGAGCAAGCACGACTCACCGGGGTAATGCGGCGTGGTCGGAGAAAGACGGAGCGCACGGGAATTATATTCCGCTTCGATCCTGTGCTCAGCTCGGGATGCCTGAGACTTCGTTCGTCACGTCTACATATATAGTCCGGGTGTCCCTATAATATAGCAAGGCACGGTAAAGCGCCGGGGCCGTGGTCCACCATTCCATGCGAGGGCAGCTGCACAACCCGGCCCCCTCTCGACTCCATAGGCCCCGAAATAATAACTTCTCATTTAACGTGCCACGCACTGACCACTTATTCACCTGCTTTTGTGACCCACAGGCCCTGTTTGCAACGTAAAATGCACCTTAAGCAGCCAGCCGATTCGTCGTGCACAGATCAACCACCGTGTGGCTCAACGGGATCAGCGACCACCTATACTCACGACCGCATGTCAGAAGGTCGTACTAATTAAGGTTATAAGTTATGAGATGTAATTATAATAGTTTTACTACATTTGTGCTTGTTTTGAGACACCGTGAACCCGAGCATACGAGGGACCCCAAGCCGCACGAGCGTGCAATCAAATGGGAATAAGCGAGCTTTGAATTGTGTGAAAATGCGGTTTTAATAGCCAAGAAACCTTTAAGTGGCTCAATATTATTCATCAAATAGCTGATTTTCCATTGTCCACATGATTGCTTCTTGTACTTGTGATATTGTTCTGAACAAATAGTGTTACTGCTAATTAAATAAGCGTAATATTAGTCAGCTATTTAAAACCTGTAACGTAGCTGGTTTTCACATGAAGTTCGAATTCCACAATAACATTCATGGTGTTCCATGTCTGTTACCTAACGAGCATAATAACATTCATTCGATTATTACCTCCACCACCGAAGGTGAAGGAGGTTAATGTTTTACCCCTTTCTGTCTGTCTGTTCTGTCTGTTTGTTTTGTGTACAGGATATCTCACAAGGTTGTAACGGATCCGGATGAAATTTTGTGGACAGTTTTCAGTGTGTACAAGGGCGAAAAGATTAATTTTGGTGAAAAGATTCCGGATCCGGAATCGATAATTTTTTAAGTGATTCTTCACATTGTGAGACAGGGTGAACAATATATATACCAACATCTCAGAAGTTGTGGAAGATTCGGATGAAACTGGTGGAGAGATTGGGTGTGTGACAAAGGACGATTGATTCGATTTTCGTAAGATCTGAATCCAGATCTGGATACTAAATTTTCAAAGTGATTCTTACCATTGAGAGATAGGGACTAAAAACGATTATATCTCTTATATATCAAATAACGATTATATACATATAACATATATATATATATATATACATATACACAGATATATTATATATATATACAGGATGTTCCCAAAAAAATAGGACTCGCATTTGGCTCCTTCAACAACTCATCTGAATTTTCAGATTTATTTTCAGATCAAATTGACATATATAATAATGGCAGAAGTACGACTAGGTTTTGAAGAAAAGAAAATTTATCATAAGTGCTACGGAAGCACGAAACATCATGGAAGTGCAAAGACATTTAGAAGAACATTTTACAAAAGATTCCACACAACGCCGAGCACAGTAAAAACACCATTGCTCGCATCCCGAGATAATTTGAAAACAGAATGGAAACTGTGCATGACGTCCATTAAAGGAACCTTCAGGAAGACCCACGGTCAATCACCACCCCCGCAAGGAGATCAATTGCTGGAAACCCTCCACGATCCCTCACGGAAATCCTGTACGAAAATGGCCGTGAGACAGGAATCCCAAAATCAAGCGCCCATTCCATTTTGAAGCGAATTAATTGGAAAGTTACATCCCAAATTAATCCACGCTCTAAATTGAAGACCGATCTGGAACGGAAAAGCGTAATTTTGTGAGTGGACCTGGGCAAATGGCGAAAGAAGATGCAGTCATTTCATCCAATGTTGTTGGAGCGATGAAGGCCAGCTTCAAGTTAAATGGCTCATTAACCCGATCACAAATTGCACCTTACTGGGCCTGAAAAATCCGCAATGTTACATGGAACACATTAAACTTACTAGGGGTTACTGTGTGGTGTGGGATATCACAATTGGGACATCCTAGGGCCAATTCTTTTTAGACGCAAATCTGTCACTGGGATTTACTTAAACTTGCTGAGGAATCCGTCGGTCCACGTTCGAAGCAGATTTGGTGAAGAAGAGCATTTACTTTCAGCAAGCATGGAGCACCTCCCCACTACCACCGTGATGTAAGAGCCTATCTCGAAGCAACTTTTCCGAACTGTGAATTGGGCGAAGAAGGTTAGTGTTGAAAATTCCCTGCGCGTTCCCCAGACCTCAACCCAATGGACTTCTTTTTATGGGGAATCTCAAAAGATAAGGTTTACGGCTCAAAACCAGCAACAGTCGATTGAGCTGAAAGAGGAAATTGAAAGACAATGTCTTGCAGTTCCAAATGAAATGATTCGTAACGCTGTTGGATCCATTGGTCCGCGTTATCGGCTGTTTTTGGAACGTGATGGTCGTCAGTCTGAACATTTGTAAACATGCATTTTATCCATTTAACCATTAATCTTGTTTTCTAAGTCAATAACAACGCATTTATTATCATTAAAAGAGTGAGTACATTTTTTGGGAACACCTGTATATATCAACCATATATACAATATTGTATATATATAGCCTGGTGTTGGCTCAGTGGTTAGGTAGCGGCTTGGGATCCAAGGGTCCTCAGTTGAAGCCCGTTGCCGCTGAATTAATACACACCAAGTGGGTTGACTCACACCTGTGATCCTTCCGAGGTCGGCAAATTGAGTACCAGCTTACTGGGATAATTGAGCCATTAGAGTATCCTGCGACGGAGTGGTGACCTGTCCCAGGATTGTGCCAACAGCAGCCAGGAAACATGCTTCGGCGCAACCGACACTCTCTGTAGAGAGTATGGCTCCAAAATAAAAAAACATATATATATGTATATTATATATATATATATATATGTTGCGGGCCGGGTGTCCGGTGGCGAGAATGACCGCTAGGTGGGGAAGGTTACGTCGTATCCCACAGACCTCCGGAATTGTAGGCCGTCCTCTCGGATAATTCCGTGAGGCGGCGGGTCACTTTAACCGACCGTGGACGCCAAACCTCCACCGCGTACTAGGTCTTTTTGTCTCGAACCAATTTACCTAATTAACCACGCGGTGTCTTACCGGGAAACCACACCCTCAAGTACGCCTTGCCCCGAACCGGTCCACTCTACCGACTACCAACTGCCAACTACGAGGGGATCTGCCAAGTCGTACCGGCTAGAACAGTGTTTCTCAACCTTTTTGTCCCACGCCCCACTTTGATTTTCAAAAAAAAAATCGTACGCCCCTCCCATGATTGGAGACCACCATTATATACTGCAAATGTATTCAAGGCCTTTATTAAAACTTTATTGCAAATTTTATTCAATTGCTACTCACTTCAATGGGAGCCCTGCCCTTGACTGGCTGCAGAGTTGTTCGA
>CM068958.1:75432335-75450178 GCA_035128595.1 Eptatretus atami | reverse complement strand
AACAATATAATGCCCTTTCTAATCACTGACTGATATTAAAGATTGGTACCTTCCGGATGACGTAGAAAGCTAATAAAATTTGCGTGTCAATTGACGTTGAAACCGGTACACCAGAAAAATTCACAGAATCGTCGGACAACATCCATAAATGAAAATATAACGAATGCAAAAGAAAAATGAAAAAAAATGCAGTTGAGTGAACCGAGACAATGGGGAAGCATGGTAATTTTGTGTGCTGATGGACATCGAAGCCGATACATTAGGAAAAAATCACAGAACCATCGGAAAGCATCCATAAATGAAAATATAAATAAATTGAAAAAAAACATGAAAAATCTAATGTAGGTGAGCGACCCGAGACAATGGGAAAGTAAGGTTCGTATGCTTGCACAATGTGTAAGCACACCCCACTATATATATATATAATATATATATATATATATATATTATATATATATATATAATATATATATATGAACGGGATACGTTGCACACAAGGACATTTATTATAAGCACATATTGCACACACAACACAGACAAGGAATCATGCACGTATTTACAAGCAAGGCAAATAGAAAGCAAAGCAATACCACCGACTACGATTATTATCTACAGTCATTTACACAGTCGTTACTTAACAGGACACGGCGCCACAGCATGCATACAAAAACAACAGGAAAACCCTCCCCATAGGCAGGGAGGTAGACGGGGTTCGTAAACCTTTATGGTCGTGGGCCGTGGATGACCGAAAAGGCCCGCGAGCCCGTGCTGGTTACCTGCCCCTCGAGTTGTGACGGTGGGCAGGTCGCGACGCTTGTTCCCACGGCAGCTAGCGTAGCCGCGCCTGCTCTCGGGCCTTTGCGATGACGTGGTCGGTGAGTTCGCTCCGGCGTCCCTCGCCAGACGCGCAGATTCGCACCACACAGCCGGCAGGGCTGCGCCTCCCGTCTGCATCTCCGAGGCGTCGCCCGGACTCGCCACTGGCCGCGCCTTCACCGACAGGTCGCCCAACGCCAAGATAGAGAGAGCCCGACCTCGACCACCAAGAGAGAGCTCGAAGATGAAGCGAGAGGATGACGTCACCAAGAGAGCGAGTAGAATCCAACACGACCCTGACAGAGAGAGTATGACGTCGACGACCCAGATAAAGAGAGGATGACGTCGATGACCCAGACAGAGAGAGTGAGCTCGCGTGCGGTCCGCCTTATATAGCACGGGGCTCCGCCCTTCGCTCCTCCAGTTTTCGGCTCCACTTTTTTCGAGAAGGTTCCCAAAAAGGGCGTTCCCTCACCCCGACTGCCTCACGCTGTTCATCCACCAATCGGGCGCGAGCTGCCCTCCCCCTGCCTCCGTCACACTCCTCGGAGAAACAGGCGGGAAAATCCGCGCACCCATCGAACTCCTCTGGTTCCTTTGGCGTTCGACGGTTTTCAACGCGCCTTGTTGCTTGCGTGGAGGTTTGTTCAAAATACAATAGAAAAGAAAAACGGCTATCCAAAGAGTCGCAGCCCGGTGAACACGAAGATTCCTTTAAACAACGGTGGGACCTATCTGCACATAAACTTAGCGTCATAACTGATCTAAGGACCCTTTATGGTGTTTTGCGAATTTCCACAGCCGTAACAATAAATATATATATATAGTTTTGCAGATTTGGAAAGCTATCGCACTCAACATTCAGGTCCTTAAGCTCAGTTATATCGGTAAGTACATGTTGCCAGTTAGGGTCCCGACCCTAGTCTAATGGGTAATTTAATGTCATGCGCTGCGATTTGTATGAGGAAAACCATCAACAATAACAGCCGCAAAATTCCCGTTGGTGGCAGACACGCTGCGGAACAGCGAGCGTCCCTGCGCGCTCACTGGAATGCGGGCGTGTTCAGACTGCATCCCCGATCTGATTCCTTGCCCTGTATGGGCATAAAAGCAGCTCGCAGTGGGAATGGAATGCGGCAGCCCCCACCGGCAGCGGCTGAGTCACGAAGGGAAGAAAAGGCGCGCCTCCGAGGAATGACGGGGCGCGCATGCACAGAAGGTTGTCCGGTGTGGAGAGGGCGGAGTTGCGAGAGGAGCCTCACCCCCCCCCCCGCCCCTTTCGGAGCAGGGGAATAAAAATAGCGGTTTCTGTACGCGCGCAGAGGTTCGTTCTGTTTCTGGGTCTGGCGCGGTCGTAGTTTTTCTCTTGTTCTGGTTCTGGCAAGGTGGTCGCGCACGAGTTCTGGAGGGACCCAGCCAGCCAAGAGAAAGGGAGAACGCTCCCAGTGTCGCCATCTCCTCCTCCTCTGCACGATCGTGAGGCTGGGCGATCACTTCGGCTCACCTCGGCCGGCTGCGGTTGCGCCGCACGAGTCCCCGGCGACCGGAGATCCTGGAAGGCGGGATCATCCAGCCGCACATTGGCGGCCAGGTAGCCAGCCATCCTGGTCCTCAGCTCCCCTGTCCTCCGAGCTGAGGGCCGAATAAAGGCTCCAGCCACACCATTTCTGTCTGCGTGTGCGTGTGTCTGTTTGTGGCGCCAGTCTGGATAAGTAGAATTGTTGTTAAGTGCATGCTCGTTGTACATTCCGCATAGAACCGGCTGTAGGCTTTGCTCGCGTCTTGTCCCTTTTCCCCATTGATTGCTTGCCTACTGTATAAATAAACCCCAATTGTTAAATGTACTCAGCTCGTCGTGTCATTTCTGCATTGACCGAGCATGTCGTGCGTGTAAGGGATTAGTTGGCCATTGCCAGGGTCACAGATAATCGGGCCGGCGGAATTCGGCGATACCACTGCTCGGCTACGCACACGGAACGGGCTCGCTTAAGCGGCTCGCTTCCGTACGAGTTCGCCGAGGGTGAAGTACCCGGTAGCTGGATCACGTGGGTACTTAGGTAAGTTGAAGTTGGCAATTAACCCTACCCCACGTGATCTACCATTGGCGTATTTCGGTCCAAAAGAACCAGGACCCGTCTTCTCCGAACTTTTCCGGAGAAGTACGATCTATATTCCGGGCAATCGAGCCGAGGCGACCACCGCTCCATCGAGGTCGTGCTCGTGGCGACCGCCGGCGGGAAACCACAACGATATATATTATAAATTAATATATATATATATATAAAAAATTATATATATATATATATGTCATTTTTCTGTCTATGTGTCTGCCTGTGTGAGCACCAATCATGCAAACAAACTGGGCCAATTGCAACTGAGCACACAGATTAAGTTCGACCTCATGGTGAGCATGGCAACATGGTTTAATCTGAATCGTGGGGGTTCGGGAGGAAGGTCGACAAAAATTCTGTATGTAAATTGTATCGTGTAGCACCACCTGGTGGTGTTGATGCTGAGGGTATTACAAATCAGTTGTGGAGATAACTTGCATTTTGCACTGTACATCTCCAGAGAGTGGGAAGCCCAAGCCAACCTCCACTAATCAGGGGAAGGGGGGGGGGTTGGAGAACGGAGGGATGGGAAGGGGTGGAGTGGGAGTCTGGAGGGGGGGAGTAGGAGGAAGGAAGGGGAAAATGGATAGGAGGAGAGACCCTGCATTACCCGGAAATGCCGAGCACCTCTGTTGGTATGTAATATATTATGACGGACTCGGGGTTCAAGTCTCCCCATCAGTGGAAGCACTCAGATCCCTTTCGAATGCCTGGTCCTAACGCTGCTGGGCACAGATAACTCCATGCACTGGCAGGTTGCTAAGCAACCATGAACGCCGATTGGCACTACCAATCCTGGCAGGGTTACACTACTTTGCCTGATACCTTACCTGTGGTCGGCTGAACCAATTGGTGTCTCGTGCCCTCAGTGCACACCCTGATTACCGCTGAGTGATACACTGAGTGTGCACTGGCTAACAAGAGCAAATTAACAGGGTAGAAGTTCCCGGCTAAGCTAATGTGCGGACCATGCCAGACCAATGGGGAAAAGACGAACATGGGCAGATCGATACATTTAAAAGCAATTTATTAGAAGCAAGGGTGAGGAAAGGTGATGTGGCAAAATAAAGGGTTTTATTCACAAGTATGTACAGTCGGGAAAACAAGGATTCGTGTGGTGTGGCAAAAGAAATGCAATTATTTTCAAAAAGAGAAGACAGAACAGAGCTAAACCGATGTAAAACTATTACAATCTTAAATTATGTTATACATTACAGGCACCAGCAGACACACCCGAGGACGTTAGATAGTCCAGAAAGAGGAGAAGCAGTTGAGGTGTAAGCGACCTCTCAGCACCTGGCATGGTCGACGGACCTACACCACCCAATTGCTTTGTTGGAGGGAGGAGTGAATAAAACCGGGGTGTCTGGTGTGTGAGTGGGAGGTGCAAATGTGATGCATATGTGATGCAGATGAGGTGCAGAAGAGGAAGTGTGAAGGGGTGCGAATCAGTTATGCATCCACAGCAGGTGAGACAATAGATTGGAGAGAGAAATGAGTGAGAAGATAGCTGAACGCGGCATGTAATAGTGTCTGTAAATGTGTTTTAATGATGACTAGCCAAACCTGTGCTCCGCACGAAATTTCTAAAGTGAGGGTTCGTAAGGACATCAATATATCCGGTGTTAACAATGTGATTTGTAGAATTTCTTTATATACAATGTTTCTTGTTACATTTTTTGTGTCAAATGCACCTTCTGAGGTAGTCAGCATGTGCAGAAGAGGGTTTTACATTGCAGACGCCGTCTTCTAGGAGTGGCATTACGCCTCTCAGCAGTGACGGTCTGTCGAGGACAGACGTAATGACGTCAGCGAATGACCGATGATGTCATGACGTCATTCGCCTCTCAGCGATGACGTCACATGTCACCATGCAAACAAATGTAAAAATTAGAAAATCGCCAAAAATTCCCAAACCTCTCCGTATGGCGCAATCTCACATAGCCTATGCTGTACATTAGACCATGGAGCACCCGCATGCCAGAAGTGATGACAATCTGTCCGGCAGTTTTGGAGGAGATACGTCCACAAAATATGGCTTAGCGTATTAATATAATAAATTGCTTTGGAATACAGTGAGAGCCGAGCGCCGATGACCCAGAAACTCCATAGCAATGACAGTACTGCTCTCCTGGCTTATTCTCGGAGACTCGCGCTGCCTTCTTGGCTCGGCTCTCATTCGGTGAGTCTAGCGCTTGGCTCGGAGAAGACAAAGACCAAAAGACCCCGATTCGCTCCCTGTGTCTCTTTTTATAGAGCACGGGTGAAGGAGGAGCCAAAAGTCGGATCAAAAGACCCTGCAGGCATTTCTGCACATCCCCATTAGCACACGCAGACATCACCCCGAGAAGTAGCCCCACCCCGAAAGACTCAAGAGCTGAAAATGGTGTCAGTTGCTCCCAGGCTAAGCCATGCAACGGAGCTCCATTATTTACATGGGGCGCGGGTTTTCGGGAATACTCTCCGACCACGAACGTGCGCTGGAATCCACTTGAGCATTGTTATTTAGCGGAGTGCCAAAGCTACCCTGTCATCGCCGAATGAGTCTCATCACACACTTGCGCTTCGAGCTACATACCAAACAGTTCTGACTCGCAGCACCCGCTCTGTCCCCCATTGCCCGGCATCTCCAATGACTACCGTGAGCATCCAGGGAGCTGACGGCAGTTGCGGCGGTTGTAGTGAGGTGGGGGAAATGCTGTGGCATCTACCGTTATGTCGTTGAAACGTTGGGAGCGGTTGAAGCGATTGTGATGATGAGGTCAAAGTGGTTGTAGTGGTTGTAGTGGTTGTGGGGAATTTTAGTTCATGTAGGGACTATGGTAAGGGTTGTAGCATCGTGGTGAGCATGGTGAGGGTCTGAGGTGAGGCGTATATTGTTTAATGGCGTGCAGTTGTGTATGTTGTGTGGGGTATGTGTTCTGGTGTGTTATGTAATTAATAAGACATAATTAGAACTGTCACTTTATAACTGCTGGCAGTGATGACCGGATATGAAGACGTCCTGCTTTGATGCAACCCCAATTTAATCGGAAACCTGACCCTGACCCATGACATTTTTTATTATTCAATTGAATTCAGAATGCGATCAAAATAAATTCAATTCAAATCAAATGGAAGACCAAATAGGTACAGTCCTGCATTGGAGTAATTAGAAGGAACCCGAACAAAGAGAAAAGTTTAAGTCATCAGGAGGAACCTGGATAGGATTCACATTTCAGATACTACTCCTCCACCTTCAAACCCATCCAGGTGCAGTCAAGTGAGCCTTATTCAATGAAAAAAACCACAAATAACCCAGATCAAAAAAATTGAATAATTATGGTTGCCGGACCATGCAGCCAATCAGGTTGATACAGTATTTAAAACATATATTCCGTACCACTGCTGGATAATAATTGTCACATCAATTGATTAAGCAGTTCAAGAGAAAGAATTTTTTTAAATGATTTTTGCTTAATCTAATATGGCTGCCAGACCATGTGACCCATGACGTCAAGTATATGAATGTTTTGTTCCTCATGGATAGGCGGTCATACTTGTAAAGTATTGCTTTGTTCTGTTCAGCCATTTCAGAGAAGATTTTTGAAGGTTTATTTTGTTTAAAAAAACAATATGGCTGCCAAATCACGTGACCGCTGACATAATTGTTTTTTTTTTTCTGTGGACCTTTTTTTCTGTTTTTCAAGATGGAGTCATCAGGAGGAACCTGGATAAGATTCGTGTTTCAGCGCTACTCCACCACCTCAAACCCATGCAGGCACAGCCAAGTGAGCCTTACAAAATATATATTGTAAGAATTCACTTCTCCTTAGACAGAAAAGAAAGAGAGAAACTTAAGATGAAAGAGATAAAAGAGAAAAATTACCCCCGTGCGAGAGTGACGGTCATCTCTGCGAGAAAATATATAGCTCCTGAAGGTAGGGCAGTTTTTGCAAACTTTGAAGTCACGTGACGCGAAAACGAAAGCAAAATTCGAAAATCCGTCCCGACCAAATTTAGATATTGTCCCATAGATTCATATGCACAATCAAATTCAAGATCGCTTGAGAAATGTAGGAGGAGATAGATTTTGAAAATCGTCATTTTCGCATTTTTTGCCAACTTTGAAGTCACGTGACATGAAAACGAAAGCGAATGTCGAAATCCGGCCCGACTAAATTTAGATATTGTCCATAGATTCATTTGCTACAATCAAATTCAAGATCGTTGAGAAATGGCGGAGGAGATAGAATTTGAAAATCGCATTTTCGCAACTTCAAAGGCCTCGTGACTTGACCTTGACTTCGGTGACCTTGAAAGTCATACCATCGTGTACGTCTCATCGACCTCTATCAGGATCACTAATGACCAGATCTCCCGCTTCAACTTCATTGTGAACGGACGGACGGACCCATTTTACCTTTCTCTCACCAATATTATTAGGTCATTGGAAAAGACCTAAAAATGGAAGACCATTTTCTGTGTTTTTTTTTTTATCCCAAGATGACCCTCAACGAATTTTAATACTGATCATATGTGGCGTTCAAAATATGCAATTATGACGTCATAACGACAATGACAATGGGGAAGCACGGTTCTTTATTGCTTACAATGTGTAAGCATACCCTTAAAGTTGATTTGAAAAACTTGATACTGCACGGGAATTTATTTTTTAATAATTTTTTTCATTGCCCCATTTGAACAACACTTGATACTGCACATCGCAGGTGAATGGTGAGTAAGGTGGCCCTAAAATGTTTGCGCTATCGTGTACAATTTTGGCTGTATTTCGGGAACATACAACATAATGAGGTGAGAGTTTTAGTAATATAGACTAGACGACCCGTGAACCGTTGGGTTCCTGTTGTGACAGCGGTTGATGAAAAATCATTTTAAGAAAAAAAAAAGATAGCTCCAGCGAACTATACTGCTGAGGTTGTTTGCATGACAAATTCTCCTGAAGAGTACTTGACTGAATCGGGAATTGATTTTTTAATAATTTTTTTTCTGTAGCCCGATTTGAATGAAACTTGATACTGCACACCGCAGGTGAATGGTAAGGTGGCCCTAAATTTTTTGCGCATATATATTGTTGCGGGCCGGCGGGGTCGGGTGATAAGACCACTAGGTGGGAGAAGCGACGTCGATTCCCACCAGACTTCCCGGAATTGTAGGCCGTCGCTCACGGATAATTCCGTGACGCGGCCGGTCGCTTAACCGACCGTGGACGCCAATAACTCAACCGCGTGACCTAGGGTCCTCCCACCTATGGGTCAATCGGGTTACCTAATTAACCACACGGTTTAACCACAGGGGAACCACGCCCTCAGTACGCCTTGTCCGAACCGGATCACTCTACCGGATCGGATCTCCTTTCCGGATCGGATGCAGCCGAGCAGCACTGCCAAGGATGTACCGGCTAGAAGGAACGGACCGTTGGGAATAAAGACCCTGCTAAACCTGGATTCGAACCATGCTGGACTAATGAGAGAAAAGCCAAAGGCGAGCTGGGAAGATTTCCAATGACAATTATTTATTTACAAGCGAGCGAGGAAAAGCATGTGGCACAGCAAAGATTTATTGGAGATGTAACGCAGGGAAAGAGGAGAGAGGTGTCGGGGGTGCGACAATTATACAAGCAACTTACGAAGCAGACACAGTGCAGACTTGATGCGAGATTATTCACAGTAACAATAAAAGATCTTCTACAGGCTTACTTAACAGACAGGCGCCAGCACACTCAGACACACACACACACAGAAAAAGAAGAAACCCCAATGAAGAAAGGGACTTTTGCAGCCAGGGAGGGAGGTGGTTGAGGTTATAGCTTTCGGTTCCTGGGCGTTTCGGAGGGTGATGCTCCGTGGTGCGGTACCCGACAATAGTCGCGTTGTTCTGGCCAGAGCCACATGTGTGGAGATCGTGTTCCGAAGGAGGAGCTTGAGTGGAGAAGGGAGGAGTCCAGAGGGCGAGGTTGGAGCAGTAGGCGGGACCAGGCAGGAGGCGGTTCGTCGAGGCGAGACATCGGCGGAGTCCAGAAGGAGGAACACTCCGCGTGAAGAACACCCACACTGAACACAACACTTCTTAACACCCACTACACGGAGGATTTCTCCGTGTTTTATAGAGCCCGAAGGTCGGGGGAGGGGCCATGCCAAATCCGATGTCATCGCCTGAGTCGGCGTTCCGACTGGCCCCGACCCCTCACGTGGTCCGCCATCCTGGGCCGGGTTTCGGCCAGACACCGGTATAGCCCACCCACCTGGGTGCGAAAGCGTACGTGACACGCCGCCCATGTCTGGCCTCGGGTAGATGGTGGAAGCTCAAAGCGCCAGTCCACTCCATAGTGCACGTTGCGATTTTGCCTCAGAAGTGATCGTTGGGGAGGGTACCGTGGGTTGTCATGCTGCGGTAAGCGAGACGAGGGGCGAGCGAGGCAGATTTACCTCAGAAAAGAAAAGGTGGGAATAAAATAAAAGGGCAAAATGATTTAATAATCCTAACTAATAGCCCATCACAACGCACTCCCTTGTCCTCCCACTACACAAAAGGAAGGGGTCTATCTGCACGTATATTAATGACATACCGGTCTCGGGACACCTATCTGTTGTATGCATGCGGTTCCGAGAACTGCACCAATATATATATATATATATATATATATATATATATATATATTCAAACATACAGACATACATACATACATACATACATACATATATATACACAAGATGAGAGTTTTAGTAACATATATATATATATATATATATACATACATACATACATACATACATATCTACTTGTTTATTGGACTATTCTGTGAATTGGCTCAGAACGAGAATTTTGCTCTTCAAACATTTTGCATGGTCTTTATTGTAGTCCTAATCGAGTGGGAAGACGTTAAGTGGGAGGAAAAGGAAAAACATAATTATGATAATTTGAGAAGCAAAGCATCGTCTGAAATATAAATATATCACGGTCTACAGCTTCCAATCAGTCTTCAGCCCAGCTGGAGACATCGTGTGGATCCTGTCAATCCATTGGGAACCTTTACTTCTCAATGATTGGATGCATTGCTTTTGTGTTCATATGTTTGTCTGGGCATGAAGCAAGTCAAATGATTTTGGGATGGAAGCTAAAAGTCAAGGGACACACAATTCTTTTTCTTGGACACACGATAGGAAATGCCTTTATAGATTGAGTAAAATGGACAAGTCAAATATAAAATGATTAAAAACGATGAAAGTGATACATTTATGATGTGTGCAATACCAGGGATTGTTTATGTAGAGGGCAGTCTTTCCTGTAAGAAGTGTAAAGAATTAGCTGGCATTATGATTGATATTAATCGGCTGAAAGAATTAATAGCTCCTCTGAAAGAAGTATCAGAATGTGAAAATCTATAGATTATCGTTGGGTAATCAAACGAAAGACACAAATACTTCATTGGTGTCATCAGAAGGAATGCAAAGATGGAGTCATCAGGAGGAACCTGGGTATGATTTGGGTTTCAGCCACTACTCCACCACCCTCAAACCCATGCAGGCACAGCCAAGTGAGCCTTACAAAATATATATTGCAAGAATTCACTTCTCCTTCGACTGATAAAGAAAGAAAGAAATTAAATAAAGCGAGATAAAAGAGAGAACAATGAAGAAAAAGAAAGAAAAAAAAGCAAGAATTAGAATTAATAAAGAGAAATGTTTTTATATATATATATATATATATGCAGCCTGCAGCTGCTGGTTGCATCATGGCTGGGACCACTGCTGTGCCACGGATGCAGTGCCCCTTGTTTCCAGTAAGCTGGTACTGTACTCGTTTTGCCAACCTCGGAAGGATGACAGACTGAGTCAAGCCACCCGGTGTTATTTAACGAAACAACAGGGGCTTGAAACTCAAGACCCTAAGACATTAAACCAGCCATCTTAAGTGTTAAGCCATCATCAGGCAAAAGAGAAATGTGAAAAAGTAGAAAGAAGCGTGAAAGCAACAAGGATGAAAGATGCCGGGAAGATCCCGCATAAATAGATTTCAGCAGTTACTCCCCAAGGCTCAAACAAAGCAACAGGTATACGCTACCATGGATAGCAATGGGTATAAGATCAGAGAGGAAGCATAGTCCACACCACACCATATTATCATATGGTACAAAAATAATCAAATGAAATACCAAATACTGCATTGGAGTACAAGTTTGTTCAGTAAGTCTGCTGAGTAGATTGGTATTGGTGAGGGTGTAGCGAGTGCAGGGCAATGGTGAGAGTGCATTGATTGGGGGGTAGTGTTGAGGGTATGGCGAGTGTGGGCAGTGGTGAAGGTTTAGTGCATGGAGGGAAGTGGTAAGGGTTTGGCGAGCAAGATAGGCAAGAATGATGACAGGGAACGGTTTTTGTTTTTGATGAAACTATAAAATGTGTCGACGTATTCTGCAGCAAGGATGATCGACAAAGAGTTTTGTGTTGTTTTGAGGGAGCAGGATGATGGGATATTGAAGGAAGGTTAAATGAGCAAATGAAGGACAGGGCAAGTTTACTTGGAAGATTTGAAAATTAGGTACAGGATCTTAAATCACAAACTAAAAACAAAGGGCTGTGAGGTAATATTTTTTGGTATTCTTTGGGGTTTAGGAAAGAGAACATAACCTATGAGTCAAGCAACAGATATCAATCAACCCATAGGTTGGATAGCAACGGTGAGAAAATTTCCCAAAATTGGAAGAATGGTGTTGGCAGCCATGTTTTATGGTGAGAAAGTAGTGGGAATCATTTCAGGGGGCAAAGGGAGTGTTTCCAGAATGATGGCCAACGTTTAAACAGAAAGTGGGCCACAAGGTTATAAGTGGGAATTGAGGGTGTTTTTTTAGGCCAGATGAGGGTGGAGAGGCAATAAAGGAAGGAACTGCAATTGATGACATGACTTTTAAGGCCAAGCAGCCAAAAATATTTCAGGAAGGGAAAACTTAAAAAAAATAGGATCTGTAGCTTATCTGGGCCCTGGCCTGATGTTGTGACCCAAATTTGGTAGCATTCTGACTGGTGTGTGTGAAGAAGAAGACTTTTGAAGTAATTATGCGATTTTCCTAAAAATGTACTAAGTCGGCCTTTTTGACCTCTTTAAAATCATGTAACTGGAACGAGTTTTGCAATCCCCGTTACCAGTCAGGAGCAGAACTTTGCTGCCAAATTTCAGCCAGATCGGCCCAGCAGTTTGGCCGGAGAACTCGAAATTGGAGACGGACGGACGGACAGACGAACAGTGCATGATGACAATACCTTATCTGGAATTTAAATTCCAGATAAGCTAAAAAATACTCCATACCAACACCAGGAATTTAAATAACAATATGGAAGAGCTTGAAACCAAAGTAGATAGCAAGGAGTATGATATAGTTGCAGGCAGCGAGACTTGATTTAGTGAGGAGAGTAATTGGAGGACAGGATTAGAAGGCTACAAGATGTATAGGTGACAGGAAAGAGAAAAATTGGAGGAGGTGTAGCGATCTGTGTAAAAAACGAATTGTGTGGAGAGCAATGGATGACATTGAGGAAGAAATGAATGTAGAGGATTTTGCTGCATGGATTGAGATTAGGGATTGTAACAACTGTAAGATACTATTCGGATGCATTTATAGGGATCCTGGTATGAGGAAAGAGGTGTTTGTGAAGAATTCAGGAAGACCTGTGCAAAGGGAAGAGTATTGATTCTGGGTGATTTGAACTTGTTAAGTATAAACTGGGTTCAGCAACAAGGAAAAAGCAGAGCAGATGAGGATTTCCAAGACTGAGTCCAGGATTGCTTTTTAACCCAGTGTGTAGATGAGCCCAAGATGTGGACTTTTTAAACCTCCTTGTATGTAATGATGGTGGAGGAGATGGAGGTCGGGGGTCATTTAGAGACAGGTGACCATAACATAGTGTGTGGAAGGATTCTATTAAGAGTTAGAGTTTGGGATGATGGAGTAAAGCATTGAGATTTCATCAAGGTAAAGTTTGAGGCTATGAGAGGAGAGCTAGGTGCTGTGGATTGGGAGAAGCTAAAAAGAGACCAGTCAGCATCAGAGAAATGGGAAACATTCAAAGAGAAAATGTGTAGTGTGCATAATAAGTAAGTAGTGCAATGATCTCCATCTCCAGAAAGGGCACGACATGAGACCGCCAGAGATAAACTCCCCATACGCCGAGCGGAGGCGTTAATTTAAATTAAAAAAGCACCAATGGTGGCTTGGGAAAGCATTACGATCTTCAATGTGGCTTCATACACTGTGAATGTATTTCATGTATGCCTGCTGGCAATTTGTTCGCACACGAAAGAGTGAACTAACCCAGGAACCAACCGGAATAATAAAATAATAATTAAGTTTAATTAAAAAAAATAAAATAAAACATAACCAGGAAATGCAGCAAAGAAACAATAACTATTAGAGAAACAAATTAACAAGATGAAATAAATCATGCTTATAACTATACCAAATTGTCAGGTTAATCTACCTTAAACCTATCCTCATGGACAACAGATTCTCTCAAGAGATAGTTATACACTCAGAGGGAGAAAAGGGGTAAAAGATATGGGAAGGATAAAAGAAAATAAGAGGCTTAGTTCAGGCCTGGTCGAGCCGAATGAGACACCATTGCCTTGATTGGATAGGAGAAGCTGGCTGCGATTCCCCACACACATGACGTGCCACAAGGCGGGTCTCCAGCCAGCCCTGGTGAACTCTAGTGTTGGTGTCCTGGGACTGGTTTCTCATTCTACCGGAAAGGGGGGGTGGAGGACAAAGAACCCTGCGACACAGCTCATGCTCCTTACTCGCCAGGTCCTCACAAACATTTTTTTGTTTTTCCAAAATAGACCCTCAATGACCCCATCAGGTGGGCTCATTAGCTCACCAGCTAGAGTATACCATCGATTGCTCCGATTCAAATAAGAACCAAATGTTTCACAGCTCGAGGACCTGTTTGTTGTGAGGTCAGTGAGGAGAAAGGAAAAAGGTTGTTAATCAACTAAATAAATGAGAAATAAAGCACATTTAACAGTGAAAATACAAAGCATGGAAGGGGGGTAAGGGGTGGCAAGGCACTGCTGAATACTCTCTTGGCAGACCCAAATTGGGGTTTACAGTATGCCTATTTTAAACATGCAATTAGAATATAACTAATGAGCTAATTAACCTTTTAACCCCAAAGAGTGCATTTTCTTTACAGTATATTGAATGAGGTATAAAGCCAGAGGCACAAAGAGATCAGGGTACTTGAGCACAGAGATAAGGATTGCTCTCAGCACAAGCAGAATGTATTTGTAAAGGGCAACCTATCCCCCCCCACGCCCCCCCCCCCCAGCACCCCATAGGTTGGTAAGAAACAAAAGGGGTCTTGAGGTTGAGCTTGATGTTCTCGTCGTATGGTTTATTGGCACCAAAAGTGAACCACAGGAAAATAAATCCTGCGAAGCCAATGAGACAACAATGACTCAATACACCGGTATTACAACCATGTCAAATAAAAAGCACCGGTACAGATATCACTTGAATGCAATATTACTAGATTACAGACTGGGGAAGAGTAAACGATCCAAATATTAAGTTTTGCCACTTTGGTCCACTACATATAACGAGTTAGCCTCAGGGAATTCATATTCTGCACTATATATTGATAAATCGAACCATAACAGGTCAGGTCAGGTATGGGAGCATGCGCCGGAGCAATGCGTCGCTGGATCCACTTTCTGCTGGTACTCTAGGGGCCTCCGTCTGGTCATCCCCCAGGCAGATGCCTGGCCCATCCCCATCTCCTTGAGATGCTGATAACCATAACAATAGAATGAACTATTGCAAATAATCGTCATTTTAACCACACATGTCCAAGGAATCCTTCATTGTGTGCATTTACTCAATTCATGTAAAACTCACTCCCAGTAGCTCAGCCTGATTGACTGTAAACAACGAGTTAGTGTTATAGTTCATGTTGATGCAGTGGCACCTCTGGAGTCGAGAAATATAGTTCAGTATTAACGAAAGTAATAAATAAAGTTCATACGTGAGGATTAATACAACACAATAGTCTAACCATATTAGACACAGCTATGACACCAAGAAAAACAAGATCGGTGAACGCATGTCCGAGAAATGGTCGACACCAGGTTTGCTTTATTTTTTTTACAAACAAAATGGCCGCACGTCGGCCATCTTGGTTCTGATGTCGGGGAAAAAAAAAATGACGTGCATATGTATACCATCATGTGTTGTCTTTGTGCCAAGTCGGAATAAAATCAGTGTATACCTGTCTGAGATCTGGTTGCGAACACGCACGCGCACGAAAATCGAGACCAAATCCAGAAGCCCCCGTTTCGGATTAAGTCCAACGGGGGCTCATAACTCATGTCATATGTCAAGAGAATCTGCTAAAATAATTAACTATTTATTTTCCAAATCTTTACTCGAAAATGCATTTTGTGCAACACATTGCATTTCACACAGTGGGTCCGTGTTCACCGTCGGACAGAAACGCTCGTCACTGGATAAATCAACAAATTACCATGGTGACAGTTGCACTAATTGTTTCTACAAGTTCTACACGATGTGCCTACGGTAATTATACAAGGAATACTCATACGAGAGTCCAGCAAAATCTAGAAACACGACACCAGGCCACATGCATGACTGGCTGCTGAACAAACAAAATGGCGCTCCCCTTATCCGCACAAAAGGGGCGGAGCTTCGATGATGAGTAATATACACTTGACTCGCTTCATTATTTCTGGCACTGCACTTCAGAAGACATGCAGTCTGGTGTGATCAAAATGACATAAAACGGAAAAAAGATTATGTTCCTCCTCTCACATTCCCCGACTACAATATTGCTGTCTCAACGATGTGATGCATTTCTTTGAAACTTAAGTACGTGGCTTCACATCGGTCAACATCTGCATTAACACAAGTTGAGTTCGAGCAATGTCAGACAATACTTGAGGGTACTGTTTATACCCATGGATTCAACGTCAAGTCGTGATGTGTAAGTGAGCAAGGTAAGTTAAATGGGTTTGAATGTTACCAACTGTTGTCCGTTGACTCCTTCTAAGTGTCCGATTAGTCTCAGCAATAATTATATCGTCGACTAAAATATGTTCCTCCACAGTTGGTTCCTGCCCCTTTACTTTGAACGAACCTCTGGTCTGATCCAATGTCATGTTTCACATCTGAATTGTGTGGTGCTGTTGATCTGTGCAAGACTTCATCCATCCCTGTCACTGCCTCTGGTTAAGGGTGTTGTCAACCTTGGAGATTGTACAGCATACCTTCGAATCAATACCCGGTAAGAATGATCTTCCTCCTCAACAACAGGAATTTTCTTTTCAGTCTGTATTTTGTGATCTGCTGTATGGGTACTCACTCACTGGAACGATATCAGAAACTCGTGTCCTGGAATCCAGCAAATCCTGGCGATGTATTGTCATTGTTTCTTCAGACCCATCAAATGGTTTAAAGACTTACACGTTGCTTCCCATCTTTCCCACTACTGCATGTGGTTCTGACGCCGATGGTCTTGAATCTTGTGTCGACCGTGGATATGGTTCCTGATAAAGACCTGAGCACCAACTTCCAATGGATAGTCTCTAGTCCCTTTATTATCTCCGCCACTGAAGGTAGATGGAGGATGGAGGTTCCGTGTTCACTCCTGTTTGTCTGTCTGCTTGGCTGTGATCAGGATATCTCAAAAAGTGATGAACAGATTCGGACAAAACTTTGTGGAAAGGTAGGGTGTATGACAAGGACCAATTTATTTGATTTCGGTGAAAATCTGGATCCAGATCCCGACACGAGAATATTGTAATTTTGAAAGTGATTCTTCATCATTGAGAGATAGGTAAAAGGGAGAAAACACAAATAAACACGATCGTATACATAGATGGGAAGACAGGTAGGCCGCAGGGAAACCTGTTATGACAAGATCGATGTAAACTCACCAAATAGCACAAATTTTGAAATAAAACCAAACTAGGAACACTCAGTAAACATGGCTCAGTAAACTCAGTAAAAGCTCAGTAAAGGAACACTCAGTAAACATGGAGGTCACAAAATAAAGTCAAAACGCGACAAACAACAACCAGAAACTTATCTTTGAGAAAGTCAGCAGAGACCCCCTGAGAGAACCGACCATCATCTCAAAACTCGAAACCAGATGTTTGAGGTCAACCGAAGCCAAAAGGTCAAATTAGGCTAGATTTCTAAAATCCTCAATTTTCATCCAATATACTTGAAATTTGAAGAGCATTTGCATACCATGTCACTGAATTCAAGCAACTTTTATTTTTGGCTCAATATAGGCCAAAAGGTCAACATTGGCGGAATTTCTCATCTTGTCAATTTTCATCCAATTGACTTGAAATTTGAATAGGATTTTCATACCAGCTCACGGAATACAAGCACAATTATATTTGGTCAGCATATGCCAAAGGTCAGCAGATTTGCTTTGATTCTTTGTAGATCACCTCGCAAAACCTCTGAAAATATAGGCACAGATTTGGGATTTGCGATGATAAACTTTAATGAGTCCGTGAGAGTAGACTGTGAAAAATCACATCACATCATATACTGGAAGAAATCGCTCCAAGCTCCTAATTTGAAAACTATAGTACTTACAAAAGCGATGTACACAACGATCCGTAGATTTGATGAACAGGCATTCGATAATATGAGTGAGGAAAGTGAAAAATAAAACACTTTATCATTAAGAAATCGTTGTGGTCTGTTCAAAGTGGAGGCATGGTTGAGCAGGCCAAAAACATGGCGACTTGAGACCCCAGCGAGGTTACCAAGGAGATGCCTTCAGACCCCAGAAAAGTGAGGGGCCGAGGATTGCCTGTATAAGGATATAATTAAATAAGGCTGTTAATTATCTTCAAAAGGGGTGTTTTAATGAACCCAAACACCCAATT